>VXBT01003514.1:2664917-2730792 GCA_013400235.1 Oriolus oriolus | reverse complement strand
GGGCGGGTTCGGGGGCGGTCCGGGCACCTCCCGGCGCGGGGCGGCCGCTGCCCGCCCCTCTCGCCACTCCGGTCGGAGATGTGAGGACGGCGCGCTCGGGGGGAGCCTCGGACCCCAGGCTGGAGGCTCGCAGCCCCACACAGAACCACTAAAGACAGCTGGCTACGCCCAGGGTGAGCCTGTGTGGCAGCACGGCTGCCTCGCCTCATGTCTGGGGATGCTCGGGCTCTAAATCCCGACTTAGGTACCGCCACATGCTCCCTGGTCTCTTGCGGGACAGTTGGTGGGGGTTACCCCGAGTCCCAAGCCCGTGAATTAACCCCGGGCATCCTCCTCGTCTCCCAGAGCTCTAGCTGCTCCCTGTGCATGGAGGAGCCGATGGCTGTTTGGGGATTGACTGGGCCATATATCACTCCGTTCCTAAATTCAGCTCCTCGTTCCTGAGCTCGGCGCCCCATTCCTGAACGCAGCCCCTTGCCCTGCTGCCCACCTGCTCCATCACACATACTCACATGAGTGGTGGGTGCACATATCCCTTGATGTCAAGGGATTTACAGCTGATGCTGAACGCAAGCACTGCGGTAACGGCAACACAGGACTTTTGCTAGCTCGGGATGGTTTGACACACCAGCTCCACGGGATGAGCGTTCATTAGGGCTGGAGTGAGCCATCGCTCCATCTCCCCAGACCACTCCAGCCCTGCTGCCGAGGGTCTGACCGAGGGGACATGGCAGGACAGCTCCTCTAGTGTTTGCACAGCACTTCGTTTCCATCCCTGCAGCCATGTGGGCACAGACTGGGTTGGGCAGTCCCAACACACCCTATTCCCAGCACTGCCCCACAGGGTGAGTGGTACTGCCAGGACACTGCTTGAGTTTCCCCACCTCAGTGCTTCAACCTCCTTCAATCCAGCAGTGATGCCAGGATTGTCCATTGTATTTGTATTTCTTTCTCCAAGGGATTGATGGTGTCTTTTCCCTCCTCAATACTGTGCCAAAAGGATAAAGGCAGGTAGGAAGAAATGCAGCAACAGGCTGAAGAAGAACCCATTCACTGCCACCACAGCCCTATAAAGGGGCACAGCAAGATAGGAGCTGGCCCAGTGCCATCGCCACAGGACTGGATGGATGCAGAGAGGACTCCTGGCAGCTCCAGGCACTGGGAAAGTGCTGTGGTTCACAGCAGTCTGAGGTATTGCTTTTTTGCATCACAAAACCCAGCTTTGCTCAAAGTTTGGGTTTTGCTCAGATGCAAGACACACGGAAGCTATAGGATCTGGGAAACAGGCAAAGAAGGAAAAAACAGTCAATGGTGAAATCAGGTTCCTCAGTTCCTGCATCTGTGCATCTCTCATGACAGAAGTGACCCTAGAACAATGTTTGCCATGTGAGCTGGGCATCCTCAGAGGTGCCCTTCCCTCCATGCCTGTGTGCAAGGCAAGGTGCCAGTCAGGTGCTGTCCCTGTGGTGTCTCTCTGAAGCTTTGAAACTGAGGCATCTATTACCTGTGTCCCTGAAGTCACCTAATAAAGGCTGGGGTTATGCTCAAACAGGGGAGCAGCAAATTGCAAATATGCTGCTTTTTGAGGTGGGGGGCAAGGGGAACCATCACACCCTTGACCTCTTCAGGAGAAAAACTACAGGCCAGTGCTTAGGGTACCAGACTTGGATTAGAGACAGATGTTCAGTTCCTTTGTCACCTGCAGATGCCCTGAGTATGTGGGAGAAGATTAAGCCCAAGTTCGGGTTTTTGACTGCCAAAATCCTCTGCAAAGTTGTGCAGAACCTTGACAATAGAGTTAGACACCTCGGTCCCCAAGAGGAATTTGCCTTGGATTTTTCAGATTTTCCTACCTCCCCCAGAGATAAATGTTAGCTTTGCTTATATAAGCACAGGTGAACCATGAACCAGTTCAGCTGTAAAATGAAGGTGAAATTTTGCCCTTGCTTGTTAAGTGCCTGTTCACTGTGGCAGATGAAGTGGGATGAGGGCACTGCTGTCCAGTGAGTCCCCTGAGTCTGGTTCAAAGTGGCAATTCAAGTGCTACTTTTTGTCATGTTCCAACTTTATCATTTGGTTGGGAAAAATGGGACACATTATTTTGATTATTCTTCTTCCCAGTCTGTGTCATGGGGGCCATCTGGCTGTACTGCCCTTGGCCAAGCAGATCCAGCCTGTTCAAGGGCTTATTTTGTTTCTCATTCTGGCCCCAGAGTTTGTGCTCCCCTTTCACCTACTGCTGCATGGCAATCAGTGATCATTTTGGTGCTAGAAGAATAAATATATCAAGAAAAAAGATTATCTGCCATCTTGTCTTTCAGTAGCATTGCAAGGACTTGGTGAACCATGCTGTTATGTTCCCAAGGAAAAGACCCTTTTTTTCTGCTGAAGTAAAAGTATTTTTTCAATTTTCTCTCATATTATTTATTTTCTGGTGTGTGTTTCCACATGATTTCCAAACTCTTTTTTCCTGTTCAATTCCATTTTGATATGATAAATTGGCAAGTGGCCACAAAGGATGGCAGATTGGAGAGGGAGTTCTCTGACCCCTTGTGGTTTGATACATCTGATAACCTCTGGGGAGCTGTGTCTGCCCAGGAGGGCAAGGCAACTGCCACTCAAGCTTCTCCCCTTTTCAGCTCCAATATTTTAATATATTTCATATGTACTTAATAATTTGTTTGTTTGTTTGTTTGTTTATATATTTTATTAAAATACATTGTTCCCTCAATTTGGGAATAGCTCCAATATTTTAATATTTCTTTGTGTGTTTGTTTGTTTTATGTCATTCTTCTAAGGAATTTGGGGAAGGAAAGAAGTTAATTTTCCACCCCTTTTGGTTCTAACCTGCTCAGCCAGAGCCAAGTGCCACCACAACTCCAGTTGTCAGGTCTGCAGAGTGGATCTGACAGTGCCATCTCTTTTCACTGCCTCCCTTCTCTCTGATAGCCATGGATTCAGAAGACCCACATTATCCACACATCCCATGTCTCTTATACCCCGCCATGGAAAACAAACATTTCTCATGGATATCCCAAGCACTTTGGTGAGCTATGTGGGAAGGGAGACACATTTCCAGGTGCCACCATGGCTTGGTCCTTAGCAGCCCCCTGCATCACTCAGCATCCCTGCACCATCCCAAACACCTGCTGGCAGGGGAGCTCTGAGCAATTGCTACTGACAGACCTGGGGCCGGACCCCTGAGGCCCTGCAGCAGGGATGTGGCCATCCCAAACCACGAGCACACCCGGGTATTGATGCTCGCTACATTTGCAGCCAGCCATGCGTGTAATCCCACAGATTCCAAATGCTGCAAGCAAACAAATAATTGTCCCACTCCGCCTGACACTGCGGCAACCCCAAACGCCTGCACACAATTCCACTTCTTGCTGTCGCTGCTGCTTTTAACAGTGGCTGATGGGCAGCCAGAGGGTTCCAGGGCCATTAACACCACCTCTGGGGATGGCACAAATAGCTGCCCTGCAATGCGGAGACCACAGCAAGAGCTGAATCAAGAAATCAGAATACACTGCGTAGAAACTTCCACCAAGGCAAATTTAGTAAATAAAAGCCACAAAGCCTTTGACATGAAAGATGTCCTTACCATACCTCTGGTGGAGAATACCTTATCTCTTCTTGATAGTCACAGGCTTTGCCCTGCAGGGACACATCTCCCTGTTCTCACCACCCCCAAAGGACTTCTAGGTTACTGGGTAGAGGCAGATCCTCTTGCCGCACTGGAGCATGACTTTCTAAACCACATCTGCAGAAGGTTTTTAAGTAATCTTGTAACCTGGTAGCCAGTAAACCCCGTGGTTTGGGGAGCCCCAAAGAAACCCATCCTGCTAAATAATTAGCCACTGTTAAGATTTCTACCGCGACAACTGTGCATGTTTATCAGATCGCCTCTGATACACATTTCATAGGCAGCATTGTATTTGGAGGCAGCAGAAATATCTCTGCACATCTGTTTTTCCAGTTCTGCCAAAGAGCTTTCATTTTTCTCTAATAACTTGACCTCTTCAGTTTCTGGCAGAAGACAGCTAAGCAGAGCACTCGCTCTCTGGATTCGCTCCAGTGTGGGATGAGGTCAGGACAACAAAGAAAAAAAAAACAGCTGAATGGCTACGAAGCAGTGGGAAGAAACAGGGCAGGGACCAGGGCTTTCTCTTTCCTTCCCTTTTATATCCAATGGGATTTAGTTTCTGGGCGTGTTTATTCCCCAGGCGGACAGTATCACCAAAGCAGTATTTCCTGCAAGCTGCTGTTGTGGGGAGCCTCCTCCAGCAAGCTGACCGTGCCCAGGGTGCACTTATAAATAGCACAACCGGCTAATTCCTCCTCTGGTCGGCTGTCAGGAAATGTGAGGCGCAGGTCCTAGCGGTTTCCACTGAGATACTGCATCTCCCATACATATTCATCTCGATTTTGGCAGGGTGAGGTTCATACCCCCTACTCCCACTTTATTTTTCCATTTCATCACATTCTCATTACTCTACCCAGGGCCTTCTGCGCTGGGGGCTTTCACCTTGCATTTTTCATTCAGTCTGTTTTCTTTTTTTCTGATACTCAATTAAATCATCTTAAAGCAGCAAGCAGAAAAAATGCCAGTGGGGTGGGAAGGAGGTGGAAAGAGAGGAGGGATGAGGAAATGGAAAATGGGGAGAAGATATGCCAAGCACGGGAGAGACAGAAAAGCAGTCTGCACATGTTCCTCTGCTGGGATAGTTTTTCTCTCCCTGATCTCACTTTCTCCGTAGCCAGAAATTCCACCTCAGGATTTGCCAAGGAGAAAATGTAGCATTTCTCTGCTGGGCCACAAAGCAAGTGTGAAATGTTCTGTTTTAATCATTTACAGAACAAAAGGAACACAACAGTCACCGTCTGATTCATATCTGCTGAAATCTACCACCCAAAGCTGTGGGAGAGGAGAGACAGATGAAGAAAGGAAAGGAAGAGAACGTGTGGGTTTGGGGTTTTTTCTTCTGGTTAGTCACTGTGGACCTAAGGAAAGACAAGAAGGACCACATCGGATTATTGCAAAGTTTAAGAGCTCCTGGTGTCCTCTCCAGTAGATGACTGCAGAGAAAATGCATAGAACATTAGAAGTGCTGTTTCCTCTAGTACATGATCCCATTTTCCTTCCTGAACCAGAAGTTTTAGCTGCATCATCAAGTTTGAGAACCCTTCATAGACCTTTCTCCCATGGTGTTTTCTAATCACTTTTTGAGCCCATTCATACTTTCGGCACCCTGGACATTCTGTGGTGGCAAGCTGCACAATGGAATTGTGTGCTGAGTGAAGACATACTTCCTTTGGGTTGTTTTAAGCTTTTCCCTGTTTCACAGAATCTCAGACTGGTTGAGGTTGGAACGGGCTCTGCAGGTCATCTGGTCTAACCACCTTGCTCAGGCAGGACCACCTAGAGCCTGTTTCCCAGGACCATGTCCAGATGGCTTTGGAATAACTCCAAAGATGGAAAGTCTACAACCTCCCTGAGAAACATCTGACAGTGCTTGGTCACCCTCACAGAAATAAATTGTTTCCTCATATTCAGAGGGAACCTCCTGTGTTTCTGTTTGTGTCCATTGCCTCCGGTCCTGGCACTGGGCACCACTGAAAAGAGTGTGGTTACAACCTCTTTACAACCTCCCTACAGGTTGTACACATTGATGAGAACCCCCAGAGCCATTCCTTCTCTGTGCTGATGACACCCAGCTCTCTCAGCCTTTTCTCACAGGAGAGGTGCCACAATCCCTTCATCATCCTTGTGGCACTTCGCTGAGCTATGTCAGCTATATCCATGTCTCTCTTGCACTTATTTACTTCTATGCCATTCATAATTCTTGTACTTCTACTGTACCTTCCTTCAAGCATCTCTTTTCCACCCAATTCAGCTGTAGTTTTCTTAGAGTCTGCTTGCATTGACTCTGCTCTCTCCCTCAGTCACTTTTGCCTCCCTTGCCTGGTACTTCTCCAGGGAATGTCAGAAATGTTCTTACTGCACAAGGTACAGGTGAGCCACGCACTGGCTTACACAGCAGCAGACCACAGAGAGGTTTTCAAAGGTTGGGCATGGCAAAGCAGAGCACAAATCTTTAAAATGAAGAGAGAAAAAAGAGTTAGGAAGGATTTCCCAGTCATGGTTAATTCCATCACTGGAATCTTTGGAATCACTAAAATTTTTGCAAACATGTAGAAAATGAGAGTATGAGTAACATCCAGCACAGATTCAGCATGAACAGAGCTGTCAGACACATCTGACCTGCTGCAATGAGGTGGTAAACCTGGTAGATGAGCAAGAAGGTGCAGGTGCTGTATGTGTTGGTGTGTAAGTGTGGCTTGTGGTACTGTGTCATACGGTGTCACTATACACAAGATAGGAACATGCAGGCTGCAATAAAATATGAAAAGGTGGATGCATGACTGGTCAAAACTTTTCTTAGAGGTTAGGTACTCATGGTATGATGTGATGCATAAAACCTCTCATGAATCTGGTCCTGATCAGCAGTTCCACAAATAACGCAAAATCCAAGCACAGCTTTTTACATTTGCAGTTGACAGCAAGTTGGGACAAGCTGACAGAAAACTGGACATGGGACTAGAGGTCAAGGAAGACATGAAGAGCAGGAAAAAAGGGATGCACTCCACTGATCCTCCATTGCATTCCCCCTTCAACCCCTGCAGAGTGGGCAAGAAACTCTCAGTCTGATCCATAGAAGGCCTTTTTCCTGTTTATGCCTGCCTTTGGCCTAAATTACAGAAACCTAATTAGACACAGAGGAAACCTTTCCAGTGCAGCAAAGCGCTGGGCTGGGTTGCCTGGGAAGGCTGCTGGGATGAGTTGGTCCTGCACACAGGGTGATGGGTGAACATCAGGGATGTGGGGTATATCTGTCTTCCCGAAGTCCTGCTCAGACCTGCCTTCCTGTGATTTTTATCCTGATGATGCTTTATTACAATATTGATGTTTTGTCTCAGAATGTTGTTATTATAATACTCCTTTATCTGCTGCTCCTCTACTAATAACTCCTGCTGGTTTGACCAGGGCTGAGTGTTTTTGACTTGGTGTTCTTTGGGTACACAATCACTTCACAGCATAAATCCAAGGTGCTACCGGGATGGTCTTGTCCTCTCCCTCTCCAACCTGTGCTTGGTCTTACTGCCTGTCTTACCTGGCACTGCAAACCAGACAGCTGTGCCTGACGTGGGTCAGGGGACTGATCCAGCTGAAAACTCACCAGCTGGGAGAAAGGCAGGAGGAGAGATCATATTTCCATTACTTGTTCTGCTATCTCATATCCTTTGTCTGTCTTGTCTACCTTGGATGGAGTAATCATGTCTTGTGCTATGTTTGGAAAGCAGAGTGGAATTGTAAGGTGATATAAGCACTGGTTTGAATAATCTTTCCCAGACTGAGGGATGTCTGTTGCTGTGCAGAGAGAAGTGGTATCCGAGGAGTTCCTCCTAAAATTGACCACAACTTGTTATTTGGGAGAGGATGCTTTTTCTTTGTCACTAAATGCTAGGACCTAGAGGGTTTGCCAAAGTTAGGAGAAGTGGGCACATGCCACTGAGGAAAGACTCTGTTCAAGGGATAAGACAAGGAAGGCCAAGAATATAAAAGGAGCTGGTCTAAGCTCTGTCACAAAAAATGCATTTTGAAGTTAGTTGACGTGTTTTAACCACAATCAGGTAATGAATGAGGCAGCCAAAGGAAAGCTCTTGGCTTTATTCCCATTCCCTGTTAAAACACTCCTCTGGGTGAATGCGTGTCAGAGCAGTCTCTATCCTGACACCAAGTGGAGAGAGCTCACATGGACTACTTTAAAATATGATCAAGTGTATATCCTCACTGGAAGTGAGGACAACCACTTGATGTGCCACCCATTCCAGAACCAGTGAGGCACCATACAGTTTTTAAGCATTTTTGTATTTCTAGGATTTTTTTTTCAAAAATCTGTCTCTTAGTAGCAGAAATATACATTGGAGATGGTTATACTTGATAAAAACCACTTTCTGGGCTCCTGCAGTTTTACCCTCCTATCCCAAGCTTCCACCAGTGCCATACATGGTGAGTACCCAGTGGGTGCATGTGGATCATCTTTACTGGGGTCAAGGTGGGTTTCAAGAGCAGCAGGGTAGTCACAGAAACACAGATAGGTTGAGGTTAGCAGGGACCTCTGGAGTTCATCTGGTCCAATCCCCTGCTCAAGCAGGGCCACCTACAGCCCATTTCCCAGATCCATGTCTAGAGAGCTTTTGAGTATCTCCAAGTATGGAGAATTTGTTGGCCTGGAAATGAAGAGGAGGGTGCCTTTTTCTTGTGAGGAAGGGCCAGTGCTCAGTCATGTCAAGGTGGTGCACATTGCAGTGTGCCGGAATGATCCCACCATGCTGCCAGAGAGCAAGGCAGGGTACCCAGTCCTGAGACTGGCACGTCTCTCAGCACATCTTATTCACACTTTCCAGCATGCTCTTCTCAGGAGGGGTTGGGGGCTGGTCCAGTTCTGGGCTCCTCAGTATGAGAGAGAAGTGGAACTCCTGGAGCAGATACAGCAGAGGGCTACAAAGACGATTAAGCATCTTAAGAGACTGGAGCATCTCTCTTACAAGGAGTGGCTGAGGGCCTGTTCAGCCTCTTGAAGAGATGACTGAGAGGTGACCATATCGGTGACTATGAGCATCTGAAGGGAGGGTGTCAAGAGGATGGACCCAGTCTCTTCTCAGTGGAGCCAAGCAATAGGACAAGTGGCAACAGGCAGAAACTGATGCACAGGTAGTTCCACCTAAAAATCAGGAGAAACTTCCTTACTGTAGGTGACCAAGGACTGGAAAAGACTGCCCAGAGAGATGGGGGGTCTCCCTCACTGGAGATATTTTGGAACTATCTGGATGCAACTCTGTGCAGTTGATGGCACTTGATCTGGGAGGTTGGACCAGATGACCCCACTGTGGTCCCTTCTAGCCTTATCCATTTTGTGATTCTGTGATTTTCCCCTTTCCATGCACATCAGACCTCCAGTGCTGGGTGGCCAGAAGCCCTCCTTCAGAAGTTTCCCATCCTGCAACTCAAGTCCTCACCCCACCTTACCTAGAACACCTCCAACTCGTCCTGAGAATCACACCTCTTTTGACCTTGACCCTGGGATTCAGAGGAGATCACTGCCAGATGAGGTTCCCCCATGGATTCAGCCTCTGAAGCCTTCAGCTTCCCTTGCCCATTTGAGGTTGTTTTATCTCCGAGTGTCTTACTCTTCACTCTTGCTTTACACATCTCTACTTCTGCCTCCCAGGTGAAGAAAAATCCCTCATCATTTTGCAAGGTGCCAGAAAGTCACAGAAACTCCAGTACCAGCCGCTGGCTAAGCCTCAAACCCCCATCCAAGAAACAACAGCATCCTATAGTGCTCTGCACCAGAAAGGTAACAGCTTCTCTCCCAGGCAAAAAACCCCTGCATCAATTCAACACAGAAAATTATCAAACACACCTAGTGTCAAGCTATTCCATCCCTATGATAGATGGCATTCAAAAACAGCACAGAAAGGAGGCACTGGTGCTGATAAATTTAAAAGCATTCAGCAGCTGCCCTATTGTTGAAGTCATCTCCTAATTACTCAACATGGAAAAAACAGGGAGAGGAAAATGTGTCATGCAGGGACTTACCCAGCTGATCCAGAGCAAAGAGGGCTGGGGCACCTTCGGAGAGCTCATTGTCTGAGGAAAGAAGAACAAATGCTCGGGAAGTCAGCTGGAGAGGTAGATGAGGACAGGTGGGGTGACAATGCTGTTTTAATCACACTGCAGATAAGACCCTGCTCAGCTTGCTTCCAGCTCACCCTGACAGCTTTAATGTGCATGTTGTGGGTTTTCTTTTAATTCAGCCGTTATTGAAAAACCTCAGAACCATCTCAAGACAGAGACTTGTCAGGATGAGTCCTGAAGAGCAGAAGCTCCACTGCCCCGTCTGTACCCTCCCCGGGATCCCTGGCAGTGCTCCCCTTCTTGTCCATGCCACAGATCTTCACTCCCTTTCTTCGATCTACCCGGTGCTCAGGGCATGACCAGGAGCACCCTGCCTGCAGCAAAGCTTTTCTATGTGCTACAGTCTCCTCCGACAACAGCAGCTGGAGAAGGTTTAACCAGCGGGAGCAAGAATTATTCAGAACCTGACCAAACCTTTGAGTCATCTGATGACAGCACTGCAGTAACTCAGTGCCTGTGACAGGTACTGACCATTGGCTCTGGAAATCCCTGAGCTGATGAAAGCTCTCACCAAAAACTTGTAGAGGTTTATTTTGTATCCCGTAAATGAGCCCACCCACTCATCTGCTCCCAGCTGCAGAGCACAACACACACAGATCCCTCACTGCCAGTAAGATCCTCAGCCACACAGGAACATGTGACCAAGTGTTGAATTCCATTTGTGCCTTGTAGTTGGTGGGGATTTTGCTATTTTCAAACATTTCTTGCAATGTCAAAAGTGCTGCTAAATTGAAAAATGCAATGCAAATTTTAAAAAAATTAAATTGCAGAGGGTGGGGGTTTTTGGGTTGGTTTTTTTGGTTCCTTTATGATTCATGGCATTTTTTCAATGAATGGGCTTGACCTGAAAAACTTTTGGTCTGGAATCTGTGGGTCCCTGTACTCCTAGGGGTTCCAGAAGGACATTTGAGAAGGGCAGGTCCATGATGCCCTACAGCAATCCATGCCTATGCCCTTTCTAACAGATCTTGTCCCGTTATAAAATGCTCTTAGGCCCAACAGTTGGAAAAAGCTGTGAGCCACTAGTTTAGGATAGCAATGGGCTGGATACAAAACCAAAAGCCAATGTATATCCACATTCAGTTGTTCAACTGGTTTGGATTTTTTTCCTGATGGCAGTGACTCTGCCACCCTCTACTTTACAGAGACAAGTACAGTGCAATCCTGAAGTCAATGGGCATTTAACCAATACAGCTACAAACAACGACACAGACCATGCACATAGCAAAGACTTTTAAGAAATAACAGAAGCAGAGATTGTTCTAATGGGGAAAAAGAGTGGACTGCAGCAAGCATCCCTGTGCTGAGCCCCTGGAGCCACCCTGGGCTGGGTACCTGCAGAAGCAACAGATGTTCTATCGTAAGGATGCTGCCCAGTGGTGCTTTCCTGGTGATATTGAACCCAGGGCTCAAAAGCATAAATCTATTTATGGGTTCAAAACCATAAAGCTACTTATGTAATTCAGCTCTCACAGAAAAGGAGGCGATCTTGGTTTGTCCCTTTCCCTTCCCCCAGCATATGGGCTATCAGCGGGAAGCCAAGGGAAACAGATGGAGATAAGCGAGCATTTTACCAAAGCAAAGTGTTTCCGTTCCCAAGGTGCTGCCATCTGGAAGGCTGTGGGTTTGTTTTGGTTTTAGTCTGGGGCTCAGCACATCCCAGACAAAGAAGAAACTTTGCCCAGGGAGGGACAACTTGTCCTGGCCCAGAGGACAGGGACCTCTGGTAACAAAGATGACCTGGGGCTGAGCAAGGAGCACTTGTGGCTGCTCCTGCCAAATGTTCAAATGGGGATTAAAAAGCAAGTAAGAGCAGCTGACTGGAAATTAGGTAGAGATGAATTGATAGAGAAAATAGGACTGCTGGCTACTTCTTATTGCATCTGCCCTGAGTACTTTCCTGATACAGGCAATTTCTAGAGAGCAATGAACTCTAGCCTTGAGGTGGGACGTCTTTTGTCCAGCTAAGGTGGGCTGAAGCCTTGAACAGTCCTTGCACAGGGAGCCCCAGTTGGGGCAGCCCCCCGTCACTGCCAGAACAGCATGTACCCCTGTAGCCATCCTCAATTATCCCACACAAATACGATTGAAGAGAATATTTTATCAGTTCTCCTGTCACTCCTTCCTAACCACGGTCATCTGTGGAGTCCTACTTGTGGAGAATGAGGGTGGTTACATCTAGCAAAAGTGGCACATGAACTGCCAAAATATGGGTGTTGGGACCTCTTTTCTTTCTTTAATTTTCTTTTCTTTTTTTCTTTTAAAGTCCACTCTGGAGAAGGAAAACAAGCTGCAGACCAAGTGCCTGTGTCAGTGTGACAGTTTGGGTCTGACCTTTCCCACCTTCATACCAAGTACTGCCTGGTTCTAGCCACAGCCCAGCAAAACCCCTGGGACCACTGCAAGCACAGTGAATGGCAGCAGCACGTTAGGAAGGCTCTCAGCACTTTCACTGGGTGGATTAAAAACCAGCAATCACATCCTACCTCCTTTCACTCTGGAAAAGGGGTGGATCCCACCATGAGACAACCAGTTTGTTTCCTCCAGCTTCCAGTTTTCACCAGGGTCCATCTCTGATCCGCAGCATCAAAAATCTGCTTGCAATGCCTCCTGCCGCTCTCTCTGGGGAATAACCAAAAGATACTCTGAGCATGTGTCATGCTGCTCGACCATAGCCAGCTGCTGAGAAGCTCACCTCAGAAGAGGGAAATCTTGTCAATATTTCAGGAAAAAAAGAAAATTAATTAAGAAAAAAAAAGAGAAAAAACGCACATGGCTCACAGGGTTGAATTCTTGGACCAAGGAGTTGCTGACTCTACCACACCTCACTTATCACATCACATCAGCGAGCCTCCACACTGCATCAAAGGGCCACCAACACCTGGACCTCTTCAATTCTCTGTTATCAGTCTGACCAATACATAGACATTCCTAATCCGTCATGATACTTGCAAGGATGGGGTTTTACTTCTGAGTGAGGTGATGTTTCATGAGGACATCCATCAGGGATGTGTGTCTTGGCTTTACATGCCCAGCCATCAGGTCCTGGCAAAGTGAGGGGAGTGGGCAGGCTTGCTGGCCCTTGTTCCCACATCCCAGCTCCTCCATGGATGGGAGTTGCAGGCTGGAAGTTACAATCAGTTATACATTCCAAGGCAATGTATAACTGGCCACTTGGCTCTCACAGCTGCCCCAGCTCTTGTCTGTGAGCCACCAGGGAAGGATGGGGATTATTGAGCAGTTAACATGGGAGCTCTTCACCCTAAAAGCTCCTTTATGGTGTAGACACTAAATTATTTTCCTGACTATCAGTCATTCAGTGCAACCTACAGATTTGTTGCACCTGGGAATCCTCATGGAGACCTTTTTCTTCTCTTGACTCCTTGGGCCTGTGCATCTGGGCAATCCCAGACATGAGCAAAGACTGTGAGAATAACTCATGGAGACCAGCCCTGCAGAGGACTTGGGGTTCTCATGGATGAAAAGCTGGACATGAGCCAACAGTGTGTTCTTACAGCCCAGAAAGCCAACCTCATCCTGGGCTGCACCCAAAATAGCGTGGGCAGCAGGGCGAGGGAACGGGATTCTGCCCCTCTGCTCTGCCCTTGTGAGAACACACCTGGAGCGCTGCATCCAGCTCTGGGGTCCTCAGCACAGGAAGGACATGGACCTGTTGGAGTGAGTCAAAAGGAGGGCCATGAAAATGATCAGAGGACTGAAGCACCTCTCCTAGGAAGACAGGCTGAGAAAGCTTGGGTTGCTCAGCCTGGAGAAGGCTCCAGGGAGACCACATAGCACCTTCCAGTACCTAAAAGTGGCTTATAAAAAGGGTTTAGATTAGATATCAGGAAGAAATTTTTTACTGTGAGGGTGGTGAGGCACTGGAAGAGGTTGGCCAGAGAAGTTTTGGATGTCTCATCCCTGGAATTCTTCAAGGCCAGGCTGGATGGGGCTTTGAGCAACGTGGTCTAGTGGGTGGCACCCATGCCTACAGCAGGGTGCTGGAACTAGATGATCTTTAAGGTCTCTTTGAAACCAAGCAATTCTGTGATTCTATGGTTCTATGATCCCTGGTGGGGTAGCATACACAGGCATTTAATGCAAACCTAGGCCTTGAGGATTACATGGATTTGGAAGGGAATAGAGTCCTTCCAGTATAAGCAACCTCTAATTTATTAAGGAAGCATACAACAGTGTTGTAATGCAACAACAAGTTTTTGCCTCTGTTGGAAGGTGCTGAAAAGGAGGTGAGAACAAGCATCCTCCCTAGCACTGTCTGAGGCAAACCCAGACCCCAAATGGCAGCAATGGAGCTGATTTCATGGTGAGGTGAGTCCCGCGAGACCCACCACACTGGCAGCTGATCATCTCTACTCGGTCTCTGATTTTCTTCGTCATTATTTGTAGGAATTTTTTGTAATTTAATAATGTCATAACCCTAATTCAGGGCATTCCTGGGAGGGGCAGGCAGATAGCAATGGAGGGACAGCATCACACCAGCACCATCTCCTTGGGAAATGAGAAAGAGAATGGATGGGGCCCTGTCTCCACAGGGAAGCAAAGCACGGCTGAGCCATCCCACTGCACTTCTCAAGCACTGGTACCTCTCAGCTACCATCTTATTGAGGGGGGCTGCAGGAAAGGGCAGCAGCTCCACGCTGAGGTATTTGGCTCCCAGTGGCTCCCAGCATGGCACAGCCAAAGCCCCTGCTGAAGCCCACTGCCAGGTCACACCAGCATGAACCAGGGGTGTGCTGGTGCTTCCCTGACTGGCCAGACCTGCAAGAAGTTGTTTCACACGTTCTCTTGCTCAACACCTTAACTGAGTAGAATTAAATACTTGTCCATATGTGTTCGGTGAGCAGCAAGCAGGACAGGTCACTGCACGCACAGGCAGAGCTGGACTGGAGTTTTTTGATGTAGCAAATTCACCTGAATTGCAACTAAGAGGTACTGAGACTTCAGGCGATTTTCAGTTGAGTATGCAATTAGCTTAAGCTGAAAGAGAAGAAAAAGAGTCCTGAGAAGAGCAGCAAGGCTCCATTTTGACATTTAAAAAATGAATTTTTTTCTTTCTTGTTCTTTCAAATGCTGGTTTTGGTTTGAAAGTGACCTAGTTTGCTTTTTCTTTCCTTTTTTCTTTTTTTTTTTAAGTTATGAAAAGCAGTAAATAATCTCAAAACAGAATGTCTCATGCTACGCTTATGAAAAGAAATCAAAGAAAAGAAACATTCTCCTTTAGGGGTGATCCAAACCAAAAAGTATTTTCAATTTTTTCCTTCAGCCACTGAAATGAAAAACCTATTATTTGTACAGCTACACTACTGAAAGGCATCTCTTCAATGTGTACTGCTGGCAATTTCTTCCTTCTACCTGCCAAGGGAGGGGTTTGTCTGCAAGTTCAATAAAAGTATAAGAGAGAAAGAACGAAAGGGCAATTTATCAGCATAGCATAGAAGATAAAATGGCTTTTCCATATTTACTTGTTTCTCTGAAAGAAGGAACCTCAGCTCTTTGCCTGCTGACCCACTCTGCTCAGAATCATATAGACATGAAATCATATAGACACGACTCCTGAGCTCTCATCACATACAAGATTAATTGCAGATGTAAAAGCTTCTGACTTCACTGACACATAAGGTCTAACCTACATTAGAGAAAGCAAAGATCAAAATTTATTTGGGTCAATAACATCAGCAATGAGAAACACCCAGAAGATCATAAACCTCAGTCCTTGCTGTAGCTTTGGGGCATCCATCTCTTCCCTTCACAGCAGAATGTGGTACTAGCAGAGGCTGCTGGTGTGGGGTGTTCAGTGCCAGCATCAGAGATCAGAGACGGGTTTGTGGTCCCTGTCTCACCACAGAGCACGTACTGTGCCCACTGTCTGTTGTGGCTGCACAACAGGATGGGATGGGAGGGAAAGGGATGAGTGAAAACATGGGACAGGGCCCACTAGCTGCAGTTATATCCATGAAATACGCCTCTTGCTAAAATACAGAGCTGGAGAAGGAGGCATCGCTGCTCAAGCTCGAGTCTCACCAGGGCTGGGATGACAGCTCCAGCTGCTTGAAGGGCTCAGCCTTGCTATGGTCAAAAATCATCACCCGTTACCTCCATCTTTCAAGAAGAAGACAAATAAAATATGAGATTTTCCAAAGGCCCTGCACTCAGGTTCTGTGTTCAGTCTTCACCTAGGGCAAGGGGTGCTCATTTTACACACCGATAGCTTCCACCATCCCTCTGAGGAAAAACAAGGTGAGAAAAGATTCACATTCCTCCTATATCCTGATTCAATTTTTAAAAAATAGTAGGGGCTGAATACATTAAGACTCCTTTCACTCCACAGCTTTTACTGTACCTCAGTCACCACAATGCAGATCACAAAGCACTGTCCATTTTCAATCTAACCTGCAAATCCCTTCCAAACCGCAGAAAAAAAATAGCGTAATATTGGAATGACCATTTCAGCAAAGTTTTACAATCCCTCTAATCTGTCAGGAGTGGTTGTTGAGCACAAGCCCCAGTTAAGCTCCTCTTCTGGAGCATTTCCAGTTCAAGACAATCTGCCACACAGCCTCTCAGGGCACTCAGCAACTGCATGGGGATATTTTTTTTTTAGTACCATAAACTGTAGAATTCACACAGCCAAAACAGCAGGAAAATAAAAGTTAATGACCTGAGATTAACCCAGACAGACAAGAGATTAAAGCATCAAACCCTAAATGCTACAGCACGCAGGGGCTTGATCTGGTGGACAAGTATAGGCTGGAAGTGTTTGCCCAAACACTGCCCTGAAAATTGGCTCCATCCACATGGCACAGATGCTGCTGAGTGAAGATGCAGCCGCTGTACAAAGGATCTCACATTTCTCTGAGCTATCATGTCTCCTTCCATATGGTTCATCTTGAGAGCTCTAACTGCATTCACCCACTTGACTGGGAGTAAAATTCAGTGGCTCTTCCAGAAGACACAGACTCAGCTACTTCTCCTCTTCTCCATGAGGAGCAAAGAAGGGCACTGTTTAATGAGATACTCAATACAATCTGATCCAGCTAGATCACCACCTGGGGCTGGTGATCACTTAGGGCTGGTGATACTCACAAACCACCTTGCTGGTCTGAGCCCCCAGAACAGCACACTGGAGCCCTTTGCATTTAATGATTTCTTCATTTAGATGAACAACCCTTCCAACACCTTGTAGCACCTAAAAAGAGCTCACGTGTGATCCCTTCTGAGTAGCATCTGTCTGGGAGGAGCCAGGCAGTGTGGGGTGCACACAGCTGGTTCCTGGGATCAGAGCAGCCCCAAGCCACACTATCCCATTGCTTGGTGGCCAGGCCAGGGCTGGTGACTGCAGACCCACCACCAGCCTGTAGCAGCCTGGTGTAAGAGTGAGCATGGGCAGGGACTGAGGCAAGAGAAAGGCTACACAACAGCTGAGGTGGTCACAAGTCATAGGAGGGCTGGTAGATGGGGCAGCAGGGAGCACACCAAGGAGAGTGGTGCTCAGTGTCAGTTTGGAGAGAGAGGCTGGGACAAGGGAGAAAAATCTGTTTCTGTTCATATTGCAAACGCTACAGGGGTGGCTGGCCATTGCTAGTGTGTTCTCCAGCAAGAGAAGGCACTGACCCTAACATCTGCCTCCAGACAACTTTTGGGGCTTGAGATCGATATTCACCACAACAAAGGGATAATGTGGGCAGCCAAGGTAGAACTGAGGCTGAGACAAGAAGCAGGGACTGAAGAAACGACCTTGGTCCAGCAGGAGAAGAGGAGGAGAGCTTGGCCAGACTGTGGGAGAAGGTCTCAAGCAGCAGCCTTGGAGAAAGCACACATGGGATTAAATGCTATGAGACAGATCCCTTTATCTGTGATGTTTCCCAATGCCCTGCAATAACACAGGGATAGCCTGCTTCTCATCAGGCATGCTCTGGGAGCCTCTCTCCCCATGCTCACCAGAGTGGCCTTATGGTGCCTATACAATAACCCAGATTCTTCCCAATCCCAAAGAGTCCAGAGAAGTTAAAGTATCCCCTGACCCAAAGTTTTGCTCAGAGTGAAAACTGAGTGTCTTTTTGACAACTTGTGTGTCAAAAAGGCCATGTACTCAGAATGTGGGAACAGTGCCAAGGGGAAGTCTTGTTGCTTGGGCAAGCATTAGCTGCTCTTGGGCAGGTATCGCTGCTCTGCAAAGGCACTGCCTTCCTGCAGCTGTTCATCTGCCCAAAGGCAATATGAGCAGGAATGGGAAGGTCTGACTGAGCCTTACAGAGCTGAGCAGGGCAGGATCAGGACTTTGAAGGGGACATTACAAATTCGTTTAACCTGGAGCAGCGTGGGCAGAGGGAAAGGCACAAGGTGATAAACTACTTCCCCTGTACCCCAGAGCTCAGCCTGACGGCTGCCTTTAATCACCCACAGCTGTTCTTTACTGCCTTGGATGTGCTCTCCTTTAATTAGCCCAAAAGGTGACTAATGAGCTATTTGTTAATGTCATCAATCAAAAAGCTCTTTTTGTAGCTGGTCTGAAAGAGGTTTTTTTTAAAGCATGGAGTTTCAGCCAACTGGCACAGAGCATGATCACAAGCTAATTACATGATCTCATGGCAGTTATCTCGAACTAATACATCATTAATCTGATCTTACGACAGCTAAAGGAGAAGCCCAGAGCCAAGAAGCACTTGAATGCTCTACAGTTCTCAAGACAGGAGCCCTTTTTATAAAAGCCGCAGGTTTACACACAGCAGGCACATGTCAGGGCAAGCTGCAAGTTGTATTGCTCCCCTCACCCAACAAACAAAAACATTCACAAGCCAGGAAACACACGATCTCCTCCAAAGGGAACCTTCCCCAAAGCATAGCCACCATCCCCCTGACTGAGTTCAGGGCTGCAAAGATGACCAGAGAAGGAAGGGGCTCAGGGACTGGATCCCAGCATTGCTCAGGAACCCCAAGGCATTTTTGATAGCTTGCTGCATGAAAAAGCCCTTTTGGAGGACCTGTCCCAGTCTGGTCTCAGGGGTCATAATGGCAAGTGGGCAGTTTCAGGTTGCCTGTGCCGATGGGGATGGGAACTAGAAGCTCCTATCTATCCTCTATATCCCTTTGGATGTAAGGGTAGGAGGCAAACCAATAAATCTATTCCTATTTACATGTCATGACTTCATTTAAATAGCTCATTGCTAGCTAAGGACAACCATCTACACAGATAACCAGACAAAATCTTGAAAACCTTTGAAAATAGTATCCCTAGTTTCAGCCAAACTCTTACTCTCACTCTTGAGCAAGGGTACCCCCCAAAACAGTCCCAAAGGAGCTGCTCACAAACCTGTTCCAGCCATCCCACAAGTAGGGCAGGACACCAGGATCCACTTCGCAGTGCTCCAGACCACTGCTCTGACAACACAGTACAGGAGGTGCTGGGTGTGCATATCAGTACAGATTTGGGGTGAGTTTAAGGTCTGTAAGGTCCTCCAAGTCACCATGCGGAATAAAATTTCTCTTTCTTACTTCTCTGGTTTTCTTCCAAAGTCAGCAAATTGAATTGCAACTCCACAATCCAAATGTTAAAGCACTTGAAGCAAAGCCTGTGTCTCCTTTTGTGTCTGTTGCAGAGCTGTCTGTACTAAACTAGCAGAACCAAACGCCACCACACCTCAGCACTGCCAGTTATCTTCACAGGCAATTAGCTGCCAGGATATTTTAGCCATAGCAATCACTTATCTACTTAAGAGAGGATAATTTCTCTGTGCTGTTTCCCTGACCTCTCAGAAAACACACTGCTGCCTTTTTTGTTGCAGTCACTGGAGAAAACGTTCCTGTTCCAGCCTCAATTCAGACATTAAAAAAAAAAAAAAGTAAAGTAGAAATGGTAAATCTTACCTGACAAAACACTTGTGATTTCTCTGGCGACAAAAAGCGTCTGTGCCTTGGTGCTGCAAGACCAAAGCTTTCCTGGGAAATGTTTGTCCTCGGTTGGGTAAGAGCTCCACAAAAACTATGTAGCCATTGCCTGGACTTGCTTTGGTTTGGGTAGGTAAGTCACGGGAATTCAGCTGCTCGTGTGTTCAAAGAGCTTCAAAATGCTCTACACCACCTATCACATTATGGTTCCCACAAGTATGCAAGGCATGTGTCTGTCTTCCTGAGTCACATAATTATCTATGGGAAAGTAACCTGCGGAAACACGGCAGAGGGGGAAATAAAACCCCAACTGGCTGTTTAAATCCCTCGACAGTCAGAAGTAGCCCTGCAAGCAGATCTTCTCAGAGGCTTTGGTAATTCCTATGTCCAAAATGCCAAAGCCAGAGGAGACGCTGGGCTGTCTGCTTCCCACCTTCCTCAGCAGTTTGCAGCGCCACATGTGGGAAGTGTCAAGGAGAAGGAGCAGCACAGTCTCAGAAGCGAGCACAGCACTGGAAGAGACAATCTGAAGTTCATTGGGTTGCACAGGTTATGGGATGGCTTCTAGCCAGGAGGAAATGTAGGGTGAAATAGTCCCTGATGACTGCTTCTAATGAAGGCTGATTCATCAGTGACACGGAATAAAAAAATGATGTGATGCAGCGGTGTCTGGGCTAGTTACATCTTGATAAGGATGGTGGGTGTCTTCCTGGGTTTTCCCTTGAGTCAGAAGCACCTGGGGAAAGTGATACCAGGAAAGGGATATCTGCCATGATCAAATGGCACCTCAGGCAGTCTCAGAAGAGGAATAAATAGCATGAGAGAATGGGATACCATGCAAGTTAACTTTCCAGAGAAGCTGCTTGTACCAAGCATGTGGGAGGAGATGAGGGTGACAATGAAGGGGGCCTTGATTACCCCATCTTCTTGCAAGGAAAAATATGGTCTTACCACGGTGAGAATGGCTCCAGTAGATGTTCACACTGCAATCTTTTTCCAGAGTGGCCAGTTTTCCTGTATGATTTACAAGGACATCCCAGAAGTGACGCTCCAAATCCTACATGACCTCCACAAGCTCACTTGAGCATAGGCAGCCCACGCACCTGCAGCAGATGTGAACAGATCTTGGTTTTTGCTCCACCTCCTGAAACACCATCACCATCCATCATGTCTCTTGACAGCTTATGGTACTCAGGAGATTGTATAAAATTTTGAGCTTGGTTGTTAAGTGCTTCCAGCTACCAGGTTAGACAGAAAACCTCACACCTAGGAGGCAAACAGCCCTCACTCCCAGGGCCAGGAGGGCTTCAAGCAGCCCTGTGTACTGGATGACAAAGAGAAATGTGCTGTGCAGCATTTGAGCCAACTCTGAGGCTCGGTTTTATCACCCCATTCCAGCTTTGGCCAGCACTGCCCAAGGCCTCCGTCAGTATCTGGCTGTGCTTGGCACCTTCACGCACTGCGAGCAGTTGGGATGCTGCCAGGAATGAGGTGGGTTGCAGACTGCCTGTGTATTCAGGAAGCCAGCATGCGGCTGTGCTAGCAAGGACTGGGAGATGCAACAACACGGAAGTTTAGCGAGAGAATGAATTATTTATTAATTTACAATACCATTTATATACCCTGGTTCCATAAAACCATTGGACAGTGTTCACACTTCTCCTAGGGTGGATGGTTAAAGTCCTAGACGCCCACTTTAAACTATTTGTTCAATGTACCATAAATAGAACTTAACAAAACACCAGATGTGAATGTTGTTTACAAAACCTATCGTACTGTTTTCATAGTTTCCGTGGTAAAGGAAAAATTCTCACAGAATTAATGCAAGAAGCTGAGAAGTTCTCCTGCTAGCAGCATTTCAGTATCCGCACCAGCAGGTCCAGGAGAAGCAGATACCAGCCAGGGAGCAAAGACACTCAGACCCTGCATTCCCATACCTTCTCCAATGGCATAGCACTGGCCACAAAGGGAAGAGCATTCAAGCTCTTACCAAGAGGCATTTTGGGGACTGCCAGCGTGGTGCCAACCGGTGCTGGCTGTGGTGGCAGCCAGTGCCTGAAGCAGTGAACGATTCTGGCTGTGCCACCACCTGTGCACAGGGGAGGAGCTGAGAGACCCCTGGCTGTGCTGGTATGTTCCAAGGTTGTCCTCACACCCTGACTCACTCACCACAGCTGTAGACCGGCAGGAGCAGCACCGGCAGTGTCAAAGCTCTCCCACCAAGCCCCTGAGGTTCTGGTGCACCAGGATCCATCCTGGAGGTTGGGGATGCCACAAGGCTTCAATTCTGTAGTGGGAGAAACTCGGAGAAATCACTGGTTGGATAAAAGTCAGCTGATGGACATTTGTCTGATGGAGACTTTGAGTTAAGCTTTTTTTCCAAAAAAAATACTACATAGTAGGCTCATAATTACAGGGATACCAGGTCCTGATGGCTTTTCCAGGCCTGTTGACTCAGAGCACACTCTTACCTTCCTCCTGGCATGTCTGTGCGGGGCTATGGTTGCCCCACCATGGCACAGGCTCATCTGCTCCTGCACAAACATCCTGGGGAGCCAAAACTGCCTTCAGGAGAGTGAGAAGCCAGTGCTGCCTAATTCATGACACTCCACAGCTCTTATGCTGTGAGTCATGAGCTTCCCAGGAGATTTACAGCCAGAGGCACCGATCTGCCTCGAACACAAATGGAGTGGATTGTTTCAGCCCAAGCCAAGCTCCCAGGTGAGTCTGGGCGAGGCAGAGATGAGCAGTCATTGCACTGCATTGCGTCTGCTGCAGAAAGTGGATAAACCCACTCTTTCCTCTCTTCCTACCCTGTGCTGAGGACAAGGGATGGTGCTGGATAACACCAGCCTCCTGCCTTTCTCCAGCCACATCGCCTGAGCCATGCCCCTGGGTGCCCACATAAAAACTCCCATCACTTGCTCCTCATCCTGCTCACCAGTTCTTCTGAAATGATGAGAGAAAAGTCTTCGCAATGGGGCAAGTCTTCTGCTACACCTCTGCCCAGATGTAAACACTGTTCTTCCCCAAAAGCATGGAACAAAAGGAGACAGATGATCATATCGGTCAACAGGATGAGAGAGGCCAACCCACTGTTGTTGGAAAGTTGTCTGAAAACAGACACTCTTTCCTTTCTGGGCTTCACCTCACAGGGCAGCTCAGGGATGAGTGAGGTTGGGTGGGAGGTTGTCCATATCCTGCACACTGGTGGGGTCCTGCACAGCTGCCTCTCGAGAAGCTGTGGAGTTTCTTGGCTGAGGGCTGGTTTGTCCCCGTCCCCATGCCTAGACCACGCCATGCCTATAATGCTCTCTCATTCACAGACAGTGCTGGGTTACCTTTGCCAGGGAGAGGAGGAAAGTGTGACTGGTGGTAGGAAGGAGATCAGTCCCAGGCCAGGCACAGGCAGTGGGGAGTCTCAGGTTACTTGTGGGGCAGGCAGAGATGGGCAGCAGTTCCTGGGTTAATCAGTGATGGGAGTCAGAGAGGAAGAGTTCTGTCTCATTAAGACCGTGACAGCAGAGCCATAATCACCACCATTTTCTCCCTGCTGAAGGACAGGGCAGGCTGAGGAAGCTTCTTTGCTCAAATATCCACATACATCCTTCAGTGCAATTGGGGATCAGACAGGATCTCTGATGGCAGATAGGACACACTTCTTGTTTTTTCCGTAGTGTTTTCCAGAGGACTGACTTAGACATAAAATATTTACAGCTCTCTCTTCAGAGAAACCTGCTTTTTGGGGCTATCTTTCTGTGCTAAACAAAATTGGACGTCTGAAGAGAAAAATACAGAGGGAATCCAACCAGCCTCTCACTGAATTGCTTTCCCCAGGATCAGACGAGCAGAAAATAAGTTGGTAAGGTGATGGTGATGTTTGTGACTATGGGAGGAATTGATGGCAAAACCAGACCTCAGTGGCCTATGTGAAGGATGCCTCGTCCATCCTTCCTTATAGGATTTCTTACAGGGGTTATGGCATCCTGCACCTGGTCTAGCTCCGAATCCTTCCTCATTCAGTTCAGGGCTGACCCAGCACCTTTGCTTCCTGTGACTCACCAATGCACAGCTCTGATCTCCCCCAGCCCTGTATTCTTCCATCCGAGGGCAAGCCCATACTCATTCCCAGCTTATCCAGCACCCGGCATGCCTCCCCTGGAGGAGCCCAGCACTGGCCAGCCCAGCCCCAGCTCTGCCAGTGAAAGATGCAGGCTCTCAGGAGGTGCTGGTATGGAGGCCCTGGGGTCCTGGCTCCCAGCTGATTCCCTAGAAGGCCTTATGGCAGGCTTTGTGGGACAGTCACACGGATGGATGCTTACTGATGGTTTCCTGTGGGTGAAAGAGGGAAGATCAAGTCTTCCTTTGGTAGGCTGCAGTATTAAAAAGCAGACCAAATGGGAGCTTGAGATAGCAGTAATCTGCAAGCTTGCTCATGTCTCCCACATAAAATGGAATGTGAATGTGGTGTGGTGTTGGGGAGAAGTGAATTTTTTTGTCTCCTTACACCTGGGAGTCTGGTGACAATTTATGAGGGTGTGATGATCTCTGCCTCTACGGGGTCAGCCATAACACAGACGTCTGATGTCTTGCCATTGGGATCACAGAAACGCAGCCAATGGTTGCTTTCTCCTGATTTTCTCCTGGCTGCCTGCTCTTTCCTGTGAGCTGTGTGGTGGGATGCTGCGGCCACCTCCCACCACACATCCTCTGCAGGTCCCTTCTCTAGCTGCAGGAGGATCTGGATGCATCCAGGGCAGAGCCCCACCTGACACAGGGTTCCCTCTACCCAATGGCATGGGGGAGCCAGGGCTGCTCCCGGGATAGGAGGAATTATAACCCCCGCCACTAATTACACTGAGCAAGACTTTGGCCAGCAGTCTTATCTAAGGCATGGGGGTGGGTGAGTCCCTGTCACCAAGTCCATCCCTCATTCTCTTTGGTTCTCATGAAAAACTAGAGAAGACCGGATGCTCCACATCAGAGCAAACCCAAAAGCTGAAACTTCTAAATAACTCAGTAAAGAGAAATGCCATTTACCAGCCAGGTCTACTTGCTACTTAAGAAAAAACCTGACTCCATCAGAAAAACATCAGCATTGCAGTGGCATTTGCTGCAGCTGAAATGTGAAGCACACCATCTCCTCTGCTTTCAGGTTACCACCTGAGCGTTCGTTAGACTTTTATTTTGTATCAATAAGGGGTTCCAATTTGTGCATGTTATTTAAACTCTCAGCAAGGAACCAAAGTAACAATTATCCACCCCCTGGTTTGGTGATTCACAAGAGAGTCTGACGAACACTGATGCCGCACAACCAGTATGAGCTATCGGTGAGGAACAACCAGAAAAAAAAGTCTGCTCAGGTCAATTATGGAAGAACAGTGTCTGACAGGATGTGTCCAGCTGCATCCTGGAGACTGAGACACCCAGTGATTTAATCATCCCTTGAGGTGCCATTACTTTCACATGCACATTACTGAAAAATTCATCAGCAATCCAACACTGGTGGCAGCACTTCTCAAATGGAAACAGCTCCAGGTGTGGGGCAAAGAGAGACCTCATCAGGTCAGTAATATTTTCCCTGTTGACTTCAAGAAATGATGGAGCAGACCCTCCCAGTTGCAACAAAGTAAATGTATGGGGATAGCTTCTTTTTTTTACTATTTGCTACACAGTAACTGCCCTACGCTTTTTAATAGCCAAGAAGACGCCTCCATGTCCAAACTGACATGTTTGTGATGTTGCAAATAAACTAAAAAATCTTCCTGTGGCTTTATCAGGCACTTCACCATAACAGTCAGTCCTACCCATGTTGGCCATTATGATTATCTAATCAGAAATATCATGGCTATGAACTCTTTTAGGGGTTGCTTAGAGATTTTTTGCTACCATGAATAAATGAAGAATAAGCTTTAAATTCTATTACATTCATTAATTTTTGCCTGACTCCCCGTCTCCCAAAGAAAGCAACTGCTCTCAAGCCTTCTTCTGCTTTTATGCTGGAAGCATTGTTTGTAGGTCTGAGCAAATTGGCAGCACCTTCTTCTAGGGTGTGGAGCAACTCCATGTCTCTTCCTGAAAAGATAGTGTGACAGAGGCTGCTGTTTCCCTTTTCCTTCCTTCCAGTAAGCCACTACATTTAGGCTTCCCCCCGAAAATTATGGCAGTCTTTGGTTCCCTCCATATCTCAGTCTTGTCTCCCCCCAGCAAACAGACAGGGTCCCTTGCACGCCCATTGTCTCCTCCCCTATGGGGACACTGAACCACACTGAATGTACAGATGGGTTATCTGCAACACCAACATTTAGGCTTTTCCTTCAAGATTTTTTCATGATGGATGAAACATTGCATATGTTCCATGCATGGGGCCTGAAGGAGACCAAATCTACCTCTTTTCCCCCATGAGCAAGCTGTAACAGCTCATTCTTGGCTGTGCCAGTGGGTTTTCCACTGCTGCTTTTTTCCCAGGCCCTGGAGCTTGCCCACCAGTCGCTGCAGTTTTCCAAAGGGCTGTCCTTTGTGTCTGCAGTGGCCAGGACACGCACAGAGATTACAGGAATGCTCCCTACCCATGGAAGTGCCTTGTCCACCCAACACTTGGGCTCATGAGGATCAGCAGCAGCTCCTGTGGCCCCTGTGCTCACCTCACTGCCTCACAATTGCCAGACGAATCAGTATTTTCCTGGAAAATATCAACTAATCCTTTTTTTTCCCTCGTTTCAAGAATGTACCATTTTCAACAAAACATCTGCCAGGAAAAGTTTCTTAGGCTGGAACTTTTAGTGCATGTATGGAAAAACCACCTGGGAGGCAGCAGCAATCAGCAGTTAGGGCAGGACAATGGTGGGATCTCAGCTGGCCTGTTTCAGTGCAGATCTCTGACCTGAGCTTCCTGCATCCTTAACCCTTTGGTTATGATCTTGGGCTCTAAGTCTTCTTCCAACAAAACTGACAAATCAGAAAACATAAAGATGAGATTTGATCCTTCTGTGAAGCTGGGGGAGGGGGGGGCAGCAGTGGGGGGAAGCTATAAAAAGCTCGAAAAGTGTTTCTTCCCAGCCTTGGCTCAGACTGGTTTACTCCCAGGGTAAGTTCTCCACACGTTTCCCATGATGCTGCATGTCCCGAGCCAAGATCACACTATCCACACCCTCGGCAGCTCAGCTCTGGGAGACGAGAAGGGCTCCAGGCTCCAGGGGGTGTTCAACAGCCTGCAGCCAGACTGAAATGCGGAGGCAATGGATGTTCTGTGCTAACTTGGCTCAGCCCTTCTGCCCATCCATGTCCTGCCCAGGCAGCAAAACACCACATATGGCTGGGACTGCTTTTTCCTACTAGCACTGAATGAGTCCATCCTCACAAACAACAATGCCCCACCAAAACACCTTCATGGCAAAACTCCTGTTCCGCAAGCTTGTCCTGCTCACCAGTTCTTCTAAACTGGTGGGGGAAAGGTGTTGTGCTAAACATCTGCCCAGCTGCAAGCACTGCACTCCTCCAAAAAAGCAGACAAATGGAGGGAGAGGGTTGCACCAGGAGATGGGATGAGAATGTTGTTGACAAATTCTGTCTGAAAACAGACACTTTTTCCTAACAAAGCCTTTCTGGGCTTCACTTCTCAGGGAGGAGGTGGGTGGGAGCTGGTCCATACCCTGAACACAGGTGGGGTGCTGCACTGCTGCCTCTTGGGGTCAGGAAGGGAAGGAGTGGGGTGGATGGGAAGCTGGTGGGGGGCTGCCACCCATCCAGCATTTTTGTGAAATGAACCCTTTGTTTCCCTTGTTTTCCTTTAGCCAGAACTCAAAGCCAGACAGGCATGTCCAGCACCATCCAACATTTTGTTTTGAACGGAACTTTATCTTCTTTACTTTGCCATTTTACTGACAAAACCAGCAACAGAAAGTAACATCAATTTAGATAAACACCTGAATGTGTTTCTTTTCCTCTTCCAATTTGTCAGTTCAGCAGCCAAACCAAACACAGCCATCCCCATGCCTGCTGTCTGGCCACCACTGCATCAGTTAATAACAGCACTCCATTTCCAGCTTACCTTGAGAGGTTTCTCCTTGCGCTGCCAGCTGTATCCAGCTCTCCTGTTGTCAGTTCTCCCAGCCCCAGCATCTCCTTCCCCCCGGCTGTGTGGCTGAACCACCTGCACAGCAAAGGCTTAGGCGTGTCTGTTACGAAACTGGGTATTGGGTGCCATTGCTTGGGACAGGACTCATATCCATGTGGTGGTGGAGTTATTCCTGGTTCATGTCAGTGTGTGTGGGCACAGAACTCCGTGCAGGGACCTAACATGAGGCTTTGACATCACTGGTTAAATTTGGGGAATTAGCACAGTCCTAAAATGCTCTGGAGGGAAGCCACTGCCAGGCTGACAAGAGAGAGACAACACCTTGCCACCACCTCCCACCCGAGCACAGGGCAGGGGATGGAGCCAGGAGTTTCTACACCAGCCCCACTGCCATGCTGCATCACCCCTTCAAAAATAACCCCCCATCAAGGTGCACTGTGCTTTGCTGCAGTACAAAAGCAGACAGCTTCCTCAGGCTTGCCCATGACATGGACAAAGGGACCCCTCCCGAAATCCCACAGCTCCCTGGAGCTGCTGGTCCTTGTTCCACTATGGAGGGTAGAAGGTTGTGGAGGGACGGAAGTGCCCTCACATGGTGGGGATATGGCAGGGGAGGTAAAACTGGGCAAGTCCCAGCCCATGGACTCCCCCAACACCTCGTGCAGCTGCCGAATCCCCGCCCCAGGGGGTGCTGCAGCTCTCACTGGCTTGAGCCGGCACAAGAGAAGAGTACCTTCAAAGAAAATGAATAGGAAAAAGTCACAATAGAGGCAGACTCCCCCAAAAGGTGAAGAGGAAACTCTAAAACCCAAGAGGAGTCTCTAAACCCCAAGTCTGTCTGATGTGTGTAGAGCTGGGTGGAAGCTGTAGCTGTGTAATTGCAATTCGGGTTGGTTTTGGCAACCTCAGTCCTGCCAGAAGATGGCTTCTGCAGTTTATGGTGTCTTCCATAGACACTCTGTTTTTCTCTTGATTCTTTGCTGATTCTTGCAAAGCCCTCTCTAATCTCTGTGTGAAGAACATACGAAAAAGCTATTGCAATAAGCGCTTTGAATTTTCACATGCCTTCTACATGGAGATTATGAGACACCCAATTCAAGATTGCAGCAGCTCTCTGTTTCTGAGTGTACCACCTTGCACGAGCAACTGCCTTGTTTTGCTGCACTCCTGTGGCACCTGAGAAATGGAGACTGGAGTATTTTGGGTGTGAGGGAAGAACATCTGTTTGTTTTCCTGAAGGAGTGTCTCTGCAGCCACCAAACAGACGGTGAAACCACAGCCACAGGAAGCACCTGATTCCAAGCCAGACTGTGAGAAACAAGAGAACCCTTAAGAGCTTTCTCAGTACTCGTCCCTAGCCCGTGCTAATTGCAAAAGGCAGCGGAGCCGAGCAGGCTGATGGCCCTCAATTCCAGCCTCTTCTTTCCGACATTAATGCTGTCTAAGAGTACACTAATATAATCCGTAGAGTTTACTGTTAGTGTAATGAAATCTTCTTCAGATCTTAATCAGATTTATGGGATATGTGGAAGGGCTGCTGAGAGTATTTCCAAATTTCTCTGTCTCAAGGTAAATCATCCCCACAGCTTCAGCCTGTGAAGCTGAGCCATGCCTATGGGATGTGGGAGGTTCAAGTCCAGGGTATTCCCTCCACAGCGGAGCCCAAACAGGCCCCTATCAGCACTGCACAGGGGAATAATATGCTCACTGCATCAGGGATGATGTGTTTCTCCTAATTCTTGAACAGTTGCGAAATTTAAATACCTGTCAGAGAAAAGTCCAAAAGTTTCACTCTTGGGATACAAACACCTGACATCTTCAAGGATCAGGTACCATCACTTTCATTTTCTTTCCAATGTTGCTACTTGTGCATCCAGACATTAATTTACGCGTTTCACAACGACTTTCATTGTGCATCATCAGGCTTTCAAAGTCTGTGACCACTGAGAACATCTGCCGCAATTTGACTCTCCAGCTAACAAGAAAGACATGGTGTTGTTCTCAGATCAGTCATCCCTCTGCCCTTTGTTGTTCCCACTTTGATTAATGTGTTCTCTTTGATGCTGCTCAGGGACACGTTACAAGTGCCTTCATCTTCCCGCTGCAGTCTCTGAGTGTCATCAGCCCTTTCCACCAGGGCAATTACCTCTGCTGAGGGGCACCTGATTCCACCTCACAGCTTTCATGTCCAAGCATTTGAACATAATGAACTTGGTGGTCATTAGTGTAGATCCAAGCACGCCTTGTGAAGAGCCATGGTGGTTATTAACATGAAAGGTACTCATTATATTATAGTGGAACCAGATAATGCCAGAGCAGAGCTTCTGTGCCATCATCCTCCACTTCTGTCTGCCACAAGGAGTCAAATCAGGAGATTGTGCTAAACCAGCTGAGGTAGATCTCACAGCTAGTTTTATCCTCTATATCCATTTTTATTCTCAGAAGGATGTTTTCACCTTCTGATAGTTAAGGACAATCTTCTAATTTCCAGTCTAAATACATTCATGGGCAGTTTATATCTATTTCTAAAACCCATGTTCTCTTCTAGTTTAAATAGTTTGGTCCCATTCTCTTTTCTAACCCAGGAATCTATTTTTAAAAGAGCAATTGCAACCAGTATCTACAGCACTAAGCTGTTTTATACATTTTGGCTGGTATATGCTGGTACCCAAAGGCTCAGACATGCAAACATTCATCTGCTTAATTTTATTCTAGCATGTAGGTCTAGCAAAAATGAAGACACTACTCGGAAACAGATGAAACATAATTTTGCAAGAAAATTGGTTGTGTAATTAGCTGCATCTATGTGTATTCTGCATCTAAAAGGTATGTTCTGCTTTTCAAGAGAATCATAACAAGAATTTTTGGTTAAGAGAAATTAATATCCTTTGATTTGTCCTCTTTCATCATGAAATTACAGAACGCTATGACAAATTAATGCTACTACTTAGATTTAAAAGATGTCACAAGCATTTCTGAAGCTGAAGTGTTTTTTCACTAATATTGTGTTAAGAGTAATACAAAAGCAAAACCAAAACCCTTCATCCAGTAAGATGCCAAGACAGCAAAGGATCTGCATCTTTAACAGCTCCTTCTTGCTCAGTGTGCAGCACTCTGTCATTTCTGGTTGCTATATATGGATTTTGCATGCATATGAATATGCATGCATTAATAATGAAAAGCTAAGAAAACCTTGGCCAAGTTAACACCCATAAAAGTAGAACATGTGCTGTTTTTACCTACACATGGGTTACCCCATAGCATTTATTGAGTGATAGAGCAACAAAAACTTTCCACCACCTTCACCTACACAGTACCTGGGCACAAAACTGAATTATTATTCTGCATTACAATGAACTTCCAGTACAGAAATACCTACTTCTGATAAAATTGCTTTGCTGTTTTTACCAACATGAGTTCCTAACTCTGAGTGCACAAGCACAGCCTCAGCCTGTAGTAACTGGCAATACGATGTTTCAGTGCAGAAAATTAGTTTGTCTTGTGCAGCCATACTGAGCTCTTTCCTCTTCTAACCTGTGTGCTGGAGCATAAAGTGAGCTTCAGCAGCTCCTTCCATGTCAGTTGATTTGATCTCTCTCCCTGTGTAGGTATAGACAGAAATCTTTCTCATTCTCTCCCTCTCTCTCTTTCCCCTGACCCAGGGCTGGACAGCTGGCTCGTAGGTAAACACCTTGGCTCAGGTGTCACCCCTGGGAAGGTGCATCCAATGCCCACTGCTGCATGAATACCCTGATCAAACAGTGTCTGAAGTCCCATCCTCAGGGGACTACTCTGAGAGTCACATGCCTTATTTTATCCAAGATCAGAGAACTTATGGGATTTTATTTGTCTGGCACAGGTGTAAGTCATCTTAGGGCTCACCTCCCCTGCACTTCTGTCCAATGCTTGCAGCAGTGCAACTACCAAGCCAGCCCCAGACTCTCCCCCTGCTAGAAAACCTCTGCTTTTCTAGCTCAGTAAACAGTCTCTGTATTCCCAAAAAGCCTCTTTTTCTTATTTTCAAGAAGTTTTTGTTAACAGTGACCTGCCTTATCAGAAGGCATGAGCACTTTGAAAGGATGATTCAGCCAACCAGCCCACCAGCTCTCCCAAAACAGATGACTGTCCCGCCAGAGGTGCCCATTCTCCTCCACTGATTAAAAAGAGAGCCTAAGGCAACTACTTTAGACTTGGATATATGATTTCTGAATGTCCTAAAGCAGGAACCAAAATGTTTTTTTCAAAAAAAAAAAAAAGGATTTACAATGGCAGACTACTTTCAAATCTTTCTAACCAGGAAAGGATGCACAGATGGGGGTAGCTTTACCTGTTTTAAGCTCTAAAATTCATCCCAGGAGAATGGAGGAGCCTACTTTCACGATGAGATTAATGATACCAAATTACTGATTTGGGGTGATTTGATTCCTCCTCAAAAGCTGCATCCCTCTCTCATCTCACTGACACCAGCACTCAGATGGACAGCTGAGATGAGCCATAGCTGGGAAAAGGTGGCCACTCCCTGCAGTCCCTGTGCTCCAAGAGGGCTGGAGCAGGGGCACCTGTAGTCAGATTTGGTTTGTATTTCTCATGTTTAAAGGCTGTGATCTTCTAAATTCTTATAATGTCTTAAACTTTAGGTAGATTTCCATGCCAGTGCCCAGTGACATACTTGCAAAGCTAAATTAGGCATGCACACATCCCTCCTGTGCCTGTTAGGTGAGGCGTGCTGATGAGCTATGAAGGTTTTCTCAGGAAGAGATGATGTTCTGCAAACTGTGTTTTCTTCTGGCATTTTTAGATGCTCTGTGGTTTCCCTTTGGGTATTTTCTCATCTGTTTTTGCTGCTGGCATGTTCAGCCAGACTGATGTGTCAGTGAGCATGGCAGAGGGACATGCATGAGGAGCTGCATCTGCACAAAGCAACAGCCAACTTCAGAGAGAAACACTTCCCTACGGACTGGTGTGATAGAAAAATGTTCCTTCGCCTGCTGTTAAACAAAAATATCACATTGAGTCATCCATAAACCTCTAGGGAAACAAGCAGGACACCGTGGCTATTGTCTGGGCTGCAATCAGCAGATAAGTTTAATAAACCTGAAGTCACTGAAGCATAGAATGATAGAATATTTTGGATTTAAAGGAACTTTAAAGACCATCTAGTTACAACCTACCACACCATAGGCAGGGATACCTTCCACTTGACCAGATTTCTCAGGGCCTCAGCCTGGCCTTGAAAACTTCCAGGGATGGGCCATCCTCAGCTTCTCTGGGCAACCTGTGCCAGTGCCTCACTACCCTCAGCATAAAAAAATCCTTCCTTACATTCAATCGAAACCTGCTCTCCATCAGGTTAAAGCCATGCCCCTTCGTCCTACCAGGATCTGCCCATATAAAAAGCGACATGATGATGGTGGATCAGGTGGAAGACAGCATCTCTTTCCATAGCATGGATGTGTCCGTCTCTCTCTCTCTCTTACACACACATTATGCATTTTGTTATCTTTCTCCATTCTCCAATTCTTGTTTTTGCACTTTGCCAGTGGCTTCAGTTCAAAGACAATTCACACTTTCTCTGCTTCTGAGTTATTTTTGCTTTACAGCTCTATGACTGCAGGGACCATACCAGTTTTTCCTGACACTTTACTTTGGAGCTTCACAGAGGGTTGCTTCAAACATAGGAGCTGCAGTTTTGTAGCTCATCAGCAAAAGATGACCTCCTCTGGAGAAACAGCGTGGATGAGTGCCTTGCTTTGAGCTCAGCCTTCTGCATCTGCAGCCAGGACCTGCAGGCTAATGTCCTTGGCTACTTGAACCAAAACAGGTCAGATTGGCAAAGTTTTACTCATTGACTCACAAATTCTATGACAGCCACTCTTGTCAGTGGAGTGCACACCCAGGGTTGTGCTGCTTTAATTAAACCAGTGCAATGCTGCATGTTTAAGTAGATACATCTTTCAGTTTAGCACTGAGTGTTTGACATGACATAGCTGGGTCCATACTCAGTTTAATAGAGTCAAAACCAGACCACTCTTGCAAAATTTAGAGTAAATATCATGGGCCTTGTTCTCTTCTGTTTTATTCTGGAAGTTATATCACAGTAGTTACGCCATTAACTTCAGTCACGCTTCTAAGCCTGAGGAGGGAGGGAGGAGGGCTCACACATGCCTTGTATCTTGTCTGGTTGAAGTGACAATTGCTTAAGCAAAATTGGTTTCTGTTTTGATTTCCCAGAACTCATAAAAACAAAGCAGGCAGCTGAGACTGGCGTGATGAGTTTGAGAGGCAAATCATCTGGGAATGGTGCTGAAGGTGAAGAGCAATTTTGTATTACTGTGATATTCATCACTTCCTGGAGGATCTGAGATGGAAACCCGAAGAAATCAGCCTGAATTCCTCTATCTTGCTGCTTGATAGAGGAAAAATTCCTACTGACTAGAAATGAGCATGAAGAAATTATTTTTTTATTAAGTGTCTATGCACTTGCTGCTTTTGGAAATAGAAAGCATTTTACCTTAAGTGCTCTTATGTGCAGAAAAACCACAGCAGAAAGCCAACACGCCATGTTCTAATACAAAATGAAATATGACCTTTTAAGGAACCTTAAACATCTGAAGAGCAAATGTTAAATCTATATATAATTCAAAGTGTATCAGCTAAATTAGATGCTGGATTCAAACCTGTCCTGAATAAAACCATTCTCACTTTCATTTTTTGGCATTTTTTAATTCCGTATGGTTAACTAAAAGACTTTTGAAATTTTTCTGTCACTAGCTGGTTTAGCACATGGGGAAACCTACTGTCAGAAGCAGAGTGGCTTCTGTGCCCATGCCCACATGCACCTCCAACAGCCAAAGTGCTCAAGGGCTTGATCCAGGCAGGAGTGGGGGTCCCCAGAAGTCAGATGGGACTGCCAGGACAGAGTCTGGATCAGGTCATGGATAAAATGCAAGGCGAGATATTTCAAGGTGATGTTCATTTCCTGGTCCTCACCACCTCTGCTAGTTAGCTGTCTGTTGAAAACGTAAGTTATTTTAATAAAAATGTAAAGTATTGGATACTGCTGAATGAAGATCCCATTGTTTTCCTTGACCCACAAGTTACTCTGCTGCAATGTCATCAGGGAATAAAAACATTCAGTCAAAACCACCTTTATGATGTTAAAACTCCCACCCTTATTTTGAAATTAATTTACTTATTTGAAAAGAATTTGAAAAGAAAGTACCCAAGTGGGCATATTGCCTTGGCAGGAAGTGTAATATACTTGTATGTGTTTAATAGCCCTGCTGATTTAAAGAAAGTCTGATCCACCTGGGTATGGCAAGATAGCAAGAACTGAATCAGATTTGGATTTCGACAGATCTTTTACTGAGGTATCACTAATGACAGGTATCCCTTGGCCTTGACAGTTCGCAGTAAACTCATGCAATCCCTTCCCCTTCACTCCTTCTTGAAAATAATTTCCAGGAAGTTTTCTTACCATTTAAGGGCATATCAGCTGGTCATGTGCCAGTATTTGAACTCACAATTACATACGGCCCAGGTGTCCTATAACCACCCTGTGGAAAGTAACTGGGGAAAGACCTTGGACCAGCATGTGGACAAAACACAGGGAGATTGACAAATAAAGGAAACAGTAGAGGTGGAAAAATGTGGATGCCAGTATCGCCAAATCATCTGTAAATGAAATGATCAACTTGTTACCTTCCTAACATTTGAAATATAAGCAGGAAATGCACAAAATACTGCCATTTGAAGTGTGTGACATGATCGTTTCATCTCCTTGGATTCATCACCTGAGCATCAATGCTTACAGTACAGAAAATCCAAACCACAGTAGGAGCATTCTTCAGTGCCACATTTGCATGGCCAAAGGCTGTGCTTTAGATGGGGAAACAGTTCGGACAGAAACTCACTGGTGTTCTTCAAGGCTGGACTGGAAGTAATGTAAACTTCTTGCAGGAAAGGCTTAGTCAGAGTTTGTCTTTACAAACCATGTGTTTTGGGAGCCAAAACTGCACAGCAGGCCATGAGCACAGCCCTTCTTCAAGTCACCATGGTGAGGGCACAGCAAGAATAGAAACAGCACTTGTGTTTCACAGATTGAGACCAGAGCAAGACCTGGAGCACTTCCTCCATTTCCAGCCCATGTGTCAGTGAGTTTTATGTGTTTGTCTGTTCCTACACTGCACAGCAGTGACATCAGGGTTCATTTTCCAAAGCATCTGTGCCAGTGCCTGTTTCCTTACCTTGGTATCCAGATTACAACAGAATGAGTTCAGAAAATGCTTCAACATAATATATTTTAGTAACACAATTTTCATATTATGTATCAAAAATATTCCTACGATACAGTGAAACTTTATTTCTTAAGAACTGCTTGAAATTTCGTGCAAACAAACAGTAAATAAATGCTGCAAATGGAGAAGCGACCTTGAAAAGAAACCCAGAAGTCAAATGCATGTGCCTGCAGAGTAAGACGTGGTCTATTTATGCCCCACATCTCAGGGCACTAGTGGGGGGTTTGCCCCTGGACACCAGAATGTGTATTTAAATGTCATCATTCCTGATGCTCTGCTACCCTGGGCACACAAAGTCCTCAGCTGTCCTAATTCAGAGAACAGATTATTCCTCATTTTAAATGTAAACTCAAATGTTTTCCCCTTGCTAATGAGAGGGAAAATGAGAGATGTGGAGCAAGACTTTATTAGCAGCCTTGAGATTCCAACGAGATTTCAGAAAATCATTTTTACAGTATGAGGTTATTCACTTCACTGGGCAGAGAAGCCAGTCAGGCAGCTCCAGGCTTGGCTCCCATGGCTGCTCTGTCTCCCTATTTCTGGGCATGGGGTGCTCACAGGCCAACCAGACCCTGTGAAAAAAGTATTTGAGAAAGTAAATGGTCATTTCATCTGCACCCGTGCATCTTCTTTTTCTTTTTTCCCTGTACACAATGCTGCTATGGAATTGATCTCCCCATCACCGGCAGCCATAGACCACCCAAGGTCACATTCTGCATGTTCAGCCAGAGGCTCAATTTCACAATGAACACTGTATATTTTGGACATGATATATATAGTTGGTGGAAGGAAAGCCAGTTTTTACCATTTTTCGATGAAACATGCCTAAAGCTCCTTAAAACTTGGCCAATGAGCAGGCATGACACCTTCAGGATTCCTCTTTCCACCAGCAATTGTTGGATGCTCTCGGAGGCTGCTGCTTCTCCCTTCCTGAGACCTTCCTTATCCCGCCAGGGCTAACCTGTGGGTGATCAGTCACCTGCACTGCCTGTGTCTGCCCAGGGGACAGCCCTGCATTCCTCATCCACCTGCCCCCATCGGGCTCAAAAGCAGGGCTGGCAGCAGAGCACCACCCTGTTGTGGTTCCTGCTGTGTTGAGATGCTGTGGAGAGCTGTCTGCTGCTTTGCCTGCTCTCCTGCCTGCTGCGATGAAGCAGTGGGATGTCCCCAGTGATGCCCCCAGTGATGCCCCCAGTGATGCCTGCAGTGATGCCCCCAGTGATGCCTGCAGTGATGCCCCCAGTGATGCCCCCAGTGATGCCCCCAGTGATGTCCCCAGTGATGCCCCCAGTGATGCCTGCAGTGATGTCCCCAGTGATGCCTGCAGTGATGCCTGCAGTGATGCCTGCAGTGATGCCCCCAGTGATGCCTGCAGTGATGCCTGCAGTGATGCCCCCAGTGATGCCTGCAGTGATGCCCCCAGTGATGCCTGCAGTGATGCCGGCGGTGCCACCAGGGTGGTGCCTGGTGGGACGTCATCTCTGATGCACACTGAGGCGCTATGGTGGGATGCCTGCTGGGATGCCTTCTACATTTAGCCTTCTAACAAGACAAGTGAGAACAAGCTTCTAAATATTTGTAATTTTTTTTTGCTTCGCCACCATGCACGAGTATGCGTGCTGTGTGTAGATATGCAAATGCATTCAAATTTTTTTGTTTACAGGCTCTGTCTAGTTCTGGAAGGAATGGTCCCAGATGGCCCAGGCTCCACAGCCATGCTTCCAGCCAGTCCTCTCCAAGGCTCTTAGTCTCCCCTGAACACTAGCAGAGAAAGAGAAGCGACTAGCGTAGATTCTCTCCTGACACTACCGGTGGTGCTCTTCACAGCCAGCAGCCCTTCACGGGGACACTAACAACGGGGTTGAGACCACAGGCACACTGCACAGTTTTTCAGCAGTTGCAGGCTTTCTGGGGAGACTTTGCAGTGCCTGGCAATGTCCCCCTTCCCCATGCCCACTGCCAGGCTGGACAGAGCATCCTGTCTCATAGCCCAGATGAACTCTGTGATTCACCAGGAGCCTCATAAAGAATGTTGGGCCTTGCTCAGCTGCCCCAAGGCTCCCCTGGGCCCCTTGGACACCAGAAAAGAGCTTCAGCACCGGTAGCACTGCTTGTGCCCACAGAACCTGTGCTGCAGGAGGTGGAGGGGCATTTTGTGCATATGAGGATGAAATGCCTCAGATGCAGAGGCTGCACATGCAGTGAAGGGTCACAGTGTCACACACAGAGTGCCTCTGTCTCTGCTGCTGGCTCCACATTCACCTCTGGGGCAACCCTCTTGTTTATTTTCTAGGAAAGTCTTTCTTCTCCAGGATACCCCATTTTCTGATTTTGAATGTTATGAAATACCCAAATGCTCACTTATTCCATGCACTATTTCACAATATATTACCTGTTACAATACCTATATAATACAGTTTCTTGGCCATTAAGGTTATTATTACACTTCATTCTATAATTGTACTGGCAGCAATGCAGAACTGCTGTGAGAAACTGTGGAATCAGATTAAAGCAAAGTAATATAAATTACTTTAAGTGAAATTCTGAAGTTGTATTTTTCTCTTCCAGGAGGGACATGTATTAGGAATTACCTTTAAAACCTAAGACTGCATGTCTGAAATTGTTCTATATGCAATGTATTCTATTTTTAATGAGCTGTGATAATCCTAAAGCAATAAAAAAAGTAATGTGGATTGCTATGCACGCTTTGCAATGCAACTAATGACTCTGTCAGCAAGTTCCTTATTGGAATTTTAATTTATATCTGTAGTTTTAAAAATACGAGAATTTCTGTAAAATAATTTTGGCAATGCAAGTTTTATTAGATGAAGAAATGCTAAAAATAGTCATGCACAGATTCATTCAGTTCAAGTTTATGGTCTAGTTTTGAATTTAATATTCTCTCAAAATGCTGAGTGATGGCAGATACCCTCTGAGCCACGTATTCCCCCTTAGCTTGGCTCTCTGCACTGGGCAGTATGCAGATGCCAAACATTTGCTCAGGGGAGTGTAAATGTCTCCTTGGCATTCGGGGTGCACGCATGGAACCAAGGGATGCATTTGTCCCAGACCACAGCTGTGACACTTTGGGTCTTGAAACAGCAGAGAAAACAGAGGCCACATATCCAGGCACTTACATATATATATATATTTTCTAATTATAAGTGAATTTAAGCTCAGGTTTATCTCACATGAACTTGAAGTAGCTAAGTCCTAGGATCCTGCCCTGGCCTAGGATCCCTATGGAACTACTGCATGTGCTGATCATCACAGAAGATGGGATCAGTCCTTGTGAGGTCTGGTTTCCTTCCAGGAGCTTCCTGGCCTTCTTCACTGTCTAACAGTGCAGCCTACAGCAACCACACACCTTCTCTGTGAATGCAGCAATTTGTTGGGCATGGAAGAAGAAAGACATTCAGTGATATAAAACTAGGCAGTCTCTCTCTACATCCAATTTCCTTAGAGAAGTAAGAAACATTAAGACTTCAAAATTTTTGTATATATATTTTTTGGGGAAAAAACCCAAACCCTTGCAGAGTAGGTAAGTGTTGAACCTGCTCAGGCTCCTGGAGTGTGAAAAAACCCCAAGAAAGCTCATATATCCTGTGGTGATGTTTAGCAGTAGGGGAACTTCAACATCTATGGCCATTTCTGGCTGATTTTACTATCAAGATAAAGAACAGAATGGGTGTATAAGGTATGTGTGTTTATCCACTGTTACATATGATATTTAAGACATTCTCATCATTGAAGATGATGTCATGCTCTCAGTTTATTAGAAATCCTGGGTGGCCTGGGATGTCTGATTCCTGGTTAGGGCTGTATTTCTGGAACCCACAACTTCTGGATGAGTCATTTCTCATGACTCTGCTTATCCATCTGTGCTTCTCAATACCCGTTCACACCTCAGCTGGCAGCACTCTGACAACTGCTAGCTGGCTGTATTCACAGAATCACAGAACCACAGAATACTCTGAGTTGAAAGGGACCCACAAAGATCATCGAGTCCAACACTTAAGTGAGTGGACCACACCGGGATTTAACCCATGACCTTGGCTTTATTATCACCATGCTCTGACGAAAGTAACAAAGATTAACAACCACTCAGTCCCTGTCAAACGTATTAGCACAAGAAGTTTAATATAAATTTGTGAAAGTGAAACAAAGTTCAGTGGCAAGGTTCACTGTATTACTTACTGTATAGGTGAAGCATACAAAGAATAATCAGTTTAAAATCGATCTAGAATGATTTACACAGGAATGCATTCTAGTAGTTGATGCAGGCCATGGTGTTGCAGTAATGTAAGATTCATTCCAAGGCGGGTAGGCAGCAATAGTTGGATTGTAAGAACTGGTGGATTGTGAGAGAACCATCACATTAGGTAAATTAATACGTAGATACACTTTTCTAAATAAAAAAACCCTCTTGAACAGTGGTGCCTAGGGCTGCAAAGACCAGTGTTACCATGAGGAATTATGCTCAGTGTACTGCTGGTCCTCAGCACATGCTCTAGTAACCAAACTGTTGCCTCATCCTTTGTTCTCATAAAAGTGCTGGGCAGTCAGTTACTTAACATTTAAATGTATCTAAACCTCTTGATGAAAACTGCTCTATTGAGCAGAGTACATCTCTAGTGCTGGCTAAACACGCTGAGGACAAAGGATGTGTATTTTCTACTGTGAGCTCACGTTAAGTTTGCATTATTTGAAATAAAGGTTAGGCCTGTGACCGTCAATAAGTTGCAACACCGTAACGCTCGTATGTGGCTTTCATCAAAAGTGCTTCACATTTTGTGAATTACAGAGAGATGAGTAATGAAATGCTGCATTTTAGTGAATCATTGTCCGTATCTCACAGCTGCAGAAGGTGAAGTATGATTGTCCATATGAACAAGACACAGGAACCAAGTGTAATTTAAGCTGCTTCTTGATGATGGAAGTATTTACACTCTTGCAACAAGACTAAGTATTTTACTGAATCTCTGTCCAAGTGACGAAATAGATTGTTGGAAACAAAGCTGTGGTTTTGTGCTGGGCTGTTGAATGCAGCTCTGTGTGACTTTCCTGGGCTGGTACCAGACCAGGGAATGAGGCCAGCACTGCTGCTCAGGTTCACCTGAGCTACCTGAGCTGCTGTGGTTCAATTACCACAGCTTGCGTCGGGGTGGGGGAAGGGACTCACCTGAATTCACTCTCCTTTAAGGCAGATCATATCTAAAGATCACAAATAAATGTGTTTGATTTAAATGCAGCAGAGGACTGATCATAACCCATGGCAATGTTTTTTCAAAAAGTCAGAAATCTTATTAAAATTATATATTAGTGATTATTAATGACCACTCTCCTGAATCCATCCAACTTTGACTTCAGCCACTAGATTTCTCTGTGACTTTACCTGATACACTGGAAACTCCACAATCCAATTTGTTCCTCAAATAAACAGTGACAGGGATCAAAGCTGACTCTCAATTCTCACCTCATTAAGCTAAGTAGATGAGCTCATTAAGAGTCTCACAACAAAGGCACTTTTCCCAATACTTCATTAAATCTGTGACTCACCCTTAAACTGTCCCAGTGTTCAATGACTACTGAAACCACCTGCTCAAGAACTGGCCACGACACTGCCAAATGAGAAGGTGCATTAGCTCATCCACTGGATTATTTTCCCGCACATATACATGCCTGCCTGCATTTCCCTTGGTAGCACTGGGTTTTTCCACCACATGAGAGAAAAATTCAGGCTAAAAGGGACCTTGGGAGGTCAGCTCCAAGATCTGCATCAGGTGCTCAGAGCTTCACTCACATCTTGACAGCCTCCAAGGAGGGAAGCTGCAGAGACTCTCTGAGTGGTGGGGTGGGTATCCTCACAGAGAAAAGATTTCTCCATATGCCCATCCAAACCTCACATATTTTACCGTTTGTCCATTTCCTCTCATCCTCTTGCCTTGCACCACCATTCAGAGCCTCATTTGGGCTCCTCTATGCCCTTCCTGCAGGCTCTGGAGGTGCCCTTGGCTCCCTCCCAAAGCCACACACTTTCGGGCAGGACTAAAGCCCCATGCTGTACAATCAGGCTGACCAGATGAGTCACTGCCTCCTGCTTTTCTGCAGGAATTTGGCCGTGGCTGGAGGTAATTTTGGCATCTGCAGGTTATGCTCACTCTTCTCTTACCCATTTCCTGAAGTTTGGGTCAGCTAAAAGTGTTACAGTAAGGGTTTTGCCATCCTCCAGTTCAGTGATGATCTGATCTGTCTGAAGCAGTCCAAAGAGAAATTAAACCTCAGACTGCCCTAATAAGGAAGGCAGACACAGCAATAATAGTGGCAGTGTTAGCAAAGCCTTACCTCATGATGCTGGAATTAGGGTGGGCCACCAAGTCCATTACCCAGCCTTCTGCACTGGTGGGATCTTTACCAGCATCCATCACTAGGAGTGATGTGAACTGTGAAATAACATATTTAAATTTGGAGTGACTTAGCGATAAACTGATTTTGATGAGCTACTAATGCATTATTACATTTTCTACTTTACAATTTTTATAATGCCTCAGGCCACTTCCTGCACCTTGTACAATCCCTGAGTGCTCATACAGGCTCTGAGGGAAATAATTTGGTTTATGGCTGTAACTAAGGTGGGAATCTTGCCAGTACTGGAGTTGGCCCCTGACATCCCCTTGCACCGAAGTCAAACCAAACGGGCAGATTTCAATAATGAGGCCAATACTCACAGCGATGGGTCAGTTCAAATCAAAGATGTGACCCAACTACACTGGTGGTTGGAATTTACAGTGCTGACAAACCTTTCTGAAATAATCAATATGTGGGAGAAAAACAGTAAAGAAAGACACTTTTCCGGCTGATGTGTCAACAACATAGGGGCAAACTTCTCCTATCTAATACACTGATAAAAAGTACGATATTGTCTAAATAATTGTCTATTTGTCTAACTAAACCACCTGCTTACTTTTGAAGATCAAGAAACATTTTAATGCGGGCCTAATTCACCTTTAAATGACCAGTTAGAAAAGGAGATAGAATTGACTTCTGATCTATTCGTGAACAGAAAGAGCTAATCAGTTTTACAGTATTCTCTCATGTCAGCTACTTCACATAACCTGGCTGAAAGACCCCCCACACACAGACATCTTTGTGTTTATTATTTATTATAACTAAATCTTTATGTAAATTTCACAGAACCCATGTCCCTCCCCGGGAGACATGGAGGTGGTGATGCAGTGCTCTGCTTCCACACACCTCCCTATGGCAAGGTTTTTCCACTGTTTTAAAGGCATACAGTTTTTCTCATGAAGTGGGAAGAATTTATGAATTCTGACTGATCTGGTTACCCTGAAAAATTCTTTTTCATACAAGATGACAGCTGGAAAATAAGATCCACGTAGCAGAGCTGAAGATATCTGCCCAAATGGACTGTGCTGAATAAACCGATGACAGCTCCAGACCGAATCCTGTCAGGATCAAACAAGCTGAAAGCACTGGAGGGGAGATCTCTATGGTGGCAATGCTTCCAGACCAGGAAGAAAATGTGGCATGTTCACTCTTATGCTTTTCGGGGGGAAAATAAAGCGAATGTACTTCATTAGAGGTGCAGCAGGACATAGTGTCCCTGTAGCTTCTGACCCTGCACATACTGCACTTCCATCCCGCTCCCTCCTCAGCCTCTTCACATCTACCCTAAAAAACAAAGAAACCACTGCCCTGTGCACAAATATGCCTTATACAGCTTTCAATCAGCTACTCTAAAACCAATCACAGCCCAGCCATGGGAGCAAACCTCCAGTGCAGGTTGCAGGGCAGAACACAGCCCCTCTCCCTTGCAGTTATGCTGGTACCAGTATCCAAAATAACTGCTCTAAGGTTTCTGATCTCTGCGCTGTCAACACTCACTTCCCACTCCGACTCTCCTCCCTAAGGGTCAGAAGTCAGGCTGCATTTTCTTCAAGTGCAAAACAAACGGGTGCCTGAGTAAACAAAAGGCAGTAACCCCAGCTGTGCCTCAAATTCGAGTGCTGCTGCCTTGCCCCAGGAATGCCACCCTGCACTCAGGCACTTGTAATCTGAACAAAACCACGTGCAGTAAACACATCCAGCCGTGCACTAACTTCGCAAATACCAGTTTGCTGCTCATCTTCCAAGATGAGGGCCAGTCACCAGTGTGATATCACATCTACCAAATACAATTCTCAGAAAACTCCCAGTTTTGTGGTTGTGTTGTTTGGGTTGTTTGGGTTTGGGTTTTTTTTGGTAAAAGCTGAAATTTTGGAATAACTAGTTCAATTTCTTCCAAAATGAGTCTATAAAGGATGCTGCAGTAATCCCTGCATGCTGTAGCATGCTCAACAGCAGCTTCTTCAGGTGGCAGCAGATGCTTTGGCCACTGTGACCCTGGAAAATGACTCTCTGCAGACATACATGCCTTGTTCAAACATGTATATACTGGAGTGAGTTCAGAGGAGAGAACACTTCTGCTGTAAGTACAGGCTGGAAGAGCTGGGGCTGTTCACTCTGGAAAAGAGAAGGCTCGGAGGAGACATTACAGCACCTCCCAGTACCTTAAGGGGGGCTTACAGAACAGCTGCAGGGGGACTTCTCACAAGGATAAGCAGTGATAGGATGAGGCAGAATGGTTTTAAACTGACAGAGTGTAGGTTTAGATTGGATATTAGAAAGAATTTCTTTACTGTAAGGGCAGTGAGGCACTGGCACAGGCTGCCCAGAGAAGTTGTGGATGCCCCATTCCTGGAAGTCTTCAAGGCCAGGCTGGACAGTGATTTGAGCAACCTGGTCCAGTGGAAGGTGTCTCTCCCCATCGTGGAGGGGGTTGGAACTAGATGATCTTTAACCAGTCCAAACCACTTGGTGATTCTGCAGTCCAAAGCAGTTACCCCAAGCAAGCCTGGCTCTGTCAGGAGCTGAACCTGTGAAACATGCTTGGTAACAAGAACCAGCAAAGCAGAGAGATGCCAGCACAGCACCTACTGATGCCATTCCTTTGCCTCCCCACACTTCCACAGCCAGCACAGTTTCTCTTCACAAACAACCTCCTCCAGCAGCAGACAGGAACTGTCATTCCCAAGAGCTCCTGCACCTTGATAAAGAGGCAGTCCAGCGTCATTCCCTACAGAGCAGCAGCTCAAGCAGCTCCTGCAGTCAAGGGCCTTCTCTTCATGGAAGCATACACCGCAGATACAAACTCTGTAACACTGAGTAGCAACTCCCATAATTAAATCAAAGACCATATTTATTTTTCTTTATGACTGATACAAGGACGTAGCTGTTGTCTCTCCAGTAGCAGGCTTTTCTCCCCATGTTTTGAAAGCCCAGATGTGTTGTTACAAAGAACACTTGATGGGCATTTCCAGACTGTGGAGACACACAGAAATAGACAATTTATGGTGAAAGTTAGGTTTGTGAACTTACTCTCTGCTCTTCTGAGATTTGTCATCTGTGAGAGCTTGTTCACCCAAACAAATTTGGCACACAAGCTGCAACATCGGACAAACCTCTGTTTCTGCAGAAGCATTTTATTTGATATAAAAGACAAGAATTCAAGGGCACACTAACATAATTTAGAAAACAACTATCAAATAAGCAGGCTTTAGTTTTCAAAGAATCTGGTTGCATTTCACACAATTACTTGAGAAAAGTCACCCAGGACTGGCTGATTAGATTGGGCGGCAGCTGCCAACCCGATGTGATCCCTCCGAAGGCCCTCTTAGGATATTGCGTGTTTTATCGGCCGGTCCCTGCAGAGTGCAGATGCAGCAGCAGGAGGCAGCTGAGAATCAAAGCGCTCCAACACCATCTAGGGGCCTGAGCCACGGCTCAGCTCGTGCAGAGGCACTTGCAGCTGGCAGCCCAGAAGGGCACTGCTATTGAAAAAAAAAACACCGTTCCAGCCCCAAACCCCCACTTTCCCTGCCTTTCCCAGATATTGATTTGTCACACAGCTCTTAAACCCTATTTTACCTGCACTACGTCACACTCTTTTTTTTCAGTTTTCATTTAGTTTTACCACGTGTTGTGCTACTCTAGTCTTCATTTTCCCTGCTTGTTGCCCCCAATAAGTGCTGATTATATAGAAACCTAAGTATGGGCTTTACAAAATCAAATACTTTATGAGGGATTAGACTGGTTAAACATGATTGAAACAAACATTATTTTTAAAAAGCCAGTAAACCCATGAATTTGCTACAATAAGAAAAAGCCAAATCGAACCCAACTTTGAAAATGAAACATTCAGCTTCTGTTCACATCAAGATTAGCACTGAGGAGCACAGTGCATCTCCCTCTTCCTTCTGTTCATACTAGACTTTAGTGAGTGCTTTTGCAGACAAAGTCCTCAGTTTTAGATGCATGGGCACTGTGGGTCCCAATTTTTTTGAAAAAGGTAGAATTACAGAATGGTTTGTGTTGGAAGAGGCACTCAGGCCCACAAAGTGTAACATTTAAGGTGCTCACAAAGCAAGTAAGTAATATTTTTTTATTTTGTTCTTTTGCCATACACACATGCAAAATTGCATGCCTGTTTATCTACCTCAGCAGGGTTAGAAGGGTCTAGGTTTTGTGACAGCACCAGCAGGTGCTCCTGCTTTCCTATGAAATTCTTTCAGGCTGTAAAGCCAGGCAAGTAGCAGGCACTTTGAATCCAATTTTGAGTCTATCATTATGTCGTATGGATACAATTGCAGCCTCCTTGGCAAACCTTACACTATGGAGGCTTGTTTCTGCTTTCCCTTCAGTTCCACTACAGAAATCAGTTTTAAATGAAAAAAGTTTTTTTAAGACATTGTTGGTAGAAATACCTCAGTACTTATTGATCCATGATAACAGTATCTTCCCTGGTGATGCATAAGAAAATTTAAGAAGCCCGAAGTGAGAATAAAAAAAATTATTTTTCCACTATCAATATGTACTACCTTATGGAAATTACGAAGACAGCAAAATTAAGGGGAAAAAAAAATTAACTCTAAACCCACAATTAAATATGTAAATTGACACTGAGTTAACATTGAGGGGTCTTCTGAAGGACTGTGGAAACAAGACTCAGAATCAAGAACCAACTGCACTGAAAGCAAACGCGAAGAGCCCTGCAAATTTCCATCACAGGAGGCACATGCCTGTAAAGCACTTACTTCCAGTGTTGTTAGAATGTAACAGAGAACTGGGGCCGAGCTGAAGAGTTCAGCACAGAACCCAAACTCCCACTGACAGGCGCTGTAACAAGCACACACCATTACGGATCTTTCGTAGCTTCCAGCATAAGGGGCTCGCTGCAAGAGAGCAGCATCCCCCGAGTGAAAATACTGCTTTGCATTTCAGCATCAACCCACGGCCAGTCTCTCACGTAGCAGGGGATTACGTCCACCAGTGCCCCTCAGGAAGCACAATGCCATAATCCCTTGAGTGGGGATTAGGAGAGGCGCAGAGGGGCCATCCCATCCAAACAGCTCCCGCTGGAAAGTCAGCAACAGAACGCAGCCTGGCCAGCTTCCTTACGTGATCCCATTGCACCCCACGGTGATTTGTAGGGGAATCTCCCTGCAAAGATCTAACCCAAAATGTTCTTCAGGTAACTGCTGATGGGAGCAATGGGCCCTGCATTTTCCCTCTGCACCATACCAGTGTGAAAAAAACCAACCAGAGCCTTTCTAAAGACTACCATATGATTTGAGCAGATTTAAAACCCATTACAAGAGACAAACAAAAGGATGTTCATAGTGAACAGAACACTGCAAGCATCTGTTTTGAAGGAGCAAAGAGGCTTCTAATGGGCTAGCATATCAGAGTGCCTGATGGGCTTGGGAGGTGTTTGGCGCTTGCCAGGGAAAGGTGAGTGACACACGGGGGATCAATCACCTTGATGCCATGTGTCTGAGGAATCCTGGTATTTCATTCAGATTCTGAACAATGCTAGCAGACAGCCAAGATGACAAGCAGCTGTGAATGTAAATTTTTTAAAAAAATTACATTTGCATTTTAAATCTGTTTTTAAAAAATACAAATAATATTTGCTCAAAAAAAATTAGAAAGCTTTCTCTACTACTTTTTAAACAGGATTTTGCCCTCACTAGACTTACTAAAACCTTGAACCAAAAAAAAATTGCAGATGCTCCGTACAACTATCTTGTCAGGAAGGAGTTGGAGCATGGAAAGAAAATTGGGTTGTCAAAAACCAGACACCTCAAAATACTCTCTTGGCAGAAGAAAACTCCTACACATGTTCTGAGCACCCTCTCAGAGGTAATGACTACCTATTACCAGAGACGAGAATTTTGTACAAGAGTGCTTTTGTGTTTTCAAGAGCTGATTGAGTCACTTATGAGTCACCAACAGAAAAACGTTGAGGCTCTCTCCTTCCAGTGCTCAGCCACTGTCCAAACCCAATCCCACAAATGCAGGGAAGTGCTATAACAAAAGTCTTTATTCTACCCAGTTTATGATCTCTGCCATCTGACACTGTCTTCCTGGTATTTATTTCTCAATCCTGAACCTTACAGTGAGCCTTCCTCCCCCTCTCCACCATTGGGAAACTCTGCCCTCCTGCAGCATGGAAAAAGTGCATGGGGAAAATGGAAATATGGAGAAAAACCTAAAATTATTCTTTTTTATTGGGTCCAGTGAGATTGATGAAGTTTAGATACAGCTAGTATCGCTGTCTTCTGTTTCTCCTGGGTTTGCAAAATGAATAGCAAGTCTGACGGTTCATTATAGTTGATTGTTTTTTATTTGCCCAGCAGAGCACTCAGCATTGGAATGTAAAATTAATCTTACTACACTTGTTCCAGTTGGCTTAATGACTAGTATGGCATTAAAATATATGAATTCTTTTTTCAAAAATGCAAAAGACAAACTACTTTGCAAAACATTGCAAAGTTTTATGGAAAAACAAACAATAATAAATCATTTTATAAACAAAGGTAAATTATCCTACAAAACAAAAAGTGTTTCATTTTTATATACATTGATATTAATTTATTTTGTTGTACTCTTTGCCTAAAGCTCATAAATACCGATACCTTTGGTCAGAAAATGCAATATTTCACCAATCCTGTTAGATATTTAGTAACAGTATTATTATCTCTACGATGACAATATAGCAAAAAAGGCAGAGAACAAGAGAGAGAACAAAAGAGATGTTCCCTGCCCTAGTGAGCTTATAGTGCTGTTTACCATTCATTGGCTTAGGCAAAGCAGGGCAGCGGGTTGCACGTTCCCATTCTGGAGCCAGGTTTGATGCTCCCCTGTGGCCAGACCAGGTGGAAGTTCCTGTCTCAGGCTGCAGCACCCGAGCAGTCACTGGTCCAGCACGGCTGCAGACGCTGTTAATCCATCTGTGAAACCACAAACAACAACCGGCCACATCTGTGCTGTGCCATGCCCAGCCTCCTGCCAGCACCACCCCAGCACCCTGCTCCTCGTGTTTCCCCCGTGTGAGCTCCTTCAGGGCGCTGTGGCCTCACCTGCTCACGCCGCCTCTGACCAGGCCCATCGCGCACGGAGGAGTCTGGTGCTGCACCTCACCTCTGCAGTGGCCCCCAGCTGCAGCAGGAGCGCCGAGGGAGGGAAACAAGCCCTCCAAGCAACTTCAGCTTCCCTCGGCACAGATGTCTAACACAGGCCAGAAGAGAGTTTGAAAAATGCTGTTCCTTCTGCTGGGGGTGGGAAGGCTGGCTGCCGGCAAGGCGATGGGCAGGGAGAGTCCTGGTACCTACACACCACCTACTGCACACAAGAGGTGCCAAAGCACCCACCTCAGCAAGCCGTGACTCTGGAGACATTTGTGTGGGTTACTTCATCACCCACAGTTTTTTTATAACATCCAGATCATATTGTATTATATAAAATAAATTAGTTTTGTGTTTAGTTTGGCATAACAGATCTGATGTCTGGTTTACAAACAGATTTTTCTATCTAAGCTGTGAAACCAAAGGAAGAGTAGCACAACAAAAATGGTTACAAAAGACATCTGCATCTGACATGGTCATTTAAGACTCCTTTTATAGTCACTGGGCAGAAACGATCCATGATTCATCACATCCTAAATATAACTGGCTAGAGGGGCATGGATAAATGATGCTAAAAGACGACAAATAACCATTCTTCATATACATTTTTGTGCAGCACAGAAAAAACACAGTATTCACTGTATATTCTGTAATGTTTTTCAAGAGTTACAAGAAAAACAAGTCTTCCCCAAATCAATACAGCAATTTTCTTCTTTTTTTTTTTTGTTTTGTGGTTAGAGGAATGTAGAGTGGACATTTTCATAATGTCAGTGTAAAAAAGTAGAATTAATTAGGACTGCCATTTCTATGTATTTACACCATCCTAATTCATATTGTTCTTGCTTTATCTGTCTGGATCTGGCTTCTGCTGTAGCAGGGTGAAGTGGGGGAGCAGAGCTGGCTTTGCTGTTGCCTTCTGCCAGTACACGTGAGCACGGATTCCATCTCCCACCCAGACTCCCACACTGTAGCTGGAGGTACGGGACACTAAAGAAGCAATGAGCGAGGAAACCACCAAAGCCCAGCTTTACTTTGCTCTTCACTGAAAGCTTTAATGCTCCAAAGGCAAGACAGTGTAAAAGCAGCGCCATGACAGAGGCGACAAAGCAGATGTTCAATACATAACACTTCAGCTAAACCAGCAAGCTCAAAGAGGGGAAATCAACAGCAAGAGGAAAGAGGTTAAAAACTCTCCTGCCTGTCCTCAGCTGCACACAGGCATTAATTACCACTTGCAGGATGCCAAGCTGTTGCACTCCCCCTTCTGCACTTGCAAAAGCCTGTTGAACCCAATGCCCTTACCCAATCCCACCTACTCCTTGTACCCAGGACAACACATGCTTCTTTATGAGAGGCAGTTTCAGCACTCTGCCACCTGCAGCCTGGTGACTCTCCCCCCACAGGGTTCTATAGATAAATCTGTAGGCAGACATGACACCAGGCTGTATCACAGGAATTTGTAGTAGCACTGTGCTGCAGGAAACCCCAGATCCCATACTCCGTGCACATGGCATGCAGATTAGGAGGTGGAGTTTGAGCTGTTTTCTACTGAATCTGAAATACCTGAAATCTGAGATCTCTCAGCCATCTTGGAAGAGTTTTGGCAGAGAATGTGCTCCTTTAGCAGCTCTGGCAGGTGCTAGTGGAGCAGATTTTGCAATCTGACATTGGAAGTCAGTTCCTCACCGCTCAAAACCAAAATGACTTGAATTTTGTAACATCCAGAGCATGCTGTCATGCTCATCTCAGTTGCTGGGCTTTTAAGGATGACTGAACAAGCTGAGCTCATCAATGAAAGGCTGCTGTAATTATGATTTTGGTTTTTTCTTATTTTAGGTTTCAGTAAGTCTGCATGGCTTCTTGTTTGAGACATGAAATTCTTATGTTGTTAACAGAGGTCAAACAGAGGCAGTCCTAGATGAATCCTTCACTCTTTTTATAACTCTTGATGCACACAGATAACAGAGGGCTTCAAAGTACAAGGTATCGTCTTGGTTTCAGCTGGCACAGATTTCCTTCCTAGTAGCTGGTACACTGCTATGTTTTGGATTTAGGATGAGAATAATGTTGATAACACACTGATGTTTTAGTTGTTGCTAAGTAGTGCTTACTGTAAGTCAAGGACTTTCCAGCTGCTCACACAGCGAGGAGACTGGGGGTGCACAAGAAGATGGGAGGAGATACAGCCAGGACAGCTGACCCCAACTGGCCAAAGGGACATTCCATACCATATGGCATAATGCTGAATAATAAAATGGGAAGTTGGCCAGGAGAGACCAATCACTGCTCAGGGACTGGCTGGGCATTGTTCAACGGGTGATGAGCAACTGCAGCGTGCATCACTTGTTTTGCATATTCTTTTATCATTATTATTATTATTTTCCATTCCTTTTCTGTCCTATTAAACTATCTTCATCTCATCCCACTAGTTTTTACCCTTTTTCCAGATGGCTGGGAGGTGTTTAGCTGCCTTCCCAGTTAAACCACAGCACAGCTACACTGCTAGAGAGCTGATAAGCAAATGAAGTGCATTTATCAATAGGCACAGCAGAGAGAGGCCGTATCTTTTGAGTTTTAACAGAGACCCTTCTTTTCGCAAGAGCATCCACACTCCAGCTGTCCTCACTGGTGACACTGTGACATTGAGAAGAAAAACCAAGGAAATGGGTATTTCTGTGTATTTCTCCATGGACACACATTCTATTTAGAGTAAAACACTCATGCAGTTAACTGCATGTATGGTTGCCTCCATTTAACACTTTAATTATACCAAAATGTTGGCGGCTAAATGAAGATTTGACAAAGAAAAGGTGACAAACCTTTTGATCTCAGTCTCTTTGCATATGTTCTAAGGAAAACAGGTTGTCAGTGAACAGTGATCTGATTATTTGTTCCTTGTCTGACCAAGGAAGGGCAGTGGAACAAAGGATTCAGTGTTCAGGTGAGTCCTGGCCTCAGGTGAGAGCCACCTGGCAGTGCCTCAGCAAGGACTGAGATAGCCTAACTCATTTCTGGAAAGGAACCAGAAGCAAAAGCGACAATTATATCCATGTACCGGACTGATGGGAATCAGCTGCCACTTGTAATATAAGTACATAACAAAACAGAAGCACTGTGGCAGCCTGACCTGCTCCTGGAGAAGGAGGACTGCTCAGTGTACCTAGGCATTTTTCCAACCAGGACGTTTTCTGTGTAGGCTTTGTCTCAGTTATCTGTGCTTATCTTACTTTAGGACTGGATCACAGAAACAGAAGGCAATACATTGCCAAGCCAGAAAATTGCTCTCAGGCCATGGTATGAAAACCTGCTCAACTGAGATCCAGGGTGGTCCCCAAACTTTTCCCAAGGTGACCCCATGGGCCTGAATTTCACTTCTAGAACTGAATTACACCTGTGTCTTTCACTCCTCTGTCCTAGGACACACTTCAAGTCACAGATAAAATCCAAACCACAAATTCTTACTCAAAACATCCAGAATGGTCTTTGGGACCTCATGGGCTACCAATGAGCCTGTGATTCCTTTTGCTCAATGCTGTCTTATTTAAAATTGGCAGCAGCTTTTGAACTAGAAGCCCACCCTTGCTATAAAAGGACGTTGCCTGCAGTGAGTTCCATTAGCTGGTACATGTATTACTCTTCAGGGCACTTTTATCTCCAAAGCTGGGCTGAGGATCAAGGAAAGTTGTTCTTTACCTGGTAGGTCACGTTTCTTCTGTTCACTTTGGCCCATGGTTTTGAAGTTCTGCTCTGGATACCATGCATGTGAGAGCAAACTAATTTTCTATTAGCCTTTGAAGAGAATAGGGAACACTACCTTCAAAAATGAAGAAAATCACCCCATTTTACCCAAAATATGTAGTAGCCTGGCAAATGATGGATGTTGGTGGCTGCCACCATCACTGCTGCTGTTTGCTCCAAGAGGCAATGGCCCACTGTTCTGATACAGCATCTCCTCTTCCTTGTGGCCCCTGAGATTGTACACACTTTGCTGTGTGCAGACACAAACGCATCCCCCATTGCCAGTGTGTTTCCCACGGGGGCAAATGAAATGTAGCACATGATGGGTAGAGCATCAGGTCACTGAAAATCATGGTGTGTTCCCTGAAAATCAAAACCCAACAAGACATGACCATCTGACACCTCCCCTTTATATTAAAGAACTGTGTCTAAGTGGTGAAGAGTGGAAATCTCTCTTTTGCCCTGGGGCTATGGGCTTCTCTGGAACTTTGAAACGCAACCCATGAGGCCATGCTCACAGCAAACAAAGGCACACAACGCACTATTGCTTCCTGCAGACCTTGTTCTGTTTGCACTGTAGCTTGTGAGATTGCAAAGGTCAAAGAGATGCAAAACACCAGGGGTATATGAACATATTACTACACTAATGCAATGCAAACGGTGCACGTGGAAAGAACAGTTTGACCTTATTTCACTTTCTTCTGCTTTCAGAATGAACATCACACCAGCGTGGTCACTCTGGTTGGTGTTGAAGCAGTCGTCTTTTTGTGTCTCCTATGATAATTTCTGCGGCCATGTAGGCAAAAACAGCGTTAACACGTGGGGTGATACACCAAGAAAGCCTCTGGAGAGATTTCCCTTGGGCTTTGGTGGGACATGGGTGAACACCATTAACTGAACCAGGTCGAGCTTACAGGGAAGTGCTGGCACTAAGGAGAAATTCCTATCTCCATCATGTTACAATGCTCCTCTCAAAGACAATACTCAAAGGATGAGGATGGGAATAGGGGTGGAAATGGGAATGGGAGTGAGAATGCTCTGTATTCTCAGAGCAGAAGTGACAATTCCAACTAGAGCCTCAGCTTAGCAAAGATGAAAGTGACTTATCCCACAGAGGTCACAGGTCCAGGCTGCTTTAATATAGCAATCTTCTCATCTTATTGACTGCCATGCACTCCTTTAGTCTCCAGCGTCTTCATACCACTGTGGTAGCTTTCTGTTTATAGATCTCAAAGTACTTTATTAACGGGGGAAAATACCTCACAATCCCCCTAGGAAATAAGGATAATATTAGGTGCATTCACAAACAGAAGGATTCTTTGCAGCTTACTGTAACCAAAGTGAGGGGGAAATGAGAACAAGAAATGGTTTGGGCAGGTCCTGTCTTACTCCACTGAGGTGTTCCCAGGGCAAAGAATCAGGCTGTCCCAAACATACCAGCATCCCACCACCATTAATTACTACCATCCCTGAGCTCATACAAGGACTGATCACGAGCTACATCTACCTATTTTGAGCACTGTTTTGCGTGAAGGACAGCTGTAAGCACACACATGGACACGAGGTGTTAGGCTGAGTGGAGACTCTCACCTCCACAACTCACACACTGGGTCACCAGCTGAAGGAGGAGGTAAACACAGTGGAATGTATCATCCTAGAAACTAGCACTGCTATCTCCAGGAAAGTCAGGCTAAAATGACTTCCGATGAATTGAGAATATGCAAGACTCCAGAAAAGGATGAAATCTACTTGTGCCTCTTGGATTACCTCTTACAGAAGACATAGAATCATAAAATATCTAGAAATTAATCCTAAGAGCAAAGGTCAGGAAGAATTCCATGTCTGGTCACAGGACTTAGGACCCCTCAGATACCTCTCTCTTGCTTTATATCAGACTTTGTGGAGGCTGAAACAAAGATAAATTTTTGTGACATTTTCACTAAAGCCAGACCTTCCTTTAGCTTAATTATAATGCTGAGTTTTTATCATATAAACCAAGTAACCTGAGATGCAAGTGAAATAATTTTCTTTCAAAAGTATGGAGAATTACCTGTAAAATCAGATGACTGATAACTCTCTGGTAAAACCCGACAGGTGAGATGCCACAGAAACAAATGGATAGTTTCCCTTTGATGCAGAAGTAGCATTTCAGAAGGCTTTAATGTGCTGTAAACATCACGGGAAACAGGAGCCGGTATGTGGTCAGACCCTTCAGTTAGAACAAAACCAGTGTTCCCTTGCAGTGACATCCTTTTGCTCTCTTACACACCTGTCAGTCACCCAGGCCATATTCCTTCAGCATTTACATGTGCACAGGCATATCTCTACTGCAAGTCCAAGAGAGGACTTCAGTATTCTTGAGAACACCCTGGTGAATGCAGTAGGGATGCACAGAAACAGGACTCAAAGCAGATGCTTCTAATCTAAATACAGAATCCTACAGATGTACAAATCAGGTTTGATTTCAGTATCAAGTGAAATTACCATTTTGGATCCTTCTGGATCCAAACCTTAATGGTACAGCAGTCTGCTTTGCCTGTAGGATCTCTGATGGTGAAGCATCTTGCAACAAATACACATTTGTAAAACGTAAGAATTATATCCATGTTACTCTTTCATATTGCACTTCAAACTGAAGTCTGTAGTTAAGCCATAAGGAATCCACATATGCATCAATATGACACATCAGAGCTGAAAATAAATAAGCAGTGGTTAGGACCTCTGGTTTTATCTGAAGAGCAGCAAAAATAAGCAAGTGATGAAATTTGTTGTCCACCTCTGACTTGTATTCTGTCAAACCAATCCTGACTTAGCATATGGCCTCTCATCCAGTCTGTCTTGAAGCTGAAAGGATCAGATTCAGGCTGCTATGTGGAAGTGACAGTAGACTTACTCTAAGACAAGACAACAGATTCCCAGTCCCAATGTTGCCTTTTATTTATGTAACTTCAGATAAACCATTTGAAATTACCCCCTTCTTTCTTAAGTTTTAACCTAAGGGTTATAAAGAGACAGTTTCATCTGAACTGATGAAATCTGCTCTATTTCTTTGCTCATTTGCAGATATTTTTGTGGCGGCATTAAAGCTGCTAGACCGTGCCACATATGCAAAAGCAGCAGAGCATAGTACACCAGCGCAGTAAGTGTACTGTCCCAGCACGATTCAAAACAGATCCCAATCTAGACCAAGAGAGATGGACATGACATAGAGAAACTTATCTATTTATGAAAGTCTTGCTCCATTTGCTGGCTTCATAGCACATACTGTGGTCTGGACTGATAAGAAGCAGGAATTTGCATAAGAGCTGATGACACTTCATATACTCCAAAGCAACTTGTGAAATCCACAGGATACATGGATGTTGACAGAACAATACAAGCAGCATGTAGCTGAACAATATGCCAAGCAATCAGAATTTTATGGTAGCCTGCACATACTCCAGCAGTTAACATCAGGGGCAAAAAAACCCCAGACTATTTTCCCCTTGCCCAGTATAACACTCTGCCTTCTTAAAGCAGCATTGCAAAATAAATGAAGCTATTAACAAGAAAACACACAGGATATGGCCTAGATAACAGTCTTTCTGAAGTATCCTATGCCTCATATAGGGTGTACCTAGAGATACCCAGGCTATTTTGTGGGTTTGGCTTGCAGACCTGAGTGAGAATATGGGGCCAGGATATGATCTACTGTTGTACTCATGGCTTTTCTGTGCAGAGCCATAAGTAACACTGCTCAAGTATTCAGACAAGCTACAAGGTGCAGGGGCATAGGGTGATGTGGGAGGAGTTGAACAGTACGATCAGGTCTGTCTCTGCACCCCCCAGGTAGACGTGAGCATGGGATCTGAGACGCCAACACTCACACAGAGATCACTGTCCCCTCTGGGCCCTACACATCTGCCAGAGGAAAGCAGATGGCCTCAAGGGCAGGTTAAAACAGTCCAGATCCCCCTGCAGTTCAGTGGGATCAAGCAGGTGAACAAACTATGGCACAAGATGAGGGAGTGCTCTGAGGCAGTCCAGGATCAAATCTGAATTTGTGGAGAAGCAGCCGTTCAGAAAATTAGAAATGGAGATTTCTCCATCCCCATTTCTACCACTATCATGCAAATAGAGAGAATTTCTTCAACTTGGCTTTTAGAGACACTTACCTTCTAGAAACTCTTATGTCCTTTGGGTATAATCAGCTTTAGTTAAAGCAAGAAGACACATCATTCAGGTCTTCGTTTCACTTTCCTTGTCTGCCCAATCACAGTCCCCACCCTGACCACCCACAATCCAAAAAGGCCACCAAAATAGAAAACCACATACATACCTGTTGTTTCATGATGCTACTTTTCTGTTAAGTATCAAATCCCACCAGACCAGGTTAAGCTGCCCAAGCAGCTGAGCTGGCCAGCAGTCCATCAAGAGGGAAATGAGAGCAAGATGTGGAAGCTGATCCACAGCAGAAATGTGACAGGTAAATGTACAGGGAGACACATCAACCATTAGAGCAAGAGGAAGAAATCAAGCATTTTAAACTGTAAAAAGCCTCTTCAATGCATAAATATCATGTCTAGCTGTCCCACAGCCAGCAGACAATATTCAAAGAGTCCACAGGTCAGCCAGCTGGAGAGGTTGGACAGCTGTTGAGAGCTTGTCAAGCTCTAAGACCATTGGTTATTAAAAAAAGTTGGCTAAAACCACTTCTGCCCGTGAGGCAATGTTGGGGAAAAGATTTTTCCCACAATATGTCACAAGTCAGTAACCAGTGCAAGGAATGCAACTTATGCCTCTGTGCCTCATGCAGCTACAAGAGGAGGAGTGAGATTCATACTTCTTCTGAAACACTGGAGATGTACCTTAACTTGTTCCTCAGTGTCCTGATGGTCCTATTGATGATACCCAGCCCAGCCAAAAGGATCATGTATCTTGCTTCTATGCTCAGGGTAAAATTACTCCCAGATATGAAATCCAAGAGGAACCCTCCCCTGGCCCCTGTCTTGGTCAGGTCACTGGGGCTGCCAGTCAGCCTCACAGGCAGCTGCAAACTTCTCAGCTATGACATTTTTTACAGCCTCGGTGATGTCCTTGCTTCCTTCACTCACAAACCAGTTGCTAATGGTATCCCACCTTTGCTTCTCAATGATCTGCAGCCCATCATGAAGTAGAGCTATTATAAGAACATGGGTCTTCCCCTCTCCTTGACTCTGAGCAGGAGACCAGATTTCATCTCCTCTGTATCAGCAGTCCCATAAAAAATTCTTTACTAAAAACTCAACAACTCCTGTGGATTAATCCTCACTTTAATAAATGCCTCAGCAGTAGCAACAAAAATTACTCAATTGTAGAGACAGCACAGAAGGCATTCCTCACCACAGACACTGTAACAGGAAGTGTGGTGAACCTGTTTTTTTTGGTTACGGATTCTCATTAATCTGCTTTATCAGAGCCTGAACTCAGGACAAACTCTGCTCTAATTAACCTGATGAATCTTTCCACAGCACAGACATACTGAATGAAGTTTCTGTGTTCATAGTCCATCTCTATGATTCCATGATTCTGAGATAATACATCAGTGGGACTATTTGGGGATACATGACACAATAATCTTCACAGCTAATAGAAAATTCACAGCAAAAAGTCTCAGCCTTAAAATCTGATGAGATGTTTCAGACAAGGCTGGGGTCTCCAACAAGATACTGCCATAAAACATGCTTCTCTGTTTTGTATTCAGCCTCTACTGCTTACCTGCATTTACCCCAGGACTCTTGCAAAATACAACCAAAATGCTCAGCAAACATACCTATATTAACTTATCTCTTCTTAGCTATCCTTCTCTAAAGTGAGAAGCCATTAAAGCCTCAGGTCTGTGCACATTTGAGGAGCAACATGTGATTGACAGAGAAGGGAAACCAGCAATAAGGCAAGCTAAACATACACTTGGGACTGGAAGGGGAATAAAAATGTTCAGAGCTCTGCCTTAATTTCAGGAGGCCATTCCTATTCAAAGTAGATGAAAGCATGAGCACGAGCGTGACTCTGAACCTATGCTTTCTGGTTTCAATTTGGGCTAGACTCAGCAGTTCCAAGAACACTCTCTGTTTGTTCCCAGTCAACAATTTAAAATGTCTATCCATGCTTTCCCACAATTGCATGCTTTTTTTTTTTTAATTTCCATATCATTTTTCCATTTTGAATCCAGCTTTGCTGTATCCAATACGTGCTGTATTTCATGTAGTCTTGTTGTGCTTGCTTCAGATAAATCAATCATCTTTATACTACACAAAGTTATTTGGCAGCATTACAAGTGCACCAAAATATATTCACAATCCCATAATCTATGCTTTCTATTTGCAGTTATCTTTCTGCCTTCTGCTCAGAAGCAAGATGGCAAATTTGCAGTCATAGGCGTTCACGTGATCAGGATCTCGGAGCCATAGTAGGCCACAACTTGGACATCCCTAGTGCTCTGTGTTTTCTTGGGCTGAGCTTCTCATAATCCAAGATATCTACAGTGTCTTTTACATCAATGGCAAATTCAAGGATGCAAACGCAGAATTTTCTTCCACAATGCATACAGCCAACCTGCAGGCTGATTAACTTCAAAATATGTTTTGATAAACAGAGAAAAATTCAAGTTCCAAATTTGGGACCATTTTTCATAGTTTATAAAAATATTTAGCACTCCTGAAATAAAGTCCAGTTTTTACTCTGCTGCAAAAATTAAACCCATGCAATTATAAGGACCTAAAATCATTGAAGGAATTCAGAAAAGTATGTACTCCTTTAGAGACAATTTTTCCATTAAAAGGGGCTCATAACTCCTCAATGCTTCCTGAACACATTGAGCACTTTACTGCCAGCAGTGAGAAATCCCTGCAGCTCTCAAAGCACTCCTGAAAAACAGGCTTCAACTTTTTTATCGCGGATAATCTTTGGGGTGAGACTCTCAGGAACAGCTGCCACTGTGTCAAAATTAAGCTTAAGTATTTAGCTCAAGATCATAAAAAAAAAATCTGCAGAATGCAAAGAAGACATAGAAATTCTGGGCTTGGGTATTGTTTTGAAAATGACCACACAGAAGAAAATACATAATTATGAAAATCATCAAACTGAGATGGTTACATAAACCAAGCTGGTTACAGGCAAGTCATTCAAATAATGACTTTTTTCACTTATTAAAAACAGGCTGTTATACTTGGATCCTGAGTTATCTTTAGTTAAACACCACTTAAATCCACATTAAGTCACTGTGTTCTTGTCAACAGATTTTAGATTGAGTCAGCTCTGTGCGCCCTACAAAGGGATATTTACTCTCTTAAAACAAACACCATTTTATATGACTGTTGGATAGAGAACTGTGTGAGCTTAATCAGGCATAATTCACTTAAGAGTCACCAAACAAGCTTGAACAAATGGTACCCAATATTTGTCAGAAAAAATATTTACACCAGTTTCCTCAACCCAGTGTTCGGTGCCATCTGGAAATAAGCAAAAAAGTGTTTCCCCCCTCAGGCAGGAGTAAGCAAGCAGTTTAAGCTGTACTTACAAAATTTAAATGTGATAACGATACAACATCAATCATCTTAGGGGGAAAAGCAAGGACTGTAGCTCTGACCCCATCCTGGCTGGGCAGGAATTTTCAGAAATGCTTTTTCAGTCCTGTGCACCAAGCTGTACAGAAGATGAGTAAAGAGAGAGGTAAGCCATCACTTGTGCAGCAATCAGCGTTAACACAAGCTTAGGGAAAAGAGCTTCTGGCCCTTTGACTTTTGTCGCTAGGCTGAGGACAGCGATGAACAACCATGAGAAAAGCTGTAGCTAAAAAGGTAGATGTAGCACTACATGCTGAATACCGAAATAAACATAGTCTCATTTTGAAATTTAAGGGGGGCAAAAGGAATCACATTCAAATTCTCTGTAGGTCAAGAGAAAGTTTGTTTTTTGATTTTGTTTGAAATGACATTTTTCCAACACCCATCTTCAATAAATGCACCTTTTCATATAGAAAATAACTCAGCACAGCCTCTCCTATGAAAATATTTTTCTCCTGGCAGAACCAGATTTCTTGCCTCACCTCAGATGGTCTGACTATTTTGAGAACAATCAGCCACTTTTATTTATTAAACAAACACCGAAAGACATTCATTCTCTTTAAAAAGCAGTTTTCTACAGCCTTCACAACACAGGCGACAGAAAAAATATAGGGTTGTTTTGCACTACTTCCTTTAATTTTATTGAGTGTCAATCTATATCATTAATATAAAGTTACTTCATTCTATGAAGATCAAGACACCTTACAGTATAAAATTCCCTGAGATACAATATGCAATTTGAGGGATCACATAAGTCTCTATTCCATTTACATCATAATCAAAAAGTAATAGTAATTCTTCTCCTTATAAAACCCAGAAGATAATGATCTTCTTTTCTCTCCCTTCACCCCAGTATTTTAAGGCATGGAATAAAAACTTTTTCAAAATGTATTCAAGGAAACTTTTCTACTTAAAACAGAAAATAACTTTCCCCAATTTTTACAGCTGGGTTATATACATCATCAGCAATGCCTCATGGAGTCTGGTACCCAATGTACAAACAAATTCACTCAGGCAAACTTTCTATTTATCATTGAATTGGAGCTCTACAAAGTGCATTACAAAAGCTGGTCCTTTGCCCGTAACAGTCCACTATTAGCTCATGGGGTAGATGAGCCAAAACCCAGAGATTTATAGAGATACTGTAATACTGACTTCAGCAGCTGTAGGCCTGGGCTCTTTCCTCCCAAATGGAAAGCGACAAGTTTGCAACAACCCATGTAAGAATGATTAAATTAGAAAAGGCTTTTCTTCTCCCAATGCAAGTGCTCTGCAATAATTACTACAAATCTGCAGTTTTCACCATGCAGTTTTTGAAAATACTTATTGCACAATTTACAAATACTGTGCAATTCTGATCACTTAACACAAATATGATGCTTTAATTGCTTTGCAGCTCTTTTCTGAATTTTACAAAAATATTTCATGAAAGATTTCAACTCTTTTTTTTAGAGAGGCTGAGAAAAAAAATTAACATTTGTGATCTCTGGAAATTCCCATGATCCTGTAGCCTGATCTTCTGCCTGTGGCATTACTAATAATTACACAGAAGAACTGTGTGCCTGGAAACTTCCACAAAATGCTAAAAAAGTTAGGAGCACCGAAAAAAATGCACTAGTTTCAGCAGACTGGTAAAAAGTAGTGCAATCTTAAATATTATTTCATCACTTTTAAGATTGGGGTTTTGTATACAGTTATATGAACTGTGATAAAAACTGAACAGAAAAAAGATATTATAAATTCAAAGGAAGAGAGAGAACCTCTCATCCCGACACTTAGGTATTACTGTCAATGTTATACCTAAACTAGAGTTCTAAAAATATCAAACCCAGTGTCATGGGAGGAGTAACCATTGGTAGAGAAACAGATGACCATGCCACGAAGAACACACTTTTACTTTAAAAAATCACTTTATACCTCTTGAAGTGAACGTGCAGCATTAGGAACCATCCCTACTACACCCCACATTGCATAGACTGTTTTTGCTCCCTTCCCAATAAATATTCTACAGCAACTCTGGCACTGACAACAGAAAGGTTAATCAAGTACTTTCAGCCATCCCTCCTTGCACAAAAGCAGAAGGGAATAATTGCAGAAGCCTGCAAGCTCTGAACTGGTAAAACTGTGCAAATTATTAATGAACTTCATTATTATTAGTTTTTTTCCAATAATCTTTGGTTCCATGCTTACCTAAGCATGGGGAATATCTAACTAGAAATAAATCACAGTAGACTGTCAGCTCATACATCTTAAAAGCACTCATCCAACATCCCATACTGCTTAAATCAAATCTAATCCTTTCCTAACCTAAATATGACTCACAAATGCCAGCAAAGTTGCCTGTTCTGATGCCCATCTTTTATTTGGAACTGGCTTTCTTCTTTTCCCACCTGTTCTGTGCCTATGATTTTATTCTGAATAAAGTCTCCAAGTAAGTCCATGGATTATCCAGCTCCTTAAAATGGAGTGGAATGAATACCTTATTCATTTGGGCAGGTCTCTTGCAGGCTGTCATTTTTTTGCCACCAAACTTCACAGGGGCAAAAGACAGGGAGGCTCAGCTTGGCAAGGATGTGTAATTGTAACTGAAGTTTCTTTCTGGCTTTCGCTGCGCAAGATTACGTGTAACCAAAAAGTAACAACACATCCACTGCTAGGATGGCTACAGCAAAATGTGGGAGTCTAAAACGGAATAACTACTGTAAATGTTCCTGACAGGCACTGAGTGAAGGAAGTTCTACCTTAGGAACCTATTTATTGATTAAAAAACTGAGCCACAAAAAGACCTCAAAACCAAAGGAAAAGAAAAGAGTAAATCCTTCCCTTTTCATATTCTTTCCTCACACAATCTGCATTTTACCAACAGTGTAGATCTTATTCTCTACAGTAATTTTCTTTTTGAATGGGAGTGATTTGGGATTTTGGGGGTTTTTTGGTAATTATTATTTTACAAACAACAAAACAGCATTCTGACTAGTCTGTCCCCCAGCAGAATTTTTAAAAATGCATGCCATAAACCAAAACAGTTGCTACATGACAGCACTGTCTACTGATACTTGAGAAATAAGTTAGCCTTTCTGTATATATATTCAATACAGTAATAAAACACCCGCCATTCTGAGCCTTTCCCTGCATTTTCCTCTATGGCAATAATTTTGCAGAGAAAAACAAACAGATACGTGTAAACATTTTCTTATTCCTGAATAAAGGGAGGGTGGAAGTGTTCCAACTTTTTTCCCTACAGTCTGTCTTTTCCTGTACTTTAAGTTCTGCTCACTTTCATACAAGATAAACATGCCTATGGTTTCAGCAGGTAGTAGAAGAAATACTCTACATCATGTGAGCTCTTTGTCCACTCAGATTGAGTCCCCTCCATACGCTTTTTCCTAAATGGAACAATCATTTGGTTCAAAGCATTATTAGTGAGCTGCTGCAATTTCAAGCATTGCTAAAAGGTGCTACTGTATCATAACATTCTTACATTCAACACTTGCGGCTCAGAATTTGTCTCTAAATAGCTTTCACATGCATAAAAATCAGTTAAAAACATTCATTTTTGCCTTAGTATTACTGAAAACCAGCACTGATCACGTATCCTCTGCGAGCAGAGGAAAGTTTCACAGTCCAGGAAGTTGTCATAGCCGCCAAAATTGGTTTCAGCTGTACGGCTGAAGAACTTGGCATCAGATATTTATGTTGAGCTGTGCAGAACTTTAAAAGTTCTGTAACTGTAGAACATTTGGAAATTTAACTTTGCTCTTTAGGAATCATCTGGCATAATGTCTCTTTGTACTTTCATAATTTTCTCTTTAATAAAAACCTTCCTTTTGTAGGCTTTTCATAGCTTGTTTTCCTGTGCCTGGATGCTTCTCTCACTGATGCCAGCCTTCTGTGGCTAATGCCGACTACCTTGGCTACTGATCTCAGTGAGACCCATCCTTCCCTACACCTTGACGCTGGCCCAGGCTGTCCGGGCAAGCCTCACCCGCCAGGAACATCAGCTTTCAAACCAGCTGGCCAGATTTCGAACAGTCTTGATTTGATTCCCAGCCGCCCTAACAGCCTCGCAGACCTTGCAGAAATGCTCATCCCAGAACGAGGTGACGTGGACTTCGTACTTCTTCCTCCAGGCAAAGTACCGCCTGTAGTTGGGTTTGTTTTTATCGAGGAATTTCAGGTAGGTGGCCAGCAGCCGGGGGCTGGGGAAGTCGTCAACGTGGATGAAGGAGTCGGGCGGGATGAAGCGCTCGTAGTTGGCCCTGCGGGGTCCGAGGACAACGGGCACGGCGCTGGCGGAGAAAGCGTTTCTCCAGAGCTTCTCGGTGATGTAGTCGGTGTGCTGGGAGTTCTCGAAAGCCAGGTAGAACTTGTAGGCTGAGACGGTCTCCACCAGGCCGCCCTCGGCCAGCGCCAGCCCCCGCGCCCCGTACACGTCGATGGGCAGGTGCTCCTTCAGCTGGCGGTAGTAGCGCACCCGGGCGTGCTCCTCGTTCCAGTTGCTGATGACCCAGGCCACCAGCCGCGTCTTGCGGGGCAGGACGAAGGGCCGGGGCGCCGGCGGGGCGTAGAGGTACCCGTAGGGCACGAACACGTCGGAGTCGCGGCGGTAGGACATGGTCCAGTTGAAGAGCCCGGCCAGCCCCCGCAGGCCGGGCGAGTGCGACGGCGACTCGAAGTTCATCCACACCCAGCGCTGCCACGGGGGCCGCGGCGGGGACCCTCGGGGCAGCCCCTCGGCGCCGTGCCGCGCCAGGTCCCGGTGGTGGAACAGCACCGCCTGCGCCTCGCCGAAGCGGCTGCGGTCGGCGCTGAGGCGGCAGCCGCTGATGTTGTAGCGCCGCCGGCAGTCCGGCAAGCGCCGCGGGCGGCCGAAGGGCTCCCACCACAGCAGCACGGTCACCGCCTCGCCGTCCGCCCGGGCCGGCTCGGGCAGCGCCGAGTACAGGGCGAGCGCGGCGGCGGCGCACAGCAGCCCGGCCGCC
>VXBT01003514.1:2648469-2664155 GCA_013400235.1 Oriolus oriolus | reverse complement strand
TTATTGCCAATCAAATCAGAGTAGGGTGATGGGAAATTAAACCAAAACTGAAAAACACCTTCTCCCCACTCCTCCCTTCTTCCTAGGCTCAACTTCTCTCACAATTTCTCTTCCTCTTCCCCAACAGCTGCACAGGAGGATGGGGAATGGGGGCTGCGGTCAGTTCATCACATTCTATCTCTGCTGCTCCTTCCTCCTTAGGGGAAGGACTCCTCACACCCTTCCCTTACTCCAGTGTGGGTCCTCCCACGGGAGACAGTCCTTTGAACGTCAGCCTTTCTCAGAGCCTGCAGTTCTTCACAAACTGCTGCAGTGTGGTTCCCTTCTATGGGGTGCGGTCCTTCAGGAACAGGCTGCTCCTGGGTGGGTCCCCAGTGGGGTCACAAGTCCTGCCAGTAAACCTGCCCCAGCGTGGGCTTCCTCTGTCCACAGGGCCACAAATCCTGCCAGGAACCTGCTCAGCAACAGAGCAGGTGCATCCACCTGCTCTGGCATGAGATCCTCCACGGGCTCCCGGGCAACATCCTGTCTCACCATGGTCTGCACCAGGTGCTGCAAGGGAATCTCTGCTCCAACCCCTGCAGCACCTCTGCCCCTTTCTTCTGCACTGACCTTGGTGTCTGCTCTCACGTATTCTCATTTCTCTCTTCTCTGGATGCGATTGCTTCTGTGCAGTAACTTTTTTCCTTCTTAAATATGCTATTCCAGAGGTGCTATTGCTGTCACTGATGGGCTCAGCCTTGGCCAGGTGGCACTGGCTCCAGTAGACATGGGGAGAAGTTTCTAGCACCTTCTCAGAGAAGCCACCCCTGTCACCCCATCACTACCAGAACCTTGCCACACAAACTCCATACCTGAGCACATGTAGGAGCATGGGGCAGAGGGCCACAGGGGAAGGAGAGCCCTGCCATACACATCACAAAGGCTGGCACAGTCTCAGGTCTCCTTGCCCCATTGCCTATGAGAAAGCAGGACTGCTCTGCTGCTTCCCATGTGCATTCTCATTTATTTCCTCCAGTCCACACCTGAAACAGTCAGAGGTTTTAAACTCCAGCGAAGGAGTCTTCCCATACCAGCTGAGCTATGATTTACACACTGTATCCTGTGGCCTCACAGGGAAGTGCTTTGGAAGATGCAGGGGATTTTTTTTTTTTAAACAGATGTAATTTAGAGAGTGAGGTTGAGAGAAGGTTTGAATAAGTCACTTATTTAGGAAAAAAAAAGAAAAAAAAAAGAAGTGACAGCTGGCACAGTAGCATTGAATTCCTGTCAAATTCAATCAGTTTCGAGTTAGGAGTATTAACCACTGGAAAACTAAAGGAAAATAAATTTTAAAAGAGGATTCTTTTTGCTCCTTTACAGCTTTCTTAGAATCACACATATTTACTTTAAAAATCTCACAGTTATTTAAAAACTACAAAACCTTATGGTTACCAGAAAATTATTTTTTCCAGCTCTGCTTCACAGAGTTGCTGTGAAAAAGTCCATCACATAGGCTCAAAACTTTTTTCCTAAGTAATTTGCTTCAGTGAACTGAGACATTCTTGACTCACACAGTTCTAACAGTGTTTGTACAGAACTGGACAAGTTTCCAGCTCTGGCATCGCACATGCTCATATCCAACAGCTGTAGAACCAAGGTCCTCTCATATATATCTACTGAAGGCAGCAGTGTTACACCAGGCATAAATTCTCACTGACTGACTGGATTTCAGCACAGATTTTACGTACCACATACGTCAGGGCCCTGTGACTTGACTCTATATTAGTAAGAAAAGTGATTCAGGCCTGTTTACTCAAAAAACTAAAGCACAGTTGTGCGTGAGGGTGGTGTTAGGTTAGTAACTAAGTCATGTACATCCATAAACCTATTGTACATAGTCCAGGTGGTACTTGGACTATGTATGTGGTCCTTCCATACCATGTACATAGTACTTCCATAGTCCATGCTGCAAGCACTCATAAAGTATAAGAAATACCAACAGCTGTGGTTGGAGTTGGTGTCTGGCTGCCTGTGCATCACCGTACAGCGTTGGTTGGAAGGAATCTCCGAGGAACACTAGTCCACCCTAGTGGATGAGGTGAATCATTGCCGGCACTAGCACCTCTCTTGATAAATAACACTGATTTTAGTCACAAAATGGGAATATGGGAAAGTTACCTTATTACAGCAGAAAACTGCAAAAAAAATTACAGAAATATAATGCTAAGGAAGAGTAAAATCCTGTGATGACTTAAGCTGTACAAAGATTCAATCCAGAGCCCACCCGATACACGGAACACTACATAAAATGAACACAACCCCTAGTCCGCATTAGTTAAGGATTCAAAGTGATCCAAAGCCACAACTGTTAGTTATTTTGTTTACTCAGTAATTTTTTCAGGTAATATGAGAAATCTGGGACTTGTGAAAGTGAGTGGGAGAGCTCAACTGACTTTTGTGGAATTCTGATGCACTCAGTAAATTTGATCATATCACAGAATCACAGAGTCACCAGGTTGGAAGAGACTTTCAAGATCATCGAGTCCAACCCATGCCACAGCTGCAATGACAATTCTAACTTTCCTTCAGGAGCTTTCAGCATTGATATGTGACTTTGGAGGAGTCTTTATCTAGTCATGTTTTCATTTCCATTGCTTGAAGATTTGCTGCTAAGCATTCCAAATCCAAAGCCTGACCAGTTACACTGATGATGTAAGGCCTGATCCTGCCTGTGGTAAGTCAACAAAAATGTTGGCATTAATTCAGCATTTATGAAATGTTTCAGGACAACTTAACATGAAAATCTTTATAAGCCAAATAGTGACAAATTTGAAAGACAAAAAAAAATACTTCCCTTGTGAGGATTCATAGCAAGGGTTGCCTAGTTACTTTAGATTTCTTGCAGCTGAAACTTCAGTGTGACTTTCATCTGCACTGCAATGGCATCCATAATAAGACTATTGTTATACAGAGACAAATCTGTTAAATAATTTAGCATGAAATCAAAACATGGCTTTCTGTATTCCTCAACACAACATCAGCTAAAGGTCTACACTGCATCTTAAAAAAAGCTATTACTGAAATCCACATAAGTTGTGGTTGTAAATACAACGTAGATATCCAGAATTACAATAATTTTTGGTTTATTATGGCATATAAGAATGTAATCATTGCAAGATGAGAGGACAGTAGCCTAAATTGTTTCTATGAGTAATATTGTCAAATATAATTGTTAAATTAATTTTCATGTTACACCTGCCTCTGTGGAAACTAAATGCATGTTTACATTTACATGTTGTATGTAGTCCACTAGTTCAAAAATCTTTATAGAATTTATATCTAGAGCAAGATGAAATGTATATTTAAGATGTATTTTAGAATTTTTACAAATTACAGATCTGACTGTTTTGTTGCTGCTGTCTTCAAACCCTCACAATATGAAAAATAGAAATACATTTTAATTGGATATTCAACATAATCACTACTGAAAGTAGTGATAGATATGCCTTCATCTACAAGTCTAGCAGCCTCCTAGAAATCTTAGTGTAGTACATTTAAAAGCCAGATGTGATGTGTTGCAGTAGAGTGAGGGATACAGGGAGTGACCCCAAGGACCGAAGTTAGAAGTCAGGTGTCCTCAGATCTGTGTGTAGCTGAGGTGTTTCTCTCCTGTTTTTAATGTCTCATTTCTTGTCTAGAGAATAAACAACAGCCTGGCAGTAACTCATATCAGCTTCAGTTTGCCTCATTTCTGCCGTAATACACAGCATGTCCATGGCACAGTCACATCAGCTACTCTGTGCTGATAGGGGTTTGTTAAGCATTTTTTTTCACTCCGACTCAGGAAAAGCTCCATGGACATCTCTGAGAAGTACAACACCATGAAGGTTGAGTAGTGTTGCCAGATGCCTGAAGACCTCCCACAGGGAACACATCTGGTTTTGTCTGCTTTGGAGATAAACCAGCCCAGGAGATAGCCCCATGGACCGAGGACCACACAGACTTCTTGGCACTGTATATGCAACTTGGGAGTGCTTTAACTGCTCCGTGGAAACCACAGCAAATTCTCATGTTGCTGATAGTCAGGAATTTAAAATAAAATGCTGTGTGTTAGAAATGAAGCTGTTGCAAAATAAAAAATACTTCGCTTATTTGAAGGTTGAATACTTGCCATCTCTAACAGCGGTAAATATTTTCGCCTGGAGCTTCCCAGCTGGCTTCATCCTCTACCCTGACTCACTCTGTTTTGTCACACTTCAGAAATATTTAAGCCTAGAAAAGTCTTTGAAGCTATTTGTCAACTGTTTTACAAAGGCAGTTTAAAAGGTACTGCAAGATATGGTTGTGTTTTCAGTCACAGCTATCAACCCAGACTTTCTGTCAGCTGGGGAAACCTTGTGGAGTTTTTCATCCTGAGAAAACATGATCAGCTTCAAAGCACAGCAGGATGCTGTCTGGTACCAAAATGACTCTAAGAATGGTGTTGAAGTCTCTTCTTCATAAATAGTCCCCATGGTTTCAATGCAAGTTTTGCCAAGTAAGAACATAAATTCTATACGAAAAGGAGTGATGAATGTTTTGTTCTGTATAATTGCACACTTTGTATTTCAGCGTGAAGTTTAAGTGCCTGTAATTTGATTACCTAGTGTTCCATATGCAGGATTATGATCTTTCTGCTTGGAAGTTTAAAATTCGGAAATACGACCAGAGATAAAAGATTCAGTTGAAAGTTGATGCCTGAACAATTTCTGGACAGACAAACTCATGTTTCTGCATATGCAGAAAAGGCAATGTTAAAATATTCTGCCTGGCTACAGTTCCACTTGTGACTGTGAGCAATGTTGGATTAAAACCATGTGAAGCTGATATTTCCAGGTCAAGGCACAGGCATGAGCAAATGTGCTGTGCACACTGTGAATGAAGGATCTTGTCCAGGGCACTCTTCAATCTTCCATTGAAGCACATAGCTTTGTTGTTCACCAGTGTAGACCAGAGCCAAAATCAGAGCAGAAAATTTTCCTAACAGTCCCACACAATGTTCAGACACTTTGACACACGTGTAGGCACCAGCAAGCCGGAAACTGGCTCTGTGGATATTTGTAAGCAGTTTTCAGTAATTTTCATCTTCCTTGGGTTTTTTGAGCACTGGACTTCATTTTATGCAGCCACAATGGCAAGAGACAATGATGTGCAACCAGCACTGATGCTCTCATTTTACCCAGTGAGAATCTCCCAGGACAGACGGCAAGGATTTGTAGTAAAACTTCTCTTTGGACATCTTTGAACATCAAGGATCCGGGTCATATTGCAGTCCAGGAGACAAAACCAGCGCTAATTTGAAGTAAATCTCCTAAATCACATAGAATCTAGTTATGGGGCTCTCAATACCAACTGCTTCAATAACTTGGCCCCCTCCTGTTGCACTTCATTACTTAATAATGTAGATGTAGCCTTGGAAAAATGTATTTAATCACTGGTACTAATACATGCAATGATGTAATGGTATAAGTAATGATAACAATTGTCTTTCAAAACAGTAGTGTTGAGTTTGTCAATGAAATAATAAAACAGAAAAAGAGAAAATGAGAGCTGAACAGTTACACAGTAAAAAGTCACTATGATAAAATGTGTGCTCTGTTAATTGAAATTACCCAACACCCTATTTAATGAAATATTATAAAGATATTATAAATATCACATTAATATTAATAACATTAATATTACACAATATTATATTTAAACTAATTGCTTTGTTTTATTCAAATTAAAGAGGAGACATACAAAAAGGTCACAAACATGAATATATCAGACTAGGTGAGAATTACCCAAGCCTCATAAGTGAGGTAATATATTCAGTAGAAAAGATCTAACAGGCATTTCTCTGTTGTAGAAGGTCGCACAAAAAGGAAGACGGAGAAAATGAGCACCGAATGCTGCACCAAACCTGAGCTAGTGGAGGAATCCAGGACAGAGCCAGAAGATCTTTTCATCTGGAAAATTTTAAAACACGATTATGAAAGAGAATGAGAAAGCAAGGAGAGGGGAGTAGGATAAAAATGAAACTAAGCAGAAGCAAGATGCAACAAGCCTAATCAAAGCCTCTGTTTGAAAATCCAATGCTTTTCAAATATTGTTGTGTGATTCATGATCAAATTTGCATCTAAAAAGTGAGAAGAGTATTTTCAAAAGGAGCTACTCCTCTAGTGCCTCAGGTACAATATTCAGTGCCAATAATTTTTTTTCATTTAGAAGTCAAATGGAAACACTGAAAAGAGTTGGCTTGAAGCCAGCTGAGGGGCTGTTTTGGTTTTGGTTTTTCTTTTTTCCCTTCTCACTGATACAAAAATAAAATCAAACTTTTAATGCCAGAGAAGAGTTCCAGACAATCAAAGAACAAACATCTAATTTAATTCACAGATAATGGTAAAAAAAACCTAAGGAAATCAAAGTCCAGTTTCACAAAGTTGTCACTTAGACTTCCTTTTTAAAAATACTCAGTGTGTTATAGATACTTCCTGAGGAACTGAGAGCCCCAGAAACAAAACCCATCTCCACCTCTTAGGCAAGGTTGTGGTAGCAGGGGGATAACTACAGGGGTGGCTTCTGTGAGAAGTTCTAGAAGCTTCCCCTGTGTCCAACAGAGCCAATACCAGCTGGCTCCAAGACAGCCCCGCTGCTAACCAAGCCTGAGCCAATTAGCAATGGTGGTAGTGCCTCTTGGATAACAAATTTAGGAAGGAAAAAGTTACTACACAGAAGCAATTGCAGCCAGAGAAGAGAGGATATGTGAGAAGAACAGCCCTGCAGACACCATGGTCAGCAGAGAAGGAGGGGCAGGAGATGCTCCAGAAGCCAGAGCAGCCCATGGGGAAGACCATGGTGAGGCAACTGTGCCCCTGCAGCACATGGAGGTCCATGGTGAAACGGCCTCTGGAGGACTCCATATCTTTTCTGGTTTTACACAGTACCTAGAAGGATCCACATCTGTTTCATAAATGGTATGATAACACAAAGCAAACTAATATTCATTTGGTGGTACCTCACTGCAATAATGGTTTAAGAGTGAGAGTGGTAAGTTATTTCAGGCTCCATGCTGTCTGTGGCTCTTTGATACTATGATAGCTCTTATATGAAGAGAGGCTTATTTATGTTAAACTTTCATTAAATCAGGCCAGATACCAAATCACAAATTCTTGCCTTCTGAAATTCTCTGTTTAATGGATGAACTCAGCTCAGAGAATTATAAGGCATTTCTTCAATTAGATTACAATCATCTGCTGGAACTTAGAATCACTTAGCAAAAGAGAAAACTATGAAAATTTTGACTTTCACAGTTGCACGTTTGTCAGCAAGAACATATTGTAATCTTTGGACTGTGGCGTCTTCATCACTGGCAGAAATATGGAATGGATTTGGTGACTTACAATATCAGATTAAAAAGTAGAGTGAGGATATGATAATAAACCAACAAAGAGGAAATAGCTCCATATTCAAGTAGAACTTTATTAAAAATCCTATAAATACAGATCTACGTTTCCAAAAGGTAACTAGTTATGGTGATGTTTGATTTGACACATCAAAGCAGGTTCAGGTCTTCACAGCACTGACATTCAGCAATCTGCAAAAAAGACAACATCTGCTCTAAGGATGGATGAGACACCACATAGTGAGTCCTCCAAACCACTGGTCACTTTTAAGGAAAGGCAGTAAAAGGAAGGAGCAAAAATGCATTAACTTAAGTAAATTTAGCAATATGAATATGTATTTTTTTCTTTTTCTCTCTTCTGTTTATATCTCCTACATATTTTCCCTTCATTTTTTACAGTTTCTATCTCTATGTTGCTGAACTGTATTCTCCTCTTTTCTGTTTCCTTCAGGAATTTCTAACCTTCCGTATGTCTCCTCTTTCATTCCCCTTATCAATGCTTCTTCCTTTTCCTTTCGCTGGTTCTTGCCCTCCTGGCACTAAGCACAGTGGACTTATCTTCTCTCTAGAAATCTCTCTTCCCTTTTGTCCATTTCTATAGCCTGTACCTACTCCATCTCCCCACTAGTCTCTCCTTTCTTCCCCAGATCCTTACACAGAAAACAGTGCGTGAATGGAGATGGTTTGGTGGATATAGGAGCTGAAGCCAGATTGCTCCCAGTTTTTCTCCCATTATGTATCTTTTCTGCCACCTCTTCTCTCATGATGCCTGCCTGCCCACTGCAAAACAGGCAGCATAACTAGTGAGGAGAGCAACACTTATCTCTAGCAGCAGTCCCTGAGAATGAAGGTACATCCAAATTCCCAAAGGAAAATTTTCAGCACCTACATCAATCTGAATAAGCTGCTTTGTTTTAAAGCTCTTCTTTCTTCATGGTTCTTAACAGGAAATGGAGAAAATTGTGATCTTTGAAAACTCTGCTTGGCTTCACTAGAAGCTTGAGGTACATGAACTTTAAAATTATGCCAACGTCTCAAAACTCTGAATCATTCTATAGTTGTTAGGTCTGCTCTATAACTAAAGTGTTCCTACAAGCAGTAACTCTAAAGTAAAGGCATCATGGCAGAAGGCTGTACTGGTTAAACACTTCTTATACCAGTAATAACTTAATCCATGCTGCTCTTGTAACTAAGATGCCACTATTTCCAGATCTCACAAGATCAAGATAGGAAGAAAGAAGTGCTAGTCATGCAGCTTCCTGTACTTTTAAACCACTATCCCCCAAGAATGTGGGAAGGAACTTCATGTAATGGCAAAATATGCTGAGTTCATATATTCTGCAAGCTCATGGCACTAAAAATATTCCTCTTACAAAGCTAACAAACTCTGTTTCCTTAGGGTCAGAATAGAGTTAGGTTAGGAGAGAATGTGGGCACACACTATGCTAAAATCTATAAAGAACAGGTCTGCTCCACAAAAGCCACAATCCACAGACTGTGAAGAGAGAAATGCATTTCCCAGAGCACCAGCTGACCATTGCAGGCAAATATTGAAATGTCTGAAAGAATACCTAGATCAAGCTCTTTTCAGGTGTGCTGGAGGAGTGCTTTTCCAAACAATTGAATTTCTTAAGGTTGGAAGCTAAGAACAGTAAGGTTCATGATGAACATGAAACCATCACTCACCATCTATCAGTAGGAAACAAGTGATTATTCCACACACTTACAAAAGGTTTCAGAATATGAAATAAGGTGACTCAACACAGCAGTCCTGAACAGGCTTATGCAAAAATCTTATGCAAAGATTTCAGTCTATTGCCTGCTTACTAAGGAAGAGATGGGTTAGCTATGCAGAAAGATGCCCTGCAACTTAAAAATGAGTTATTATAGTGAAAGTTTCTTATTATTGACTCTTACTTTTCATTCTTGCGTGTCTTGAGTAGAATTGAGGCTGTAAAAGTAAATCACTTCTGTTCTGTGACACTGGTTTCAGGCTTCTAATGGAGAAATTGTTTTTCACATTCCAAACTTCTTCCAGAGCCACTGTTAACAATTTGGCAAAATACTAGCTTTATAACTGATTACTTCAGCTTGTTCTAGAATTAATATAATACTACACCATAATATTCTTCCATAGTTGATGAAAAGAGATTGACATATTCAGAGAGCAATTCAGATTGCTAAAGGTACACAATGTTCTCTAAGCTGTTTGTAGAACAGCTTAGGACTACTCAGGCTCCTAACTGAAGCAAGATATAGCTTGTCTATAACAAAGAAGAAACAGCAGTGATACCACTGATGCATCCAGCATCCCTTTTTGGTCATACTGGAATAGCAAATGCCCTCATAAAAATATAGAAAACAACAACACCCACCCCAAAAAAACCCAAACCAAACACAAAACAACCAAAAAAAAAAAAAAAAATCCAAAGCCATCACCACCAGAACAAAATAAAAAGTTAATTTATTTTGTGGAAAGGTTACAATTTACTGACCATCTAATTTATTTTAAACAATACACTTTAGTAGTCTAAACTGTGTAGATCAGTAACCATCCAACCTGACAACTGCTGTCTATCAGAGCCCAGGTCATTTAGTAAGCATCTCTAATTCTCCAAACAGCTGAAAAAGGAATTCAGTACTCCCTGAATAATCTGTACACCAGCATCTATCTGTATTTATCATATTTATCATTTATCATTTTTATGCTATGCCTATATCATTATGCTATACATATAGTTTCTGTACTGACCTTGCTATAGATCCATATTATACAGTCCTGTAATAAATATTTGTGTACTGTTTCTATATTATCTTTAGTACTTTAAGCCTCTGCAACACACATTTCTTTGGGAGACTCCTCAAAAGTCATGAGAACATAAAAGGTAGCATCCATTTATTCAACCAGACTGAAATATTCTAGACAATTTTGATCCACTGGCAGATGGATGCAGAAAAAATAGTTGTGTTCAGACCTTAGTAACATTAGGCACACAAGCAGATTGAGCAGACCAGTGTTAACATGTGCAATTCAGCTCTGTGTTCAGGACCCCTTTTCAGCCAATAGGAAAAGAACAGCCACTTTTAGAGCATAACACATGCAATAATGAGTATCTAGGACAAGTCTAAAGAATATCCAAAGTGCCTTTTTTCCTCTGCTCACTACAAACAGAGGCTACCTAAGTCAGTCATTTGCAGGTGTGTGCTGTTAATTCCCTATGGAGCCTAATCACAGTAATGAGTTGCAGGGTCAAATGGGCTTTACATCTGCTGGGTACTGATTACATCATCTAATTTATGCACATTTTTGTCTGTCAATCCAACTGTTTTAAATTCATTTTGAGTGAATTGAGAATTGGGTCTCAATCCTACAAAAGAGAAACAGTATTCTAGTAACTACGGCACTTCTTTCAAAGGAAAAGGTAACAAAACCTCCCTACTGCTTGGCAATTGTTTCTGTTTAATTAAACTGATACATCATATAGAATTATCCATGTTCTCTCTGGTCTCATAATTTCTGGCAAAAAAAAGAAAAAAAGTAATAAAGACTATATGCAATTCTGCTGCTTCTACATGTTCTGCATGCTATTACATAAATGTTCTGGGTTGGTTTTTTTCAAAATAATAATATTGCTACAGTTCCTCAAAACAATCACTTGTCCTGACAAAGACTTGCCGTTTGCTGATAAAGAGGAGTACCTGCAGCTGGATGTTTAATATTGCATTCTTCTTTCTGAAAATGAAGGTTCTCCTCAAGTATTTCTTTAACTCGCCTAGGTAGCTCAACATGCACACACTTCTGCCCTGTTAGTAAAACATATTACAAAACAACCAGTTATTTTAAATCCCCAGAATGCTGACATACTTTGCTGAATGTCAAGTTACGCTACTCTGCATCTGTCTTCAATACACTGTGAACCAAATAATTTACAAATATCTGAGAGTGTTCAGCCGGGCCCTTCTCCCCAACGTCGAGCAATTCCTCAGGATAGGAGGATGGTACAGGACAGGACCCTGGTGGGTACACCCAGATGGGGTGCGCTGGTAGTCAAATCCACCCAAGGGCACTCGGGGAGACGGCCACTGTGCCTCCCCATGACAGACATCCCAAGGCAGGGCCGTGGATGGAGAGGCACCCGAGAAGACGTCCTTGCTGCAGGAAGTCTCCAAGGAGCTGAAGAGGGATGCGGACACCCCATGGCACCAGGCGAATGCGCTACCCGCAGCCCTGCCGCGGTGCTGCGGGACATCAGTGAGGAGCCGCGGGGAACGGCTCGGCTCCCGAGGGGACACCGCGGNTCCCGAGGGGACACCGCGGGGTGGGCCCGGGCGGGGGCACGGGCAGGGGCGGCGGGGGGCCGGGGACGGCCGTGCTCACTGGGCTGCTCGCCGCGGGCATCGCCGCCCGGCTCCCCGGCCGCCGCCGCGGACATCTGCCGGCCCGCCGCCCTCATGGCCGCCGCCGCTGCGCCCGGGCGGTTGGGCGGGCTGTTGCCGCGGGCGTTGCCAGGCTGCCCGGCAGGCGGGGCCGCCACGTCGGGGCTGCGCCTCGGCCGCTGCCGGCTCCCGAGGGACCGAGGTGGCCCCCGAGGAGCGGTGCGGCCAGGGACAGCCGGCCCTGGCCGCCGCTTGGGGCACGGGCTGGGTGACAGCTCGGGGTGTCATTAGCAGCTACTCCTTTGTGGCACTCGGCATGGCCACGGGAGCGGGGCACGCACCTCCCAAACTCTGTACCCCTGCGGGCTGTCACCACGGGCCTGCCTTACGGAAGGATGCCGTATAATCCTCGCCCGAGGCAGTGCCGGACTGAGGGGAAGAACGACAGAGAGTCCAGTTTAACTGATGTAGATCTACTGATACTCAAAAGTACTAGCTTGGTAATAAGAGGCATCTTCAGACACTGCTTATTGGACTGAAGTGGCCTTGTAATCCACGTCTCTATTATTCCTTGATGCATTTCAAGGTATATTGATCTTCCACAGATGTTCTGAAACCAAACTTTCAAAGATAATAAGCATTAAAATCATCTTACACCATTCATAGCTTAGAGGCTGTGCTTCATTTTCTAACAAGTGCTGAACATTACACACTGCTTCTAAAAGGTGGGTGACTGAGACACCCTCCACCGTAGCTTGATCAGAGCACCGAATGTGGGCCAACATACCCCAACCCTGCTGCTGCAGCTGCTGCTACAATTGTGCTTCATATGTGTTAGTGGAAGGAGCTTGGGATTGTACAGTAAGGCATCTGCATGGGACAGTGAAGTGTTAATTACAGCTCTCATAGTGACAGTACTTCAGCTCTTACATTCAATTTTCAGGTCAATTTGTTTAATAGAGAAGCAACTTTCTCCACTTCTAAATTACAGATGGTAAAGTTGAAGTTGAAAATCATACAGCATGCCCTTACCATGAGTAAATTTTAGTGTACTAACTCAAAAGTGCACGAGAAATACTAAATTACCTGTAACTAAATCAGACACAACAGTATGCTGGCTGTTTATCCTCACACGGTTGTGGCTCATTTTTTCCAACTAATGCCACATTCTTGACATTAAGTCTTTATGCAACTTAATTGCAAGGGAAAAGTAAACAAGATCTTGATAGAAAGTGGCTTCCTTGAAAAGCATGAGGAAAAAAATAAACCAAAACTACTTTCTTATCCTATGAATAATTAGTTTCATTTATGAACAGGCGATTACATTGATAAATGGGCTTTCAATTAAAAATATGACTAAGTACTTTGGGCTAGATATTTTATTTTATAATAAGCTTTACATCAGGTTCATTAAACATTTTGTGTATCACCCAAATAAGTTACATTCATTCTGAGCTTTCATGCAGTTTTAAAAAAGTTAAAATTTCTCAAAAAATAATTTTCAAGTGAGCTGTAATAATCTCTGCATAACCAAGCCAGAATTTTTTCACATCAAGTAAATATTCCAGTTTTCCCTCCTGCTTTGACACTACAGACAACTTACAAAGGCCTCTGCAAATCTGCACTAATTCAATGGAAACTCACAGAAATTACTGAGACTGACTACCTTGACTAACAGCAGCGATGCTTCAAAGTACGAGCGTGACCACTGAGCTACGCTGCAAGAAGTGACATTTTGCCTGAGGAGAATACTGAAGTATCTTACATTAAAACCTTGTTGAAAGAGACAGACCACCACCGATGGGCATGCAGAACACCAATAAGAAAGAGGCAGAAAACCTCACATTCACAAGCTTTTATGGGGACACAGCATTTATGCAGTCTTCTGCTATTTCAAAAAGGTAGTGGTATATATCAGTCCTCCTGGCAATGTCAAGGGCAGTTTCATCCAAGTTGTTTTTCAAGTCTGGCTTCACATAGCGGTTCATCAGCAGGAGTTCAAGGGTTTCCCTGCTGTTTTTGTTTCCTGCAGCAATGTGCAGGGGTGTCAGCAGACCATTTGTCTGCGCGTTGATGTCTGCGCCCTGCTGGAGCAGGAACGCGGCCACTCTGGTGTTGTTCCACTTGCAGGCGCTGTGCAGGGGCGTCCACCCATCCACGGTCTGTGCGTGAACGTCGGCCCCTTGGGCCACCAACTCGTGTGCAACATCCAAGTGCCCGCTGTAGGCAGCTCGATGGAGAGGAGTGTATTGATCTTCATCACGAGCATTCACTGGAGCCAGCTTTTCCGTCAGGAGCCTCTTCACGGTACTCAGCTGTTTAAAGAAAACAGGGAACTTCAGGTGATTCTAAGAAACAAGATGTATGGCTTTGAGGGTCCTGAAGCTTTATGGAAAAGCAATTTCTGACAGAAAACAAGGGGGTTTAAAATGAAACCAACTGCTGTTACTAGGATGGGAGATTTTGTGGTTTTTTCATTTATTTGTTTTGCATGGGTTGTTTTGTTTTTAAAGAGCTACAACATGAACATCAGTTGCAATGCCTTTAGGAGTACCTTCCCTTACGCCTCCTCACCTCCCCTCTTCACTGTGAAGACATGTACCTTCACAGAACTGTAGATAGAGCTTTTGTGTGTAACAAAAGGCAACTTATGAAAATAAATGTACACATGGGTGTAGTAAGCTACAAAAAAGGAATCTTGGTCATCTCTTCCTCACTTTCAACAATAAAGTTGAAGGGTTTTTTTTCCATAAAGATATACAAAAACAGTAATTTGTTATCTGCATATGGAGCTTCTGAAACAATACAATTTTGGATACTCTTCATCCCAGTTAAAAGGCTCATTTGCCATGAGGAGCCTAGAATGCTTTCAGTTTATAGAAATGAAAGCAAAGTGCTGCGACTTGAACTTTGAAATGAAATCAAAATTTTGTTCTAAAAGCCAGTGGATCCAGAGATGTTTCAGTGTGTGTCGGCTGCAAAGGGGGATGTTTTACATACAGTGGCTTTTGAAACCAGATACAAACAGCTCAGAGAAAGAAAGGAAAGTATAGGTAAATTTTTGTTTCTGGATAAGATTATAGATATATGCTCACAATAACATTCTTGTAAATGATACATATGAACAGAGCAAGTGTCTCACCCGATTGTTTTCAGCTGCCCAGAGCAGCAATTTCTCTGGATTCTTTTCCATTTTCTTTTCTTGCATTTCGTACCATTCCTCACTTCTTTCTTGCTCATCATCGTCATCATCAGACTGTCCTGACCAACAGCTCTGAGTTCCTACAGGAATCAAATGCCTGTGCGTCTCCAGCAGTTCAAGTTGGTTAAAATGCTCCGTGAAGTCTTCAAACAGCTCGTTGTCATCATCGTCTTCATCAGCTTGCTTGTCTTTATTCATTTTCAGTCAGGATCTGTGAGCAGCAGATGAACAACAATATTTACAGTAACTGTTATCGGTGCACTAACTGTCAATAAAACCATCATGATGCGGACGTCAACAAGCAGCAAAACTCAACAGCAAATTCAGCGTTCCTCCGCTAACCCGGGCTTTCCCAGGTCTGCCAAAACTCCCAGATAATATCCATGCTAGAAAAGCATCCTGTTACCCCGATCCCCGCACGGCGCCACCTTCGGACTGCAGTGCAACACTGCGCGGGGGTTTGCTGAGCGCACCCCAAACGCTGCTCACTTTACTAACAAAGGGTCTGGAGAGCAGCCCGGACTCTGGGGCAGAGTCTCTGCTCCGCCCCAGCGGCCCGGCACGGCCCGCAGCACCGGCCCCGCTCTCCTCCGCGGGGCCCACACAACCCCGGGCAGGCCCCACCGCCCCGCAAGAGACCGACCGATCCCCGCCCGCCCCGCGGGTCCCCCATCCGCCCCGCTCCGCTCCGCCCCGCTC
>VXBT01003514.1:2585796-2648272 GCA_013400235.1 Oriolus oriolus | reverse complement strand
GTCTGGAGAGCAGCCCGGACTCTGGGGCAGAGTCTCTGCTCCGCCCCAGCGGCCCGGCACGGCCCGCAGCACCGGCCCCGCTCTCCTCCGCGGGGCCCACACAACCCCGGGCAGGCCCCACCGCCCCGCAAGAGACCGACCGATCCCCGCCCGCCCCGCGGGTCCCCCATCCGCCCCGCTCCGCTCCGCCCCGCTCCGGCACCTGCGGCCCCAGCACGGCCGAAGGCTCCGGGCGGGGCGGGGCCCGGCGAGCGCTTCCGGGCCGCGCGGCCGCCGGACGTGACGGAAAGGGCCGGGGGTGGTGCTCGGCCAGAGCAGCGGCGGGAGCGGGGCGGATGATGGAGGTGGGTCAGTGATCGTTCACTGTGATCGCACCTCACTGTGCTCCCACCTCACTGTGCTCCCTGCGCTGACCCAGCGCCTGGTTTCGCCTCTTGCGCTTCGCGCACCGTCTGTGAAGAGAGGAGCTTGACTCCCTGAGCTGACTGACTGCGCTGTGCCGGAGCCTTCCCCTGAGAAGCCTTGGCACGAGGATGAGCACCATCAACTCACAGTAAGCTCCCGCTGTCTGCAGCTCCGTGCATCAGACAGCAAGTGCTTTGTATGTCTGGGATGAGTTAAGAAGAGCTGGGATCATCCGTTGTGCTTTCCTTCAGGTCCTAGTGATCACCGTGCTTGCCTTCATACACGTGTAGATTATCAGTGCAAAGAGAGAATTAGACTGTTCAACAAGTATTTTTTAAAGCAAAAAACATACAAAAGATTCTTTAGTTTTTAATTAGATACTTCAGAGGGGTGCTTGCAGCCCTTTACTAGAGCAGAATGACTGGGATAAACAAATCTTCCAACTGGCTGTTTTGGCGATGTGCTATTTGCGATACAAGTAGTGAAATATTTTGAGACTCTTACAGGACTGATATTTGGTAGAGTTTTATGGCAAATCTCGGCGTTTCATGACTTTTGACAGATCAGCTTACCTTACTAAAGACTGTGTTGAAATTCTCTATGTGCATTGCTCTCTGGCACAAGTTTTCATGTCTTCTGCAGGGATGATGAAGATACCTTTAAAATACTCGTTGCTACTGATATTCATCTTGGCTATCTGGAGAAGGATCCAGTGCGTGGAAATGATACATTTATAACTTTCAATGAAATCCTGGACCACGCTCGAAAAAATGAAGTAAGTGCTACTTTTTGGAGAGGGAGGGACTGAGGCTGTTGAAAATATGGTCCAATCTGCCAGAAGCCGTAAAGCTTAGTCCTGGTACAGTCTCTAGTAATACCAAATCAAATGGCTGAGCTCTTTCTTGCATTCAGTTTCGTTTCTGTTTCAGTAAAAGGAATGCCTGTTTCTTTGTTAGAGCATTCTTACTGAATCGTGACTTTGGTTGCATTAGCAGTGTTTTGGGATTGCCTGCACCAGTTTCAGTAGTATTTAGAGAGGGTTTGTCACTGCAAGGAGGAAAAATAATTGAGGAGAGTGAGAGTAGTGATATACGATCTTCTGACAAATCAATAGGGATTTGTTCGAAGCTTTTGAAGTGTTGTGCTGTGCTGAGTCGCTGAAGTGGGAGGCTCTGGTGCCGAGCAGCTCCGGTGCCTGCACAATCGGCAGCAGAATCCTGTTGTGGATTCTGTGGGGTGGACAGGGGGGCTTCCTGAACCGGGGGAGCCGAGAGTTGGAGCCGAGAGCCGCCAGGAGCCCGCAGCGGCTGATGGGTGGGGTCAGGAGCAGTGGCAGCCAAGTACTCCCCCCACACCTGTCAAAGAAGCTCCTGGGGAGTGGCAGCAAGCAGGAACACCTCCAGCATGGCAAACAGACCTGCCGTGGCATGACATTTTGTGCGGGAAGGGCACTTGAGCCCTGCCAGCTCTACCAGGGAGCGGTGGTATCTATCTGGCAGAAAGCCGTGGCCTTTCTCTGCATCCACCACGACTGGCAGAGCTGCCCAGATCGAGCTCTCTGTCGAGACACTGCTCCAGTTGAGGAGTATCAGCCAGAGTTGTTATAAGAGAGACTACTGGAATCACACCCTACCTTCCTTGAGGCAGCTCTGACAAGCAGGCAGGGCACATGATACAGGGGATTCTCTATCCTCACTCCCTCTGGATGAACTCACTGAATTAACAGAGAGGGGGCAATGGCAACAAGTTCCTGCCCAGCACAGCAGGTGCATCTCCTCTGTGACTGCCCCACCTCTCCACATGCCCTGGCATAACAGGTGTGAGGCTCTGCAAGTGGAACTGAGCAAGGACAGTGGTTCATCTATCACAGAGGTGTTGCTGAGGTTAAGTTGCCTGTGCCCAATATCAAAACTCCTTCCATGAAGAAAAAAGATGGGTTGTTATAGGAGACTCCCTTCTAATGGGAACAGAAGGCCCAGTATGCAGACTGGATCCACTTCTTAAGCCTGCTGCATCCCCAGGGCCTGAGTTGGTTGACAGGAGCTGAACATGACCCAGCATGTACCCGAGGCCAGTGGTGTCCTCACCTGTATCAGCAACAGTGTGGCCAGCAGGACGAGGGCAGTGATTGTCCCGCTGTACTGGGCACTGGTGAGGTCACACCTCAAATCCTGTGTTCAGTTTTGAACCACTCACTACAAGAAGGCTGTTGAGGGGCTGGAGCGTGTCCAGAGAAGGGCAGTGGAGCTGGGGAAGGGTCTGGAGCACAAGTGTGGTGACGAGTGGCTGCAGGTATTCAGTCTGGAGAAAACGAGGCTCAGAGATCTTATTGCTCTCTACATCTGCCTGAAAGGAGGTTGTAGCCTGGTGGGAATTGATCTCTTCTCCCAAGACTGGACTAGAGCAAATGGCCTGAAATTGCACCAGAAGAGATTTAGACTGTATAATAGGAAAGATTTATTCCCTGAAGGGGTTGTCAAACACTGGAACAGGCTGCCCAGGAGAGTGGTGGAGTCACCATCCCTGGAGGTATTTAAAAGATGTATGGATGTGGCACTTAGGGACATGGTTTCGTGTTGGACTTGGCAGTGCTGAGTTAATGCTTGGGCTTGATGATCTTAGAGTATTTTCCAACCTAAATGATTCTGATTCCAGTTTTAAGGACTGGATGTTTATGACTCAGATTCTTTGTAATTTTGAGGTTTTTTCCTAATGCTTTTCCAAAAGCTAAATATATACAATACATGCAGAAACTGCAGCTAGTACGTTCTCAAAATAATGTGGTGATAGCTACTGATTTCCTCTAGGTAGTACAGCAGAGAAAAGATAATATAGCTTTTCATGCCTGCCAAAAAAGGTTCAGGAGCCAATTTGGAGACGTTTATTGCAATAGTACATTGATCCTTTTTCTTACCACTGTCAGTTGTTTTCTCCTATGGCTCTTCATAAATGGGTCCTTTTGGGTTTGATTTTGTTTTAATTAATAATTTAATTACTTTTTTTTTGTAAGGAAGTTAAATATTGTTTCTGCTACTACTAACTCCTTTTACCTAGAAGTATACTTCCTCATATATGAGGAAGTACGTGAAACTCCCTAGAAGAAATAATTTAAACAATTTGCTTAGAAGTCTTTCAAGGTAATACAAAATGTTGTATTAAAATAATAAAGCTTTTTGTTACATACAGGTGGACTTTGTTTTATTAGGTGGGGACCTTTTTCATGACAACAAACCCTCCAGAAAAACAGTACACTCTTGTTTGGAGTCCTTGAGAAAATACTGCATGGGTGATCGTCCTGTTCAGTTTGAAATTTTGAGTGATCAGGCAGTTAATTTTCATTACAGCAAGTAAGTATGTTACTATAAATTGTCATGTAAGGCTTGGTTTGTGTATTGGGTGAGTGTGTCGTGATTTGTAATTTATGTCCTCCATTACTGGAACCTGGTATTTTTAGGCCTGTCTGTGTGGTACAGTTTACAGGAAAACTTCACTTGTCATCTAAGTGTGTAAAGGAATGAGTACAATATTTTGAAAAACTTCAGAATGTGCTGTGACTCTTGATATATTTATATAATGTGTAGTTTCCAATTTGCAGGTACAATACAAGTAAGCCAATTGACATGAGTTGTTTTGGTAAAATCAGCTGAGTTCCCTGTGTGTAAGCAAAGGTTGCACAGCCTAATCCACTACTACCATACAATTTTTTGTACAATTCTTTTTATGGCTTATTCTAAAAAAATAGGTTCTTTTTGCTACCTTATTGCCTATGGGAAATGCCACTCCAATCCATGAGTAAGAATCTTCTTATGCTTAAGTTTAAGCTTAGGCTTATTCATAATCACTTCATTCTTGTTTGTTCTGCAGCCATGATCTATTTGTGATGAAGTTAGTTTGAGGAGAATATTGAGAATCATACATAAATTTGCAGATATAGTTTAACTTATTTTCCTCTTTCTGTTCAGGTTTCCATGGGTGAATTATCAGGATGAAAATCTCAACATTTCTATTCCAGTTTTTAGTATTCATGGCAATCATGATGATCCCACAGGGGTAATTATTATCATAATTGTACTGTTGCATTACAAAGATACAGAAGTAGAGACTTGTATAGAAATAAAGTTCTTGGAGATCACACTAGTTTTAGTCAGTTGCTCCACTCTTTGTGTAAATATTTTGTGTATCTTTAGGAATTCTGTTAATAAGTGACAACAAGTTAAGTGTAAGTGTGACATTAAAAAGCAAATGGAAATAAGAGATCCATATGAACTGTGTTTAATTTCTTAATTTATGTAGGTTTCTGTCATGGAGAACAGAATGACTTTTCATGCCAAGAAGTGGCAGTCTTTCAGAAAGTTTCTAAAACATTCCATCTGTAGTGACTGAAAGCTTTTTTCTTGAAGAAGGAGAATTTTGATATTTTGATTTGTGCATATGTACTTGATATGCATCATGCACTTTCAAGGAGGATAATCTCATAATAGTGAAATGGTAGTATTTAAACAAGCTACTAAAAATGACCAGGAAAAGGATGTTTAGAAAGCATTAAACTGCATGTGTTAAATTAATAATTTTGTATTTTATGCGAAATAGCAGTGTATCATGGAGACGAGTGTTTTAGCAGGAGTTTAACTCAGAACTTAATGAGGTAGTTTGCTTAACCAGATAATTTTTGTAGTAGTTTAGAGACAGGTTGGTTTAGATGTTTTTCTGTGGGTTTTTTTTTTTTTTTTTTGAATGGTTTAATATTTAATTGCACATTGGTCAAATAAAGTATGACTTGTAAGGAAAAGGGATTTGCTTCTGAACTCTTGAGTACTAACAAAACCCCTAGTATATGTGATGGGGTTTTTCAACTGCAAAAGTCACTTAAGGAAAGATATTCTCTCTTACTTTTGAGACTTCCATTTAGACATTAAACACTAAATGTTCTGTTCAAAGTTTTATATTTGTTTCTTAATATTTGTTGTAGGCAGATTCACTGTGTGCATTGGATATTTTAAGCTGTGCAGGACTGCTGAATCACTTTGGACGTTCAACTTCCGTGGAGAAAATAGATATTAGTCCTATTTTATTGCGTAAGGGTAGAACAAAAATTGCTCTGTATGGCTTGGGTAAGTGTTTGTCTGCCAGACTAGACTGTTCATGTATTACTGAAATTTAATAGGTCAAGTAAAGTTGGAACAAACTTATAAGGCTGCAACAAACATGAAGTTCTATATAATCTAAATTAAAGCATATCGATTCTGTGACAGTGTCAGGTTTCTTCTCCTGCTGTGTGTCACTGGCTGACAGGGTTGCAGGTTTTTTGCTCATTTAGATAAATCTTTAGATTTAGATAAATCTAAATCTTTGCTATTTAGATAAAACTTGATTTTTGTACTTTTATTGGTGTTAAATGAACCGTGCTTAAGTTAACCACAGATAGCGCCTGTGGATCGAGTCAGAGCAATCACCCTCTTAAATTCTCTGTTGTGTATTAAGCTTATTTCATCCTGCTTATGCAAAACTTATACACCCTGTGTTCATGTGCCATTTTGGTTATATTTAAAAGCATAAGCTGTCTGAGCCGAAACCTGGTGTCTTACGTGTCTGTCTGAAGTGGTTCACGAGTAACATCGGCCATGGGTAATCTCAGTTTCTTTAAAGAAACTTAAGAGTTTTAAAGCGGTTCTATGATAGATTTTCAACTTCAGTTTTGCTCCTTTGTATTTTCTCCACTGAATTCCGCTCTACACTCACTTCTTACTTAGAATGGTCATTTTTGACTGCTTTCTGTCTAGAGAAGTTAGCTATTAAGATCTTATTTTTTCACCCTTATTTTTTGTCCAGTCATGAGTGCTTAAACGCTTAATTCCAAGCAACTTTTATAGCTATAAATTAAGTGCTAGTTGGCCATGATTTTGTGTGTTTAATGAGATACTTTGAAAGCTTACTAGATGTTTGAAGGGTTAGTAGTTAGTAGAATGTTCTAATACCACAATATAAAAGTTTTCAATAACAAAATCATTACTGAGAAATGCAACAACTTTCTAAAGTACCAGTGTTGTTGCGTGAAGATGTTCATGAGTGTTTCTTTGTGTTTGTGCCAGAATTATTTAAATCTTTTTGACTTTCTCTGATTTAGAGAGCTTTTGTTCTTACACAAAATATGGACACTACATATAGGATTTATTGATATGCATCATGAGCCTGGCTAAGGATAGTTTGGGTTTTGTTTTTTTTTCCTAGTTAAAAACATCAAGGAAATAATCAGTGACTTCCAGGGATGGGACATATACAACTTCCTTGGGCAAGCTGTTCAGTGCCTCACTACCCTTGCAGTAAAGAACTTCTTCATAATAATCCAACCTAAATCTATCCTCTTCAGTTTAAAGCCATTCCCCCTTGACCTATCACTGCTTTCCCTTGTAAAAAGTCCCTCTCCAGCATTCATGTAAGCCCACTTTAGGTGCTGGAAGGCTACTATATTTTGTTCTTCATGCTTTTTTCATAGAGTTGCTAGTAAAAATGCTATAAAATACAGACTTGTTTATGACACAAAAATAATTTTTTTTTCATTTGTCCATTTCAGGAGCTATTCCAGATGAGAGGTTGTATCGTATGTTTGTCAATAAGCAAGTAACCATGCTGAGACCAAAGGAAGATGAAGATAGTTGGTTTAACTTGTTTGTGATTCATCAAAATAGGTAACAGTATTGAATGAAGTAGTGATTTACTGTGTTACTTCATTAAACTGCCTGGAAAAGTATAGATGAGCAAGCCAGCTGTGTTAGTTCATGCTTCTTGTGAGTAGCTGGTTTCTTAAGATTTTCACAGGTGAAAACATTGTTTTACAGCTCTTTTTGGAGAAGAATCGTAAAGGAAAAGGTTTGAAATAAATGAGTTAGAAGCGTTGGGAAATCTCTTCCCAAACTTTTATAGTTAGAGGCAGTGGAGGGTTTGTAGTGTAATATGCTTATAATTAAGTCCTTTCTGCTTGTTAGAGCTGGGAGAACATCAAACTTCATATTGTATTTTCTGTCCTTGTTTGAACCATAGTTCAGTGAGTACCCTATGTTCCCTTGCACTGCTGTGCTTTACAGATAGGTAACGTGTTCTGTCTGCCTACAGGCTTCTCCCAGCAGTGGTAGTAGGAACAGGCAGAGTTCTTTTCCAAATACTTTCTTCCAATTTTTCCTGAAGAGGAGTGCAATCCTCATGTTTAAACAACAGTGAGGCAGATGTAAACAAATATAGCTCAGATAACCCTGTGTACTGATGTCTGTCCAGTAGGCTGAAGGAGCTCACTCCCCCATCTCCCTTGTCTTCCAGAAAGGGATTGGGGATGGTGTGTCCCATGTCTGTTTAATTCAGTGGGCTTTACCTCACCATTTAAAAACAAAAAAAACAACCAAAACTGATGGCCATGAGGTGCTATAAGAGCAAACATGTAGAAAAAACCTAAAGTCTTGTAAGCCAAGTAAGAAGAAATGGGAGATCCAGATAAAAGGAGGGGAGCAGAAAACAGTGAGCAATGTAGAACAGTGTGCTGTGTAAGTTGCCTTTTTGTTTAACCAAATGCTAAACAACTGTGTAAGGAATAAATGTGAAGAAGACCTGATGTGTATGTTCCTGTATCATTTTAAATCACACTGATGTTTTTCTCCTCCTTCACTGTCCCCTTGCCCATCCATTATTCTTCTTTTCTCTTGGAACAGGAGCAAACATGGAGCTACCAACTACATTCCAGAGCAGTTTTTAGATGACTTTATTGATCTTGTTGTGTGGGGTCATGAGCATGAGTGCAAAATAGCTCCATTCCAAAATGAACGGCAACGTTTCTATGTTTCTCAGCCAGGAAGTTCAGTGGTGACATCTCTGTCCCCTGGAGAAGCCGTGAAGAAGTGCGTGAGCTTTTCTTTTTGTTCTTGTTTATCCCTTGTCTTATGTGTCTCAGGTGTTGTGTTGAGAACAGAAAAATACTTGTATACAGTATGAAAAGGCTTGTATTGCTGTGTGAATTAGCTTCGGAGTGTGACTCTGAAAGTAGCAAAGTAGATGGAATGAGTGCCTGGTATAACTTTTGCTTTGCTTACAATTTAATCTAACATTTGAAACAAGTGGAACTTAGCTGAGAGGAGTTACATCCTGATAAATTGGAATACAAGGAACTGAGTGCAGGTGCTTGTGTATGGAACAAGCACAATCTAAATATAATAAAATGGAAATTTGGCAGAGCCAACCTTGGAGTACAGAACTTCCTAGAGCACTTGAAATTTTGCCCCTGAAAAGTAAACATTAATTTGAAAACAAATCTTTATACCATAGTTCTCTTAAGTTTATCTTCTAGTAAGTTACCTTTCTCCTTCTAGACACATTGGTTTGCTGCATGTTAAAGGGAAAAAAATGAAAATGGAGAAGATTGCTCTAGAGACAGTGCGAACTTTCCATATAGAGGATATTGTTCTAGCTGACCATCCAGATCTTTTTAATCCTGACAATCCTAATGTTACTCAGGCAATACAGGCATTCTGCATGGAAAAGGTAACTTGTGACATTAACAGTTTATGGATAACAGTGTATGGACGGGGGATGGGATCTCTGACTGGTTTTGAGACTGGAAGATGAGAAATCTTGTGTCTTGCCTCATATTATTTGAGACAAACTTAGTGTTTCCATAGGAAGCTAATTCCATGACATTCACTCTGCAGCCTTGGCTTCCAGCTACCTTGATTGGGATGACCTATTAAAGTAGGCTGGAACTGCTTTTTGGATGTCCATATCATCTTTGTACAAAAGCTTGCACCTAGGAGTGGGGCAGTGGTGGATGTGCACTTTGGAACCAGCATAAATACATTGACCTAAACCCTGAGAGCTCGGCCGTGCAGTCTAAAGTGGCAGAAGTAACTAAGCAAGTTTATTAATTGCTTAGGTCTTAGGTTTATGTAAGTCTCTTCCTGCTTTTCCCTGGAACTAGAAATTTAGCAAAACATAGTGGCTATAAAATATGGGTGATCAGTGGTGTAGATACTGCTGGACTACACTGTATCTGAAGGATAAGCCTTTCATTGTCATGTTTTTCGTGGTCCTTCTTGATGGCTTTTGGCTGGATACTGGTGCATACATGTTCAGGAATGAAAACACATTTTATAATGATTTGATAGCTCCTCCTGCAACTGGATGTATTTTAAGTTATACTTGAAATGTTCAGGCACCTGTAAGGGAACAAAATGGAACTGAATTTCTAATTCTCCTCCGCAGGTGGAATTGATGCTGGACAATGCAGAAAGAGAGCACTTGGGAAATCCCCGCCAGCCAGAGAAGCCTATCATAAGATTAAGAGTAAGAAATTGTTCAGCTTGGATTGCTTTGTTTTTAAAGGTCACTGTGAAAAGTTTCAAAGCAAAGTCACGCTTTTTGTATAAACACATAATATATACAGTTTTTTGCTGTGTACAGGCAAATATAAATCACCTCCCATACTGCTGTTTAAGGTAAAGGATGAAATTGGTCATAAATGTTCTTTACTGCTGGTGTGAGTAAGGGCATCAAGAGTGGCTATTTACTGTGAAGTTTTTTTAAGTCATATTATCCTATGTGTATTCCTAACCTAATTGTTGTGAAGGCTAGTAAATGAAACAAATTAGGAACAAGTTATAAATATGAGCTCTTATTAGCTATTCTGTTAATGTTATTATTAGCTGTTATTAGCCATTAACTATTCTGCATAGTAAGGCATTAATTTTAGGTTGACTTATTTCTTCTGATTTTTTCCTTTGAAGCATAACAAATTTGTTTTGAATTGTGTGGCTTCTGTGTTTCTGTTTGTTTCATATTTAAATTTGTCCTTTCCTCTCTTAGGTTGATTATGCAGGTGGCTTTGAACCATTCAGTGTCCATCGTTTCAGCCAGAAGTACATGCATAGGGTGGCTAACCCAAAAGACATCATACACTTTTTCAGGCATCGTGAGCAAAAAGAGAAAAAAGGTGATTGTGAAAGAAGGAATCATTGGCTTGCCTTTGTTTTCATTCTTCTGTCTTTATTTTGTTGCCCAGCACTTGCAAAGGCTTGGTGTCTACCATCTAATGTGTTACAGAAGGAGTAAAGGTGCATTGTCTTATTTGAGTGTATATATTGCACAATTATTTCTCTTCTGTTTCTAGGTTTGTCAAAAATTCTGATATTCAGCACAGCATCTTGTAACAGTTACTCACAAACAGTTCAATTTCCCTTTGGCCTCAGACCTTTTTGAGTTGCTTATAGTAATAGATATAGCCCCATGCCAGACTGAGTTACTCTGTGGTTCTGTGATAATTACCATGAAAGGCATTAAGTGGCTCACTCTGGAGACTTCTTAGAATAAGATGATTGGCTTTGGACACTGAAGGAAAAGAAATGGCTATAGTGCTTTTTCCCTTTGTATTTTAATTTTATCTTGTAGTAGTTAATTTGTTTATACCTAAAATAGTAATGAAGGATATGGGTTTGTATATGAGGGGAAAAAAGGTCCAAATGTAGGACAGCATTTTGTTTGCCCTAATTAATCATGTGTATGAGGTGCTCTTGGCTTGTCTCTTGTAGGTATGTTTCTATTCAAATATTTGTGCAAAACGAATAATAGCTGTTACTATTGCAGCATTTCTCACCGTGCCTAGAATTTTTAATAAATGGTTAATAGATGTTGTCCAAATACTGGATTTGTAATAGTAGCTAATGAAGATTCAGCTTGTACAGGAACATAATGTGCTAAAAAACTCTTACTAGTTTGCGTTAGCGCATTGTAAGTGCATTGTCCAATTCCAGTGACAGTTTTTATTAATATTGTCAGTTCTATAAAGTTCAAAACATTGTTTCATTAATAAAAACTGCTTTCAGTGAGGCATGTTTAAAATTATACTGTATTGGTCTTGGTTTATTTTGCTTTGGTTTTCTTTTTTTGTAGTTGTGTAGTCTCATTACCATTTTCAGAATACACAATGTCTACCACATCTATCAGCATGTTTCACCAATACATTTTACTTTTCCTGCTTAAAGTGCATGTCAGCTTCAGGAAGGGAATATAAAAATGATACCCTGGCTTTTGCATTGCTTTATTAGATAGCCTCTAATACAAGGGAAGTGGCTAATGAAGCACTCAGCATTTTCATTACATGTACGCATTGTGGTACAGGCGATGTTAAGACTTCAGGAATTCAGAAGTTGTTACTGTTCCTGTCATAGCTGCTTATATAACCCTGCGAACAAATAGTGTTTTGTGCTTTCATGTGGCAGACATTTTAAAGCAGTCTGTAGTCACTTTATGTTACTTTGTGTGGCATGTGCTAACCTCAGATGATTATCCTCATCCTTCTGCCGTTCCTACCTTGCTGCCTGAAAATGGGGGATGACCCATGAGCATTTTCTATTGAAAATCAGTCAGCGTGCTGTGGAGAAAAAATTCTTTTCAAGTAAATGGGTTACTTATAAAAAATTTTCACGCTTTTGACAGCTCCTATGATTTTCTTCCATTTGTGATCTTCTAGAGTTCACCTATAATACCCTTCAGAACACAGTGTTCAAGATACAATTCCAGACGTGTGTTAGAAGAACTCTTTATATCTGCTAGAGGTGGAGTTGTCTGTGCAATTACTATGTTTTCCCATGTTTCCAATGAATAGACTCTAAAGAGAGCAAAAAGCTTTACGTATAAAAGGGACTACAATTCTTAAGAGGCCTGCATTAACCTTTTTTGCGACTACTATCAGTAGGATGGTAATAATTAAAAGCTGCAAATGTGGATGATGCCACTGTGCTTTTCTATTGTAGACATTGATCTTAATTTTGGACAATTGCTTAGCAGACCTGCTGAGGGAATGACACTGAGGGTGGAAGACCTTGTAAAGCAGTATTTCCAGACAGCAGAGAAGGTATTTTTCTACCTTTTATAATTTCCCTTTTCAATGTCATATGGGTTTTTTTTTTCTTTCTTAATGAAAGTAGTGTGCCCTGAAAAAACTCTGACATTCACCAAGAAGTGAATTTATTTCCCATAAAACTGTCTGAGAATTACCACATGAAGCGTGTGTCTTAGATTAGCAAGTAGCTGTTGTGTATAGGTTGTGTAGGTATGTGAACACGCACTGGTTTGAGACCGTGATAGCTCTTCATGTGAACTTGCAGTGTCTGCCCTGCACTAGGTGGTGGGTCATGTGCTCGGGTACAGGAGGAAAGTGTGAGTCAGCATGCTCTGAGGGAAGAGCTACTTCAATTTACTCTAGGGCTGGTGTGAGACTGTAGCACTTACTCTTACCAGCTGACTTGGAGTCACTTGTTACTTTGCAGTGTGTTTGTGTCCTCAGCTGTAGTGCACATCCACATTTTATTTAAAGCAGTGTGGGGAGAAGGAAGAGAGACCCCTGATAATTTGCTTTGTTCCCACCCTGTTGTTAAATCTAGTATATTTCCCTTTCCCAACACCAATGCAGTAACATCTCAGAGATAAAAAAATAATCAGTGAGCCAGGTGTGCAAACGCTTGATCTAGTTGATCGAGCATGACTTGCAGAAGCTATTTCAGAACATGCTTTGTAGAAAGTCTTTAGAGCAAGAATTCTTGAGGTAAAGATCCTTCAAATTACATCATCCTGCCTAACCTTAGACACATGCTAGGTGTCAGTATTAGGACAGCATAAATAATATTCTTTTGTTATGCTTATTTTATTTAAACATTTCATATTATTTAAACATTTTATTTTACAATAGCTAGAAAGTTTATTCCTCTGGGCAGCATTATTTCATGGAAGCTTTTATTTTAGATATTAACTAGCATTGCAGTTTCTCTACTTTTCATAAAGCTTTTTGCTTTGACTAGTTTGGAAAATACTCTGTAAAGCTGGTGTGACATGCTAGTAGCAAGAGTTGTAACTGATTTATGACAAGTAACATTTGGTTATTGCTGTGCTTTTCTCTGATTGAAATATTCAATGCACATTACTGTTTTTGCAACCAACTTAATGTAATATTTATCTGAAGCAGCTGGAGTATTGTTTGCTTTTTCTAATGGCAGATGCTTCTTAACAAATTATTTTCCCCAATTCTAAAGAAAGTACAGCTTTCACTTCTAACTGAAAGAGGAATGGGAGAAGCAGTGCAGGAGTTTGTGGACAAAGAGGAAAAAGATGCCATAGAAGAGCTGGTGAAATTTCAACTAGAAAAAACACAGAGGTTTCTCAAGGAGCGTCGCACTGATGCAGAGGAAGAAAAAATAGATGAGGAGGTAATATTCTGTTAATGTTGATTGCACAAGAGAGGTCAGGACAGTAGAAAAATCAGTGCTGAAACATGGTTTAATAGATTGCTTCTGTGGAGCATGTGCAACACTTGCCCCTAGTCATTTTCTGCAATTAATAAAAAATTAATTTATGATGAAGTTTTAAATGCATGATTTCAAAACTTGTATTGAAAATGGAGTTTAGGTTGCATGCATGTGCATAGAAAAAAATCTGTCTAATGCATGGAAAACTACGTATTTACCACTGTTGTGAGAAAGATGGTAGATAAAATCTCTTCATAGCTTTTCATGTTGGCTTAGGGAAGAGTACAAGAACAGGACAAACATAAAGGAAATTTATCCTTCAGGTGCTCTGCTTGCTTCTAACTGCTTGACTGCTTACAGCTCAGGGCATCCCAGAGACAGGACTGGTTTATGTGTATTGAGCAATCTGTGATAGACACTTCGTCGACTCGTTGAGCTTCCACATGAGCCCATGTATTCAGCTGTAATACTCAACATTGTAGAAGTTGTTCAGCTTATCTGTGCACTGTTTAAAGAAGAATTTGATAGGGAAGGAAGGCTGCATTTACCTGTTTTCTTACTGATAGCTTTAATTCATGAGGGAAGTAGCATTCATAATTCATAAGCAATCAGCACCTGCAGGCTTTCTGTGACACTTTAGGGTGGTTTTTTTGTTGTTGTTTGGCTTCCTTAGTTGTACATGTACTGCAACACTGTCTATTTTCATAATAGTTATTTTCTATCTTGCTTCTTCATCTCTACCCCTTTATCCAGTTATTCATGTTTCAATGTCCCTTATTGTCAAAATTATGTATACTCTCCTCTTAAACACAGTGTCTCCTTCATCATATCCCAGGCTTTCTTCCTCCCCAGTGGTGTAGCTCCACTTATTAACAGAATGTGAGATTCTTAAACTGTAGGACAGCATGAAAGGGCCCTAAACAAACTGTTCAGTTATTCTTTCACTCTTCACTTCTCACATGAGCTTGACTTAATAATTCAGTGATTAAAGCTTCTCACTTACTGTGTTTTGATTATTGTGTGACATGAAGTGTTATTTTGACAGGAACTCTTTTTTTATTCAGGTGAGAAAATTCAGAGAGAGTAGAAAAAAGAACACTGAAGAAGAGGATAAGGAAGTCCGTGAGGTAATTCCTCTGAATTCTAAACATAGGCTGAAAAATGAAGTGGTGACTTCTGCATATAAATGCAGTCATTTAGCAATACATCAGCATTGTCCTTGCCAAAAAGTGCCTGTCTGCCTTTAAAGCTTAGTAAGTCTATTTTAAATCTTGGGATAATATGTACCTAAGCTACTGCTCAGTTTGGCTTTTGAGGTCTCTTGTACAAATTTGTGAACCTGAATGATCATTATTTCCTGCTTTTAACTGAGGTTGGACCAGGCAGGTGACTCTGAAAGGTCTTTCAGCTTAAGCTATTTGTGATCTCATCACCAGTGGACATGTGGATGGACTGTATTGGGTGGCATTACTGGAACAAATTGGGAGTATTGGTAGACCTTTAGGTACTGTGTTCTTATCAGCAGTCCTAAATCTTAGATCTCCCAGATATTCATACCTAGATTGCATATATGTTTCCAAGGAAAATTGCCAACTACTGATAGCATGTGTGCTCCTTTGGCTTCCCAAGTTGTGTGGGACTGGAATGAAATTTTGAGATAAAGGACACCTGGCATGAGATTCAGTTCTGCTAATCTGGGGTATCATCACCTGAACTAGTTGTCTTAAGCACCCACTGTCATCAATAAAGTTCAAGTCAGTGAAGCCCATAGGGTGCTCCTCTGAGCAGATGTATGTAGCTGACACCTGAGCTGTTCACCTGAGCTGTTCACTGAAAATGTGTCCCATTAACGAGCTTCATTCTGTTATCAGAGCTTAGCTAACTACTGTATATGTACAAGTCTAGTTAAATAGTCTAAGTATTTTCACAGATGTCCTTGCCTTCCATAACACTTGATTTGTGTCTTCTAAGCCTCGCGGGTTTAGAACTATATGTTTTTATTTATAATTATGTTGTCTCTTTATTGTACACAGCTAGGATTTAACAATGGTGCGTTTCATGAGTTAAGGTTCTTTTTCCTGTAATAATTACCGTTCCATTTCAGGCAATGATCAGGGCCAGAGCCCACAGATCGGAGGATGAAGTTCTGGTCGCAGCCTCCAGTGATGAAGATTCCATGGATATGGACATGATAGGTGTTGGTAATCCAAGTGATGGCCTTTCTTCAACACTGAGCCGAGGAAGGGGTCGGGCAAGAGGTAGGGCAAGAGGTGCAAGAGGACAAAATTCAACAGCAAGAGGTTCGTCTCGAAGAGGAAGAGGTAAGAAAAACTTCCCAGTCTTTGTACTGCAGTTCCTGACTTTTTTTTTCTTTAAAAGGTGACTCTCTTCTGATGCTTCCATCAAGTGGAAATTTGCTGCTTAAGAACTCCTACTGGAAAAAAATATTTTCAAATACTTGTGGTATCCTATTACATACAGTTGACTGCCTTACAAGGCTTAAGCTGTGACTTTTTCACTGTGATTAAAAGAAAAATATCATGCTTCCCAGCTGTGGAAACATAGTAGACTCCTAAAAGGTGCATTATTGGGAATGTCTGTACAATGATGTGCATGGATAGACCTTTGTCACTGCTAAAGGTAATGCATTTGATCAGTATAAAGAGGAGGTACAGATTGTCTCTATCCTAATGTAATTTACAAGAGACTTTAATGTTTCTAATGACTGAAAAAATGGGGAGTGTTTCCTAAGCAAAACCAAATAGCTCCTTGACTATGTGTGATTGTACACTTTACAGTGGTAGTAGTACTTCCATTATAGATGTACTTCCATTACATATTTATATATATATAAAAATAAATATATAGATAGATATAGATATATAGATAGATAGATAGATATAAATAATAGAAAAGATGGGATCTTGCAGCAGTCTACTCCTTTGAGTTGTCTGAGTAATATGTCCAAAGGTCTTGGAGCAGGTTGAGTTGAAACAAAGGCTGTCATCTTGGGTCTGATTTGGTCAGTGCTTTTAAGCTAGTTCTGTGAGCCTGTGCTCCAACACTGTTGTGATCCCATCAGAGCAGTGTGTTAAGAGGTTGTGTCTGTGGACCTTTGAGTACTTGACCCAGAGCAGTTCTTCTGTATGTGAGGAGGGCTTTGATTCAAGGAAGAAAGTGAGGAGTAAAGAGGATTTTAGATTTTTTTAAAGTGACTTCCCCGTCAGTAATGATAGACTAAAGAGGATGAAAAATAACTGCTGAACAGATTTGCATTTTGTTTTGTTATCTCTACAGGAACCACTAGCCAAGAGTCAGCTTCTAGCAGCAGATCCTACAGGCCTGTATCGGTGCCTGCCAAGAATATGTCTATTGTGGATGGTAGGCCTGTGATCTCTCTGTTACTCTAATCTGCTCTCTCAAATTGTAGTGAAGGTGTTTGTTTAATGATGAAGTGCCTTAATTGCCTTTTTCTGTTAGTCCATTTCAGCTGTGAGGGCTTTTTTCAGCACTAATGAAATAGTATAACTAACAGTGATGACAGAAACAGAAAAAAAAAAAAGGAAAAATAAAAGTGATATTCTGTCATGGGGTAAAATGAAATGTGCCAGGAACTTCTGGCTAGAACTGGAAATAGGAAGCATATTACTATGCAGTTTCTTAAGGAATAAGCATAGAAAGAATGTAACTTAACATTTTAGACAGACTATTCCTCAGGGGATAAAATGTTAAATTTGACTGATGTTTGCAAGTTAAAAAGCTTTAATGCAAATCCATTTAGCCTTACATTGTAGTGAGTTTTAGAAATGCCAGTTTTAACCAGGGAAGAAAACCTTATCTTTTTATAGCCTATGTATGTGAGAGTAGCTCTTCCTTGCTATGGAGGACATGCTCTGAGGAAACAGCATAGGTAATCTGAGTATTAAAGAAAAAAATGTTGCTCACTAATCTCCACATGAATCCCCCACAAAATACTCCAAGGTGGACCAAGTTCTAAATTAATCAACAAATCACCTTAATTTTAAATTGGTCAGCAAATGACCTAAAATATTGCAGAGAAATGAATTTTAGCAGGTGTGTTCATGTCTAAAATGTTAGATACACAGGAATTTCAGTTACAGTAATATTTTTCGCTTCCTCTGAACCAACATTACTGATGGTTTTTCAGCCAGACTGGGAGGCACCTGCAGCTTCGCAGAGGGTTATATCCCTGGGTTGACAGACTTAATTTATGGTTTGGGTTGGTTGGTTTGTTTGTTTTACAGAATATTTTGCAGTGGAAGTGCATGCTAGGCAGGTCTTAAATAAAAAGAACTATATAATGTTGTTTGCATTTAATTGTGTGAGCATTTTAAAAATGTTACATATGTTTTATTCCAGCCTTTAGGTCTTCGAAACCAGACCACTCTTTAAATTCATTCCAGTCTTACTCTGAGGTGAGCAGCTTCTTGTAAGAGTGAAGTTGTACGGTCTTTTACTGTTGATTTGAGAAATAAATACACAGTCAAAATGTTAGCCTAAATCAGCAGATGTTCCCAAGCTATCAGTTCCAGCATTAAGTTTGTGCATGTTAATTTGGAGACCTTGTGTATCCTTTTTTCTATGGTGTTTGTCTGAGAAAAGCCATGTTTTATTTGTGACTATAGTCTAAGATGTGGGATGTATATACATGAGTGTTGTGGTGGGTTCTGCAAGCTCAAAGATGTGAAGAATAAATTTGTGCTGTATTTGCAAATTTGTGCTGTTCTAGCCTGGAGCCCTCTCAAGTGTATATTATTCTAACTAAACAGGTGTATAGTTGGAAAGAAATAGAGGTTCTGTGCTAAAGTAGTACTATAGTACTAAAGCATTATGCACTCTCTCTGTAAGAATAAATTCTGTGGAAAACCTTAATACATTTCTTTTTCAGGATATTATAGATATTGATTCTGATCTAGAAGATACTTCTTTTGTTCCTTCTTCTTCCAAAGTAAATCAAAGGTCAGTATGTTTGCTTCATGAATGCAAGAGAATGCCTTATTTCTGACTGGCAATCAGCAGAGTCCAAGGATCTGGTTGACTACCAGATTTTTGGGAAAGTCATAACACTGCTTAGAGAATTTATATAAATTTTTACTTGTTAATGTGGGTTATCTTTCTATAACAAAAAAAAAATTAGATTACTGATTGAAGTAAACTTGATCAGAGGTTTAGTTTTAATAGGTTAAGAATTTGTATTGTTTGACTTATTGTTATTTCTATTTATTTTTACTCTGTGTATTGGTGGTCCAACTCTAAGTTAAGGGGGAAGTTACTGGAATGTCTGGTAATTGAGAACATGCTGATGCCATTTTTCTTCTCTTCGTATGTTTCAAGGTTGCCAACTACATCTTCACTTAGTAAAAGAGGTTCACAAAGCCAAGCATCTAGAGGAGTTGATTTTGAGTCAGATGAGGTATGGTGTATCGTACTATTTTTTAGTTTTATTTCATGTAAATTTCTGTAGCTCACTGTTTTTATAGCTCACTATTTACTCAAATAGCCGCCTATTTGAATAAAGCATTTCAGAGTAAAATTGAATTTATTTTTTTTTTCACTAACAGCACTAGATTATTGCTACCAACTTTAATTAGACTACCTGCATAATTATAAAAAAAAAGGCTAAGAGGGCCCTCAGGAAAATATCCAATCCTTTTTCCCTTCAGTTTTTAGTCAGTGAATTGTCAAAACTGAAATGTGGACCTGGAATTGCCTGGGGTTAGAAAGTAATTATAGTCTCTTCTAGTGCTTAGCTATACCCTTTCATTTAGTTATGTATTTTATTCTTGTAAAATGGAAGGGGGTTTTTGGTTGGTTTTTTTTTTTTTCATTTAGAAATGGCTCTTTTCCAGGCCATTTTATTGTTGCAAATTATCTAAGTATACTTCTTAAAAAATTTAAAACACTGTCTTCACGTCCAGTATGTCTGTTCTTGCAGTATATCTTAGAACTGCTAGGAAAGGGTTTTTTCCACAATTAAACAAGTAGAAATTTTTACAGTTTTACGCTGAATAGAATACACTTTATTTTGTCAAGCATTGTGCAGTTTGTTTTCACAGACTGTCATGCATGGTCAGAATCCATTCCTTAACAATGCTGGCCACTTCAGAGAAAATACTACATTCTTGTCCCTTCTCCCCACTGTGCTATCTCTTCTTGTACCTGAAATAAAATACTGGATGTTTGCTTGAATATGCAAAAAGAAACAGTATTTTTGATTCATGCAAATATCAGTAAATTATGATGTGCAATGTGTATATGGTCATAATTTTATTGAGGTGTGTGTGCTGCTCACTAACAACTGAAATATAGATTGTTACTTGTTCCAAAGTAGTTGTTCTGGTCATATTTACATAAACTTCTGTTCTCTGCACATATGTCACGTGGAGTTTTAAGTCAATAGATGACCTCTTTCATATCACAACCAACAAAAGCAGGTCTGTCAGAAAACATGGAATCGTATGGCCAGGCTTTCTAGCTTCATCTAAAGGTGGTTTTGCTTGTTTATGACTTGGAATGCCTGCTAGTTTTAGTAATGTGTATCTCTTTGCAAATTGCAGGACGATCCATTCATGAGCCCTGCAACGTCGAGAAGAACTAAGTGATTTCTGGCTCACTCTGCAAGAGAGACCATGGAAGTTTGTGAAGAAAATGGAAAGCAGTTTGCAAGGCTTTCTCTTTATGATATTTCTCTGTAAATAATGGCTTGCCTTCCATTTTCACTTCTGTGAGATGGTTTGGTTTGGGGTTTTTTTCCAGCGGCACCAAATTTGGTATAATTTGTCTGTTGCATTGCTTGATGCACTAGACTAGAGGGTCTGATATTCTAAAGTACTGCCTGAAAGTGCAAGTTCTTTCTAAAACTCTGCAACTGTTTTCTTTTTGGGATGATAATAAAAATGACAGTTATGTCTTTTATAGAAAACTCCATCTCATTGGTTTGAATTTTGCAGAGAAGTAAATGTATAGTGGTGTGCAGGTATGAATATGGACACGGTCTCAGCACAGTGGCAGTTGTACTTAGTTTGCTGTGCATATAGTTGAAAACTCTGAATTCAGAGTCATAGTTGGACACAAGAATACAGTTTTCGGTATTGAAGCTGTGAAATGTCTTAATGCTTTCAACTCTACCACGAGAACTTAAACCCAGTATTGCACTGCTATTAAACATCATAGTATATAGGAGTGAATTCAGCTCTGTAATTCAGGAAGTACCAAAGGGGACTCAATATTTTGATGTTACACGCACATCCTAGGAGAAGATTTTAGCCGAGTGTATAAGGATAATAGGAATCATATCAAAGGCTCTTTCTCCCTTTTCACAATTTTTTTTCAGTCAGCTGTCAAATTCACAGTGTCTTAAAACTGGCTTGTATGGAAGATAAATATAGCAGCCCTCTCTTCAGGGGAAAACATGTAACTGTGGGGAAAGACTGTCCTGTAAAGAGATGCTTGTCTTAAACATTAATGTGATTGGTTAGACAAGGGGGTAGGATGCTCAGAAAATCAACATTATTTCTCAGAGATCACACTGGATAGTTTTTGAAAAATCACTTCTCACCCATGTAACTTCAATTCCCCTCCCCCAGAAAAGCTGAAAAATTCTTTAAAGCTGTCGTAGTGAAAGATAGTTCTCAGGAGAAGGGGGTGGGGAGAAAAGCACGCTCTGCTGTTTATTTAAAAAGAAAAAAAAGGCATTATTCCTCTTTTTGAATGCTTCCAAACTTTTTGGTGTGTCTAGCTGACTTTTTTATATTCTTGTTATAATCTTTTATTCCCACCGGGCCTGTTTTCTAATTATTATTGACCTGTTAAGAGTACTCTTGCACAGGTGTTCTTGATGACTTTTTTTATTACCTGAATTCATGATCCATCCATTTAGCTTTATTTCAGGCATTACTTTTCACTTAAGGAATTGCGTCATTTTACAGATACTTTTTAGAAAAACCAGATTCAGCATGCCAAGTCCTGACATTCCTGTGCAGCTGCTTCTTTTGCTGTCAGGGAGTGCTGGGGATTGTGGAGCAAGGGTAAAGTTGGCAGGAGCGGGTACCAAACTGCAAAATCTACTATAGCCTGTTCTCTAGGAACAACTACAAGTAGGTGAGCTGCTTAAACAGCTCTTATTGGAGCATGTTTAAATACAAACTAAATCAGAAAGGTGGTGTGAAGCAGAGAAAGGCACACCAGCAACATGGGAGACCCCTGACACAGAGAGCTTCCACTAGTTTTTCCATGACCCTTTTGTGGGTATTTTGGGTGGGCCTGCCCAGTGTGTGGTTGGACTACCTCCTCTGGATCACGAGACACAGAATCCAGCTCAGAGGAGGGTGGACTTGAGCTGAGTGGGAGGAGATTCCCATCCTACCAGCAGCCTAGCTTAGGAGGTGAGAAGATATCCTGCTCTCCAGGATGCACCTGGTTTTCAAAGGCAATGGCAGCTCTAACTACATGTGCAAGGGTACTCTGCTGGAAATTAAGAATTACATCAAGGAGCATAAATAAACAAAGCTTATCATTTTTGCTGGAATACAGATTATAGTACAGGAGAACAGAATTTGACAGATGTGAAACAAGAGATGGAGTTTGAGTGTCGGAAGACAGAATGCCCTTATACACTGCCCAGCAACACTGGAAAGGAAGGGCACTTGAGAGCTGCTGGAGCAGCATAGCAGGAAGGGGGACATATGCCACTGACCCCTCTGTTCTCATCCCAAGCCTACAAGAATGCTGCTCTGTCCTACTTTCTACTATTTTCTTGGGCCTATATTTGAGACTGTTTTCCTGACATGTTTCTTCTCTCTGAATGGTCAGGGGTGACTGCCACCTCAGTGGCTCCAGCAGGTTCACTTGAAAGCTTTCTCTGAAATAGGTGAATCGCCTGAAGAGCTCAAATTGGACAATTTTGTGGAAGAAACAGACTCTGACAGCAGTGTGCAGGGTAACACTGTGGGCTGTCCATTCTGCTTGTCCTACTGTGTCCAGCTCCTGAGGAGTGGTGAAGAGAAGGCAGCCTGAGCAGTTCACTGAGGCAGTCACAAACATGTTTTGGAGGAGCTACTTTCACCAAGGAGTGACCAGCTTATAATACAAGCTTTTCAGGTTGTGGCCATTTAATTAATGATTAAATAAAGCCTTTTATGTACAAAACCAGCTCTGGCTGGGGATAGTTGACATTGCCCAAGCAGACCTGTCCCCAGCAGAGGTGCAGAACTGTGCACATGCGCTTGGGAAGCAGCACATCTTTCTGTGTAAGATTTGTGGGTCTTGGTCGGCTGGTCCTGATTTTCAATTTCCAACTGTGTTTTATGGGGAAGGCAGAGGGAACACACATGCTGCCATCTCATCAGTGCTTGGGATCAACATACAGCTGCCTTTTGCTTTGGATACTGGACTCACTGGGCTGGGGCAGTTCTTGTTCTCTGTCCTGTACAATCACATCTTTGTAACTACTTCTGTTTCTACAAACCTTAGAAAGCAGATTCACATCAGAATTTTATTCCTCTGGCTGAGGAAATACCTGCCAAGGGAAAACTTGAGTATTCCATGTCTCTCTCAGAGAAAAAAGGTCTTTGGAAAAATAGTGTAAGTACAATAAGGCAGCTTATTATTTACACTTCATCTGTTCTGTTCTGTTCTAATCATGCTGAGAAATAGGCTGACACTTGCCTGCCAGACCTGTAAAACAGCTCAGATTTGACCTGCCCTGGGAGAGAGCAGAGATGGTGCACACACACTGCCACTGTATAAACAGCACAGAATTTGCATGAGCTGGGCTGTGGTAGAGAAAAAGGATTCTGACATCTGAAGAGATTGATTTTGCCTTTCTCACAGATGTACTTACCTCGGACTAGCGCCCGGGGGTGTGCAACTGCGTGGAAAAGCAGCACGTCAGAGCACAAATTATGTCATGCAGCCCAATGACTGCAGAAGATCCCGGCTCGGAGCTCGCCTGGGGATATAAAGCTGGCTGCAGGAGCAAAAGTAGCGGCGAGCTGAGCGGGAGAGAAGCACGTTGCGGGAGGCAGGAGCATCCCTCCGGTCCTGCCGCTCGCGTGCTGTGTTTGCAGCCCCCGAGCGTGCCCGGGCTGAGCGAGGGGAGAGCGGCTCTCCCGGCACACGGAGCGAGCTCTGCTCTCGCAAGTGAGCTCTTCCCACACTGGAGCAGAGCGGCGTTCCAGGGATGCTGTCCTGTTTTGTCTGGCTCACCCTCCCCGACTTGGTTAAAGCCTTTGTGAGCCCAGGAAAGTTGCCTCTCAATGGGAGCCTGGAGAAGACTTTTGTAGTCCCGAACGTGTCGGGTTTCTTTTCCTGGGATAATGACAGCCTGGCCGACTGGCAGAGCTTTGTGGACAGGAGCCGGTACGGAGCAGAGTCGCAGAGCACCACGGTGAAAGCCCTGCTCATCGCGGCGTACTCCTTCATCATTTTCTTCTCCCTCTTCGGCAACGTCCTCGTCTGTCATGTTGTCATCAAGACGAAGCGCGTGCACTCTGCCACCAGCTTGTTCATTGTGAACCTGGCTGTAGCCGATATCATGATCACGCTCCTCAACACACCTTTCACGCTGGTAAGAGGGGGCACAGATGCCTGGGACAACCCACCCCTGAGGGAAAGGAAGCACTTCACATACATGGTGCAGCCTGGGAGGTGGGGGGATGCACAACCACTATCCACCCCACGGCTAAAGTCAACTTCTCTGGGCCTCTGTAGCGCCATAAAGTTGCTCTGGTGACTTTTCCTGCTTTACACTGCTATAGGCACTGTGTGGATGTTCTGCAGATATCTGTCCACTCCAAATTACAGCCATTGCATTTGCCTTTGGGAAACTCCACATGTATTTTTCTTCTCTGATTCCTGTTATCTAGTTGAAGATTGGAAATTACCCATTTGTTAAATGTGGCCCTGATAGTACTTGAACAATAATAACCTTGCAGGGATTGCTTAATACTTTGTAGCACCTGATCTTTTTTCTTTCCTTCTCTTTTCTAAAGTATATCCAAAGTAATGCTATAAAATTCTTGAAAAAGATAAATGCTCACCATCGTTTAACAAGCTGTTTTGAAAAACTGTAGTTTGCTTGAAGTGAGATAAGATGTACAGGTCACCCTATCCCCTAAGAAGGGCTTAAAAGGAAAAGCAAATGCATTGACGCCACAGTGAGGCTGCAGAAGGACTCACTGTAAATAAAACAGAACAAATATCTTTGGCACTGTGCTGCCGTATTGTCCTGGAGGATATTGCCAGGTCACTGAGCAGCAGTAATCTACCTCTTCAGGGTTCAGAAGCCAGAAAATTATACAATTATACAAAAGGCTTACTATCTTAAAAGTGTCTTTTACGCAGCACAAGGAATTGTGTATTGGAGGTGTACCTATAAGCAGTTGTGGGGTGCACAAAACCAGTGGTCTTCTTGTTTTAGGCTCGTTTTGTGAACAGTACCTGGATCTTTGGAAAGGAGATGTGCCACGTCAGTAGGTTTGCACAGTACTGCTCCCTCCACGTCTCTGCCTTAACCCTTACAGCCATTGCTGTGGACAGGCACCAGGTGAGAAGCACTCTGAAGCAGAGAGACAGAAATCTTGGGAGGACACAAGTAAACTGACACAGGGTGATCCCATGTCTTCTTCCCCTCAGTTCCCAGAGTGTCATAAGATGCATGAGGAGCTGACAGGGTAGAGAGGCAGTTCTTGCTGTCACAATAGTTTCAAACCCACAGCAAGGTATGAGGTATCCATCACCTTGCTATCTCTTCCAGCTGGGTAAAAGGATCTTTTATGTAGTAGATAATCCAGTAGCTCTCAAACAAGGAGGAAGTTCAAGATCCTGACAGGAATTTATGTGGACAGCTCTCCTTTGGGGTGGCTTGTCCAGCACCAGGGTTGTAAGGGACATCCTAGTTAGCTTTCTCAGCTCTATCTCCTGGTGTTCTGGGATGTCCCACCTGTTACCCTGAATACTGGAGATCTGACTGTAGCACACTGGTGTTTGTCACAAGCAGAGCTGTGGCTTGCCATTGATAATGGGCTCAAAACTGAGGACAGATAGGTATTACCAGCTTGGAGTCACCCAACAACCACGCAAAACGATCGACAGTTGGCATTTTCTGCTAGAAAGATTGTTTCCAGAAAATGCACTGACTATCAGAAGCATTTCCAAGGAGGTCTGGTTAAATCACAAACCCTTCGGTTCTTTGGGTCACTGATACTGAAGAGTTCGAAACATTTTTCCCCTTTTTTTTTTTTTGTTAAGGAAATTGAACCTGGTAATGAGCATGTGTTAACACCTCCTGGTACGCAGTTTTTCCCACCTAGATGCAAGCACTGAAATTTGAGGGTAGGACTAGGATCTGACTTGAACCATATTTCATGGTGTTAAAATTCAGGTTTTCATGTATAGCTTAGAGTCACTGGGAGCTGGGTGAAGACTGTACTGCTTGCATGCTGAATTACCACATTAAGTAATAGATTTAAGGCTGGAGGATTGTATGAAAAAAAATGTATAATTTTTTCCAGAAGTGTAGTTAGCCTTCATTTTGGTTTATTTTGCACAGGTTATAATGCACCCTCTGAAACCTCGCATATCTACTGGAAAAGGTGTTATCTACATCTCTGTAATCTGGATCATGGCAACTTGTTTTTCCCTACCACATGCTATCTACCAAAAGCTCTTTACCTTTAAATACAGGTAAGGATGTGCTTTGCTTTCCTCCACAGTCTCCCTGGAGGCCAAACTCTGAGCAGTCACACCTTGGTACATTCCACTGAAAGCCTTTAGCATATGTCAAGGTCAGCCAAATATGGATCTAAACCACAGTTTTCATCAGCTTCCTTTTGCAATGTCTGGTATCTTGTCCTTTTTACTTTTAAGTATTTTATCTTTATTCTGTCTCACTAACCACACAAAATAGGCTAAGAAGTTAGAGGATCTGGCCTGGACCCTTTACCTCTATACACTGGCATTTTACGCCATATCCCAATCTGACCTGTTTGGGCAGAACAGAAATGGGAAACAAAACCAACCAACCAACCAAGCAAAAACTCACTAAAACCCAGCAGGTTTTAATCTACTCTTTAGCCCTAGGAAAGCAGAAAAATCTGCCTCAGCTATCAAGAGCCTTAATATTTGGAAAGTGCTTTAATGAGGGAAAGGTCCTTAATACATGCAGAGACTGTGTTCCTGTTTGCCAAAGGACAGAAAATAAAAACCTGCTTGTGTGCAGCTGGAAAATTTGTAATTGATGAAATTCATAAAATTATCATAAGGTCATGAATGCCCATAAGAAATTATCACCACATTTCTCACTGGCTGCTCCGTGGCTCAGATCCTTGAAGAGCGGAGCTCTGCTCAGCTGTGACATTTGTCAGAGATAAACAGAGTGTTTGCTTTCAGGCCTTATAGCAGGAGCCCTCTCCCACCTGCCTCCTTGTTTCCGATGTACTTATCCCGCCATGTCTGGCCATATGTGCCGCTCATCCTGTGCCCTCTCTCCATTTGCAGTGAAGATGTTACCCGGTGCCTGTGTCTGCCAGATTTCCCTGAGCCTGCTGATCTCTTTTGGAAGTACCTTGATTTAACAACCTTCATTTTGCTCTATGTCCTGCCCCTTCTGATCATCTCCGCTGCCTACATGACAGTGGCAAAGAAACTCTGGCTGCGCAACGTCATCGGGGACGTCACCACTGAGCAGTACTTTGTCCTTCGCAAAAAGAATAAGAAGACCATCAAGATGCTGATGCTCATTGTCATCCTCTTCGCAGTGTGTTGGTTCCCCTTGAATTGCTACGTCGTCCTCCTCTCCAGCCAGACCATCCACACCAACAATGCCCTGTACTTTGCCTTCCACTGGTTTGCAATGAGCAGCACCTGCTACAACCCCTTCATCTACTGCTGGCTCAATGACAGCTTCCGATCAGAACTGAAGGCTTTGCTCAACATGTGCAGAAAAGCCCCCAGGCCCGCGGAACAGAGGCTTCCCTCCACCGTCCCATCCTACCGACTGGCTTGGCCAGAAAACGGCAACTTCAAGAGGTTGCAGACCTCCCGTGCCCTTCCACCATCCTCCAACATCCAGTCAGGAAAGACAGACGTCTCTGCAGTTGAGCCAATAGTAGCTGTGAGCTAAACGGTGACCTTGGGAAATCTTACAGGACTGCATAGTCCGGCAAGAGCTAAAATGGTGGGAAGATGTGGAGCCCTGGCCACACAATGGGTGATAAAACCAAGAAGGAGGTTCTGCAGGAGGCAATATGAAAGAGTTGCATGTTTAATGCAGGCCGATGACAATGGTGTGGAGCCCCTAGAGGGGAGAAAGTAAACTCTTCCCAGGAAGGAACTCTAGTCTTTGTCAAGGTGACTTTGGACTGGCTTGCAGGATGGGATTCTCTGCACGTGTGTTGCTGTTACCTGCATGACTAAGCCTTGTTAGTTACTAGGACTGTGGGTGTGTTTTGCTGGTACCTTAAACAGCAGTCTCATTACATCAGGCCTCCCTTCGCCTTTTCTGACTCTCCTTGTAGCAACTGATAAATAGTCTCTTACATCACAGGCACTTTTTCTAAGAAAGATCTGAAGAAAAGCAGATGCCTATTCTTCAAGTAAGTAGATGGTTTTTCTTCAAATAGATAACTAAACCCAAAAAATGCACAAAAAGTTGGACATGCCATTCACAGTTGGAGAATGGATAATGAAGTGCTACTGTGGGTTTGGACTAGAACCTTTTATCAGAGCATCTTTGCCTCATTGTCAAGTTGCAGCTAAAGGATCCCACTTTGATCCCACTTCGATTTGACTTTTTAACTTGCCTTTGAGTGTTGCTGTCTTACCCTGTAAAGCACCTGTGTACTTGTCACTTCAGACATTTCGTCCCAACTAAGAAGTTGTCTCTCTGAAATTAGTTCATAAATGAACTGCTTTGAGAGAAGAGATGATATCTCTGATAGCAAGTAATAAAAGCAGAACATTTGTCTGCAAGTTATCCTCTGGTGATTGCACAATTTTGGTGCATTTAAGGGTAGCTGAGATGTGTCCTATTTGGAGTGGCTAAGAAAAGTCATGACTGCAAGTGTCTGAAGTAGATTTCAGAACTTAAAGCTCTTAGCAGAAGAAAGTATGGGTTTAAATAACAAAAAAATGGTGTTCCGAAAACTACCTTATGTTGCATGGAAAAGCAGTATGTCCTTGTGCTGTGGAAATTAGCTTGAACATCACACCAGGGTGCCCCATTCCACATTTAACTTGCAGTATTCAGCACTGAAGTGAGAAAAATCTTCTTACAAATGGAAAAAAAAAAAAAACCAGGTGAAACTGTTTTCTGTTTTTCCCAGTGTCCTGTAATAAACTTACAGTTCTGAAATAATTTTAAGCCTCATGCAGGGTTTTCACGCCTCAGTATTTCAGGAGAGTGAAATATCGACCACTCCTTGCAGCTAACCTTCCCTTGCACAAGCGGTTATCAGTCTCTCACTGTGAATCCAGTGCTATTTTACTGCCTTTTATCAAGGCCCCTGGAGTCAGAGTACTTTGTATCACTGATCTGCAGAGTCAAACCTTTCCTCCTGCCTTATTTGACCCCTTACGCCAAGTCCCATTTCCTCCCTCAACACCTGCAATACATCAGCCCTGAACTGTTCAGGGAGTCAGACTGGATGATCATTGTAGGTCCCTTCCAAATGAACTATTCTATTCTATTCTACTTCTATTCTATTCTATTCTATTCTATTCTATTCTATTCTATTCTATTCATTTCCCAATTGTGCAGAGCTTGTGAACCATGCTCCCCATTCCAGTGGCAGCAGAATCCAGCACTTTACTAGCAAATAAAGTCTCTGAGAATACTGAGTACCTCAGTAAGATGTTCTTTCTGAAGCTGAAGGAAACACCTTAAGATTCACCATTTTTGAGTGCAGTTGTCATCCCGCTACATATGTAGAACATTGCTGTAACTCCAGTAGACAAAATTCTCAGATGCCCACTCAAATGCTCCTGGTGGGTCTGAGCGGGGCTCCTGAGTTACAGCTCTGGCTCCTGCACCCCTGCACAGGGTAGCAAAACTTTCTCCTCCAGGCTCTGCTCAATCCTGAATCTGGGCACAAGGTGGGGATGCAAGAAGTTGAAGCTGTTTGATTTCATTAAAAGGAACAGGAGGGATGGACTGGATAAAAGGAAAAGAAGAGGCAGATTGGACAGTGAACTTCAGGAGCCTGTCCAGGAATGAATGGATGGCTGGTGGCCAGCAGAGGTACAAGTCTCAGAGAGACTTGGACAGCATGGAAGGGGAGGCCATGGTTAAAGCCCTAGAAATGGTGTCCTTGGAAACTGTACATCACACACTGTGTGTGCTACAATGTGCTTAACATGGTACTGGGTAATTTCCAATATTCAGCTATTTTTCATTTTCTTCGTATCTGATTTGGGATTCTGGACAGACATTTTGCATTCGCATTCACCAGTGCTACTGCAATCAGTGGGGAGTTGTGCTCTGCACACACAAAATAGAGTATGATGCAAAGTACTCCAAAAATATTATGCCCTGGGCAATTCAACTTGGGCATCCAGGCTTCATGGGTATGTTTTCATTCTACCCCACCTCTCTTGCAGGCCAGAGGGTTCTTTTAAAATGCTAATGCAGCCACTGGTGCATGAACTGCATTCAGGTGCTATCTTGGTGGGTGTAAAGGGAGGATCTGAGTGCTGATAAAATGAGACACAATGTGTACAGGGTGGAGGTTAATTTTCCATTTTGTGTGTGTTTGCCTGCTGTAGCTGGAGTTTTTGCTATCTTTTGAATTTGGGAGGTGTTGCACAAGGCACTGAACAGCTGTTCATTGCAGGAGATCTGCACAGCCCAAGAACAGGCATTTTGTGGGAAAATGAACTGCGTTTAGAGAATACATCATCTGGCACACGAATAAAGGAACTCAGGGTTACAAAGGTAAAGTTAATGCTGGCATCTCCAAAATTTTGAGTGGTTGGTTCTACAACTTCTATGGTCTAGTGTGTTTTGGGTTTTTCTACTCAAAGGTGAATTGTTATTTGTGTTGACAATACTGCTTTCTTTTTTTTCTATTTCCTTGAAAAATACTGTAACAGGCCTAAGAAAATTAACTTGCAAGTTCTAGGAATTAATGCATATTAAGTCTCAGTTTCTAAAAACATTCCTAGTGTTTTATTCATTTTCTCTGTGTAGAATTATGCAGAGACCTCGCAAGGGAACAAAGACAGTGCCACGCTGTATTTTGCAGCTTGTGCTATTCCGAATAGCGCTCAGGAAAAAACAAATCCTTGAAACATTTTTGGCACTTCTTGATGTTGGATCAGGTTTTTAGCTTCCAGCTTTCATTCCCTGCCTCTTGCATGGAGTCATGGAATGATTTGGTGTGAAAGGGACCTTAGAGATCGACTCCCCAGTCCAACCCCCTGCCATAGGCAGGGTCATCTTCCACTAGAGCAGATTGCTCAGAGCTCCATCCAGCTCGGCCTTTAACAATTTCAGGCATGGGGCATCCACAGCTTCTCTGGGCAACCTGTGCCAGTGCCTCACTGCCCTCACAGAATTTCTTCCTGATATCTAATCTAAACCTGCCCTCTTTCAGCTTAAAGCCATTATCCCTTGTCCTATGAGTTCACGCCCATGTTGAAAGTCTGTCTCAGTGTTACTTATAAGCCCCGTTTTAGTACTGGAAGGTGCTCTAATGTCTTCCTAGAGCCTTCTCTTCTCCAGGCTGAACAACACGAACTCGCTCAGCTTGTCTTCATAGGAGAGGTGCTCCAGCACTCCAGTCATGATTATGGCCTCCTTTGGACTTGCTCCAGCATGCCCACATCCTTCTCATGTTGGCAACCCCAGAGGTGGACACAGCACTCCAGGTTGGGTCTCATGAGAGCAAAGTAGAGGGGCACAATCACACTCAGTATCAGTCTGAAAAGTCTTAGCAGCCACTGCCATCAGATATCATGGTGCTCAGCAGGAAAAATCTACTTCTGTATTCCACTACATAGGGAGTTTTGTGACAGAGAAGTTTCTGTTGTAGCAAAAAAAAACCAAAATGGCAATGGCTACCACCTTAGTTGAGATAAATGGAGGGTCACATGCTTTGCTTTCCTCGCCATAATAAGCAGTAGCCCAAGTCAGAGACTGTCTCATCCAAAGGAAAGCAACAAATAGCTCAAGCTTGTACCTGCATCCATTAGAGGAAATTTCATAGAGTACAGGCAAAACTAAGAGCGCCTAGCAGAGTCAAAGCCTCTTGCTCTTACACATAAAAGGAAGAAAACTCTTTGAAGCACGCTAAGATCACATAAGGAAAAGATGACAGATTTCTTCTGCACAGAAGAGAGGAACCTCAGCTTTGGTTGGTTTTGTTTCTGACTACAGGGCAGCCCACCTATTCTCCTATCAGTGTAGGATGATTTTCTCCTCTCAGCTGATGGAGATGAGAAGGCAGCTGCTTAAAATATAGCAGTGTCCTGTAACTTCAGGAATATTAATTCCATTGTCTCTCTGGCATTTTCAAAGGATATCAGACACCATCACTAAGCTGTCTTTATTTACTTCCACCCTTCTTACAGGAAAAGTGCTGGGAGATTACAGGGATTTCAAAATCACAGTTTTCTGAGAAGCATAAACCTCTAATTTCTTTAATGAATGTATTAAATAGCCACCACTAGCTGTTACAAACATGGTTTTTATCTCTGGAGCTGAAAGCCCTTAACAAAGGTTGATACCATTGTCTGTTTTGATACCACAAAGGGAGAGAAATTACTGACCTCCATTATCCTGAGGTCGCTTGGTTTCCTCAGCCTAGAGAAGGGAGACCTCATTGTGGTCTTCCACATGAGGGGAAGAGGAGGGGCAGGCACTGATCTCTTCTCTCTGGTGACCAGTGACAGGACCTGAGGGAAGGGCATGAAGGTGAGTCAGGGTAGGTTTAGGCTGGATATCAGGAAAAGGTTCTTCACCCAAAGGGTGGTTGGGCACTGGAACAGATTCCTCAGGGAAGTGGTCACAGCACCAAGACTGACAGAGTTCAAGAAACATTTCGGCAACACTCTCAGGCACATGGTGTGATTCTTGGAGTGTCCTGTGCAGGGCCAGAATGATCCTGATGGGTCCCTTCCAACTCAGGATACCTTATGAGTATTTTATTATGGGGAGTCTTAAATACTTGCATATTGAATGTGAAACTTCAAGATGTATTTTGATGCAGTTTGAGTAGACCACGATTAAAACAGTCTGGCCATGAACTGCATAGAAGTCTTTAATAGATTGCTTTACCAGACCATGACATCATTGCCAGCTACAGACTAGTCTGATTGTTCCAAATTTCAGGCTACATTTATGCAGTGAAGCTACTGAGTAGGGAGCTTATGCTGGGCTCAGCAACAGCTGGAGGAAGCTGTACAGTTCTTGGATGTGAACAGAGACATCTGCACAGCACTGAGCCAGGACCTGTGCCTGCACTTAGCTGTTTCAAGAGCTCCAGGGATGTCTTAGTCCTCTAGGTAGACTGACCTAGAAACTGCATGTGGACACGCAGAGGGAGCTTTAGAACAGCAGTTTCCCAGGAGACTGAGAATTACTACTATTCACACCTGCCTTATTCCTAAAGCTCGTGAGTGCTGGTGAGAGAGCACAGCCAGCTCCCTGCTGACACAGTCTGCCAGCCTTGTGTCGAAGCCACCAAGCTGTGAGAACTCTGCACCTGCAAAGGTACCAACACTGCCTAACAGCTCTCGGATGCTTGGCTGGGAGTGCCGTGCCTTCCCACAGCCTCACTGTCCAGTGCTGGTGGCTGGTGGTTTGCTGTCTTATCCCTGATCTTCCTTGTGCCACCGAAGGGGAATGAGGATGGGATCCTCCCCTGCTTTCCCCATCCTGCACAGCCCAACAGAAGGGCAGCCCCTGCTCTTCCTGGGGGTGACACAGTGGGCCTGGGAGAAGGTTTGGACTGGCGCTAAAGAAAAAAGGAAATTCTTTGGCCTATCCTTTCTTCTTCTCGGTACAATGTCCCCCACAGCCTGTCCTCTGGCTTGCAAGTTTGAAGGATTTCTGAGTCGTGGTGGGGTGAAACTTCCCACCTCTTGCCTTAGGCTCAAAGTCATTTAATGATGCTTAAACAGGCAGAGGTGAATCCAGTCATCATCACAATGTCCTGACCAGGGGAAAAATTGCCTTTGTGTACAAAACAAATCAGTGCCTCCTAGCCAACTGCCACAGTTTATAAACTGAGCATGGCATGCTATGGCATGGAATATCCCTTTGGCCAGTTTGGGTCAGCTGTCCAGGCCATGCTTCCTCCCAGCTTCTTGTGCACTTGCTCTTTGGAAGAGCTTGGGAAACTGGAAAGTCCTTGGCTTAGGGTCAGCACTGATCAGCAACAACCAAAACATCAGTGTGTTATTGATATGATTTGCATACTCAGTCCAAAACACAGCACTGTGCCAGCTACTAAGAAAAAAGTAACTGTAATCCCATACAAAACCAGGACACCAATTAAATAACTGAAGGTCTTATGAATGATTCCTGGCTCTAAGGTGTCAGCTCCCTTATTTCCACAGCATATAGGGTTAGGTCCATCTAGAGCAGACCAGTTATGTGGTGGTACACAGTGCTTGACTCCTAGCCCCTAAGGTCACAGCGGTATGAGGATTTTAAGACATAATTACAATTTTTGTAGGCTTTTTTCCAGTTAAGAGCACTGTGATGTGACAGGTCTGTCAGAGGTCACCGGCTTTTAATAAAGTGAAGCTAAGGACACGTATCAGATGTTCTAAAAGCACATCATCAGCCTCTGAAGGTACAAAACTTGGTGGGATATGCTGGACAGACATGTAGGGTGGTGGTAACCATGCTGTTATGGTCTCATCCCTAGTGATTTTTGGAAGTTGCTCTAAGAATGAACTATTTACCCAGAATTTGTCTTGAAGAAGTCCTGAGACAGGGCTCAGGACACTTGGACAAGGAAGACAGCAGGGACCAAACCCTTGAGCTGGGTCCCTGACATTCCTGTTCAGCAGTGCACACACATTTCAATACAAGCAGACAGTAGCCCTAGGCTCGGTTTCTCATCCTGCAGCTCAGATTCCCAGCACAGAGGTGTTGTTCTGAGCTGTGCAGCAGCACGTATTTCTCTCATCCCAATTTAGCTCAGATAAGAGGGGAAAAGCAAACAAAACCCCCAATTATTTTGTTGCTGATTGAGAGATTTCACTGCTGTTGCTTTAGGTACATGAAGTCTGTAAGTGTGCAAGAGCTAAAGCAATTCAAAGGCAGGACAAGCACAGTGAGCCCAGGCTGTTTTCATCCCTGGACTCTGTGGGGAAGCGAGAATCTGACTTAAGGGGACTAACTCAGCAGCCCCCAGGTTGGGTGGGAGTTCATTCATAGGTAAGGAATTTTGTTTGCATGAAGGTGTTAGGTTAATCTCAATGATTATAAAAAGTTTGAGATGACTCACATCAAAGAATCTGAAGAAACAGAGGATGAAAATTTTACTACCTAGAAAGATTAAATAGTGTTATAGTGTGAGTTCTTTGTCACCGTCCTTCAGGGGAGGGTTGGTAACATGACATGAACCAAATAGATGCGTGAATATTTAATTATATAAAACCATAATATTTTCATTACATTAGGTCACTTCAGAAATATACTTTTTAGATGTTTAGTAGGAGTAATTACTTTTTATCATTATATTAGTAATTTAGTGTATTAAGTCAAATATTCCATTATGAGGAACACACTCTTCTGGAGCTTCTGGCCACGCAGCCTGCATGACAGAAACACACAAACTGCCCCTAACATACAGCTAGATTTTGATTTGTGCCACTCTCACGAGGTCTGTGCAGAGTGGTGCTCAAAGAAAAGATTTCTAGAAAAGTTGATTCCAATGACACAGCTTTTACTCTTCCCCCCTTCTGTGACAGACTCACCTGTGCCTTTACTGAACCAGGCCACTGGGACACAATCTATTATTTGTCTTTGTATTTGCAGCAGTACTTTATTCAACCAGCAGCTCCTTTTTTCTGTGAATGAGGGACTGTTTTGCAAACATAGATGTGCAGGAAGCCAGCATGCCAACTGCGTGCAGTTCTGTTCCATGAGCTGTTGGATGCAATATGGACATGTTCAAAAAGGTGATAAGGAACTGAGCAGTTAAGAGACTGGTGATCTAGCTCATAATTCCCCCAGGTTCCTGTGGCACAGCGTTCCTGAATTCCCACATCCACCTCCATGCTCCTGCTGATGCCATCATCCACCCCTAGCTCATGGCTGAGCTGCCCCACTCCTGTCTTCATGGCAGTCCCTTGGCTTCACATCTGTCCCTTTTACAGCAGGGGGCTGTGCATTGCTTCAAGGCTGTCTTCTCTTCAGGCAACCTAAAAATCCAGCCAGTATCCACCATCATAAAACCAGCTCACACTTCTGAACATGAACTCAGGCAAGAATAATGAATGACAAACTCCCTGTGGGCTGTGCACACCACAGAGGAAATCCAGATGATACATGTATGATTAGATTAGGTAATTAATCAGTCACTAGGGCACAATAGTTTAACTTTGATTATTCATATCAGCCACATGACATTCATTACTGAAAAATAAAGATAAATAAAATAAAGATAAATAAAAATAAAGGGGCTTCCTTCCTTGAAAGTTTTAACTGAGACAGATAGAAGCTATCATAGACAGCAGACAATGGTGGTGGAGGATGTGGGGGCTTAAAACCCTCTTACCATCTCCATCTTCAGAAAACCACTCATGACTTGATTGCTGTCTTCCTGTTCACAAAGTGCAGCCAGGACATCCTTTGTTAATGGGGCTCTAGGCTTAGGCACTAAACTAGTCATCAAAGCTGCTATTAAAACATCCACTGTTCCCAATAAGGAAAAAAAATGGACATAAAATACATTCTTTATTCTGAAAGTGACAACATCCAGAGGCAGAAAAGCAGGGTACAGCTGCTTTTAGAGGCACACCATCTGCTACTGGAGTAAACACTTTTACTTTCTCTCTGCAGTTTAAATGACAAGTTTTAAATCTCACAAGAGCCACTGTAAGGCAAAAAGTGTGCAGAGGAGCTAGTTGAAGCTCTCCTGCATTTGGAGGATTACTAATACCCAAGTGGTAGAGAGACAAGGGGCAAGAACAAATGGCATGGACCAAACCTGAATCTTGACATTGCCATTTTACTTTCTGAGGTATTTAAAAGAGGACAGATGGATGTAGGTGGCTCTAGAGAGTGTAGTGATGAAGAGGCTGAAGACGGACTCTCTTCCAGAAGGCCTAAATTGGAATTCAGCCCATCTTTTGAAAATGGCAAAACACAGCAGGAGCAGTGCCACTAAAACATATGTAGAACTGAGCTGGGCAGTTAAGAAACACATCTTAAAACAGGAAGATACAGCTGAAGAGTTCAAATGTGCCAAGACTGCGGCTAATTCGTAGATAGTAAATTACATAATGGACATGCTATTTATTATGTGCTGACACTTTCTGAACAGTTTTTCAAGGTTAAACAGATTTTGAACCAATTCATGTTGCTCTGACAATTTTAGGAGAACAAAAATTAAAAGAGCAGAATTGTGACCACTGTCCAAAATGTCTTCTCAGGGTTTAGTATCAGACCACATGTATTGCACTGCAGCAACACATGACTGTTCCTGGAACCTTCAGATGCTTATGCTGCTGTAGTTCACAAAAGCGATTTTATTTTAATAACCGAGGAGGATTGATACCCATTTTATTAAACACTTTAGAAGACAACAGATACTTACTGCAGCAAGTAATTTTTAAATACAAAAGGGGAATTAGTAAAAAGTTAGGTACATATCAAACATGAAACATGAGTATGTGGCTTTCAGGAGCTTTGAATTTTAAAGACTGACAACCCTACTTACATCAAACAGTTCAAACACATCCACATCACAAAATCTTAGTATTGCACTATAGCTCCTTGTCCAAGACACACAACGAATGTGCACCTGCACTGCCTACATATAGAGGACCATCAGCAACACATCAGCATAGCCACACAGAATGTAGGAAAGGCCAGAGGGATCATAGGCTTGGTGGTGGAAGTATGGCACTAAAATTCAGCAGTTTGGAGCACCAGTGTCCCACAGAAGCCCTGTTTTGTGCTGCTAATGCAAGAGACATTAGGATTGCAGCTGTGCTGCTGTCCTGTGCAGAGGTAGCATAAACTATGGCTTTAAAGACTTCTTTTAAAATGAGGCTTGTCTTAGCTGAAAGCCATATAAAAACTGAAGAGTTCTTGTAATACTAGCCCTAAGTGCACCACAGCAGCACTTTCAGATCCATTTGTTCAACAGCAGCCAGATTCAAATAGGGACACAATCTCTGAAATCTGCTGCAGCACATAAAGAGTTCTGTGCAAAAATGGTAACACCAATCACTCCTGTTTACCCCTTGCCCGCAACCATATGGAGAATGCTAGCAGACAAGAGCACAAAAGTGGGTGACACAAAGGAACTGGAAAATGGAAGTCCTACAGAACCAGAAGTCCTACCTAGCTATAAAAGAAGTCCTCCTTCGTTTAAAAAGCCAACTTGGAGGAGGTGACAGGCAAATCATTTCACTTACATGGACAATACAGAAAAATAAGTCAGTATATGATATTTGTGAAAGATATACGCTGCCACTGTGGTTCTTCACCTCCCACCCACCTCACCTTGCATCTAAGATTTCAAGACAAAGGTCATTTTAATACTCAATGAAGGCTGAGGTCTTGGAGACAACATTAAAGCTGAATTCTACTCTCCCCAAATGCTCCGATAACAAACCGCAACAGTTTTCCAACGTACAAACACTACCCCTTATTTTGTCTGTTCTGATACACTTAAGCATCTTTTCTTTAATTAAAATATAGTCACAATGTGCATGGGAGAGAACAACCCCTCACAGTATTTACATCTACTTCACCTTGGCTGTTGGGTGCTTGGCTCTGCTGAGGCATTTGAGTGCTACTGTAATACAAGTTAGTTTGTCTTCTCAAGTGTGGCTTGGAAAACAGCACAACTAATATTGCATTTGATACTATAAACATGTTGAGAAAAATTCCACACATAAAAACATTACAAAACTAGAACCAACTTCACTGATCTTCAGTCCAAAACTCCAAGGCGGATTTGTTAGACACTCAGACCAAAACAATTGAGAGATAGAAATTAAACCACCATTCAGCTTACACATCATTGCATTTTGTAAAAAAAGTGTTAAGACATTATTAATTTATTGATACATGGAAAATTCAAAATCCCTAATATTTACAGTACCTTCTTAATACTAAAACTGTTTGTAGTTTCTTTTCTGCCAGTGTCAAGTACTTAATGTTGGGATGACTAACCAAGACATCTCAGGCTGAACAGAGCAACCTCTATTTTTCCCATGAAGACACAGCCAGTATCAGTGCCAGCCGCCATCTGGTACAGATTAACCAGATTCATTATAAAACCCCATCCCCACCCCCCTTTTCCAGGGCAGAGAGTCCAAAGTTACCTTACTTAAACCCCAGAACTGAGATGGCCACTGCTGCAGAGCAACACTTCAGAATGCAGTGTGGCCATATATTTTTGCTACCTAAAGGGTTGTATTTCCCATCCCTGTACAGCACGCAGCAAGCTCTATCCAGCTGCCAGCTTCAACTGCATTCGGTGCACATCACTTGTTACTCATGACAGTATTTTTTTGTTCTTGTTCCTCCTTGTGTGTGGTTTGATTTTTCTAATAAATAATGGAAGTGTACACCATGCTTCTTCAGGCACATGACTCCTGATTATTATATAACAAATAGTCTGTAAACCAGTTTGGCCTCTGGGGAACTGTCAGGCAATTGAGAACGGTTGCATTCAAAGAGCAGCACCTTGCGCTGAGCGCAGCAGAGGCAGAGGAGGAGCCTTTGCACAGAACGGGGCTCCTGACTCCTGCAGCTGGGAAGCATCAGCATGAAGAATCTATAAGCCTTTGGCGAAGTCTCTTGTCCTCTCTCGCATTCACGCTGCCACTTGCATCACGGTCTGTCAGAACTGAAGAGAACGTAAAGCTTTAGAAGAGAAAGGGCCATCAAACCACTCGATATCTCCCGGTGTACAAAGGAACTGCCACCCTGCCCGTGCTGCCCTGCCGGCCTCCCTGTGCTGCCTCCACTGCCCCACACCCAGCAGCACGATGCCCTGCACATCTCTCTCCCAGAGCCAGCACCTACCACTGGTTTGTTAACGCAGCCCCTAATTAAAACACGCTGACAACCACTAGGAACAGAGGAAAAGATGATGAGCTGTGGGTGAAGCTTTGCTGATGGGTGGTGGAGCCTGCAGCTGTCCCCAGGCAGAAAGTGAGGGGCTGCACCAGCCAGAGCTGGTCACGAAAACAGCAGCTTCTTTCTGCAATGCATTTTAAGAGAGCTTCAAGCATCAGTTTGTTCTGCTCTGGACAAAAATAAGTCTTTGAAGTGTTTTTGTGAGACAAAAACAATCTCAAACATTCTGCTTTCAGATAAAAATGAGTCAGATTTTCTATTAGCTTTTTCAGCTCCTTGAGCCCAGACCTCCACCTTTGGCTCTTATATTTTACTTCCAAACCCACCTGTCATTTCAAAAAGGGACAGATTTGAGAGGAAAACTACATTCTGTCAGAATTACTCGAAGCTGCTGCACAAGAGGTGGCTGCCAAAACGGCTTCTGGTTCAAAAATAATTCTGCTTGTTTGTTCTGAATTCTCCTGTTGTATAAATTGAGTTCTCCAAATCTCAGCCTACCACAACTGCTTGACCCAAGTCCAGAGGAACAGCTAACCCCTGGTGCTTCTTTTTTATTAATTACAGAGCATAGCTTTCTGAAGAGAAAACAGATTTATTCTTTTCCTGCCTTTGAAGCAGCTCTTTAACTTGCCCTCAGCATTGGGCTCATGTACTCAGGTAAGCTTCTGAATGTTTTAAAGCATCATCACTTTTGGTTTATACCTCTCTCTGGATGTTTGACTTCTCTAATTCTGCACTTGAGGAAAAAACTTGTTTCACAATTAAGATATGCCATATTTTTTAGGACAGAATCCTAGACTGTATCTTATGTAAGAGTGATTGCTCAAGCCGACCATGTCTGCAGACTGATGGGATATCCCGAGACCCGTTACACCAATCCAGATTGACTTGGACCATTTTGGCAAAAAATGCTTTACAGTCAATCTTCCTTGCCCTCTGTGAAAGCAGGAACAGGAGCATGTTCACTGAACCCAGTCCCATTTCCCTTCTTTCGTCATTTTCTGTTCCTCTGCCAGCAGCATTTCTGAGCATCAGACTTATTTTTATATTCACCCAAGACTTCTGCCAAAGCCTGAACAGAAGCAGAAGCAGCAGTTACTACACTTTGGAGCTAATTTCTGAAAAAAGTCCTGAAACCACCAGCTTTCTCACCAGAGCTTTTTCAAGCACAACCTACTGCAGCCCGGCCTAGAGCTCTCCTACTGTGCAGGGGGTCTTAAGCAGTTAAAAGCTCAAACAGCTGAAGCCTCTTAGTGCCAGAGCAGAGATGCCAGCAAGGACCACCAACCTAACAGACACTTCAGGGTTTAGCTGTGCCACTGACTCAGACCACCACAGTCTTCTGAGGTTATAGCACTCACACAGCAGGCAGCATAGCAAGGACTAAGCAGGTCCCTTATCTCACATATCTCACATTATCTCCTTTTGGTAGGAATACACATCTAGATCAGCTTACCTTGTAACTCTGTAGCATCCTTTTCCCGCTCTTCTGTAGTTGTTTCTTCAGGCTTCTCCAGCTCACCCGTCCCTGGCTTGCCATCTATGGTATCAGTCTTAATAGTACCGAGGTTTACCAAAAGCTGCATGACATCAAACTTCTCAGAAACTGCAATGTTCTCCAGCACTTTGAGGCATTTAAATGATTTAAGTTCACTCACGTTTTCCTCAAGAAAGAGGAGGTAAAGGCTTAAGTCATCAAAATGCTTTGACTTAAGTTTCAGAACATCGAAAGTTGGCAAGATTTCATACACTTTGAGAATACCTGAATTCCACCTCCATGGAACAAACATTGCATACACTACCAGGGGCATCACCAGCAGATAGACTATCAGGTTAATATAGCTGAGTACCTTGAAGACACCAACAGCAATAAGCTTGCACTGAACCACTTCTGGAACAGTTGTGTCATTCTTTAAGATCCCAGTTTTGATAGTGCAGAGAAACTCATCACTCAAAGAGGAGAGACTAATGTAGTAGCCCAGATACAGGCATGCAATTAAAATAATTACTAGTGTGAGCAAACGGCAGGTAATGTATTTAATTATTAAGCACTTGGAATTTTTCTTTGTCTTCAGGTACTGCTCCACAATTGGGTATTTAAAGAAGCTTTCAGATATTTCCCACAAACTGAAAGAGAGAGAAAAAAACACCAAATCATGTAGATTAGATGCTGCAGCATTCACGTACCTCAAATATCAACAAAATCTAGTACTCTAAAAGAGATACGAGATTGGAAACCTTCTTAAAATGATAGAATCACAATATGTTTGCATTAGAAGGGTTCTTTAAACGTCGTCTATTTCTAACCAATCCCCATGCTCTGCCACAGACAAGAACATCTTTCACTAGACCAGGCTGCTCAAAGCCCCACCTAATCTGGCCTTGAGCACTTCCAGAGACAGGGCATCCACAACTTCCCTGGGCAACCTGTGCCAGCCTCACCACCCTCACAGGGAAGAAATTTTTCCTACTTTCTTTCAGTTAAAAGCCATTTTCCCTTGTCCTGTCACTACATGCTCCTCTAAAAACTCCCTCTCCAGTTCTTTTGTGTGTCCCTTTTAGGTACTGGAAGGTGCTTTAAGGTCTCCCTGGACCCTTCTCTTCTCTAGGCTGAACAACCCCAGCTTTCTCAGCCTGTATTTGTAGGAGAGATGTCCATCTCTCTGATCATCTTGGTGACCCTCCTCCAACATGTTCACATACTCTTATTGAGGTAAATCAAGGGTAGTTTTATTGAAGTCAAAAGAAAGCCAATAGAATAGCAGATAAATGAAAACTATCAACACTCTAATACAGAAAAGTTGCTTAAGAAATGAAAGAGTTCAAACACTGGAAAATGGAAAAAAAACCATACAGCGCTCATGGCAACAAAATATTTTTGTTTTTTTCCAGTACAAAACAGGTAGAGTAAGCAAATCCATGTGGAAAAGCAGACTCCCCAAGCACTTGTTCAATAATAGAACACTAGAAGGCTTTTTACTTGTCAAGACCTAACTCCACATTTCAAAGAAGAGACCTATGTCCCCACTGCACTATTTGTACCCCCACATACAGAGAGAAACATGTACCCTGACCTAGAAGAAAGCAGAAACTGGATCTGGTTGGAACAGTGCACCAACTTGATCAGAGCGGGAGGGGGTCACTTTTGTTGGGTTTGATATTTCGGTTTTTTAATCATTTTTTTGATCAGAAGCTTCACAGACCTAGATCTTAAAGGACAGGAGATGACAAATAACTTGACAGTGTGCAAGTGACTGGCAAGAACACTGAGAACTGAGGACTGCAGTATCTCTGTTTTATTACAGTGTGGTGGGCAAAACTGTTCAACACCTACTGCAACTAAAGAAACTGGAACATCTCAGGTAATAAGTAATCTGAAGAGCTCATTACGTGTTTTCTTTGAAAAAAGAAAATGGTACGTTCCAGCTCCAAGAGCCAAAGTAATCATTTCAGATATCATCTTTTTTTTTTAACCAAACTTAAAAGTGTATCAGGTCACCATTCAAACCTTTGCAATAAATTTCTAAGTCAGTATAAATGTCACATCTGTTACGAACTTGAAGAAAAGAGCAGAGAAAGCCAAGCCCCAACATCTTACCTCTGCGTCAAGTTCTCGTTAGCAGCTGGAATCAAGTCAGTAGGGTCCCTGGGGTCTCCACTTCGAATGCTATTAGCAGCTTTGATTGCCCTGTTATAGGCTTTGTCAAGTTCTTCCATAATAAATTTCAGGTCTGAGGAAAGGTGAGGTGCTGCAGTGAAGCGCCAGAACAAACATGGCAGGTACAGCAGGATAGCAACGAGCAGGAGGATGTATGGGAAGAACTGCAGGGAGAAAAAAAACCCTGATTAGGCTTCACCTGCACAAGAAATAAGTAAGTCAGCCAATCACCACCATTTCCCATAAGTATTAGGCTTCCTATAAGCCTATTAAATCCCAATAATTTTATTTAAATCCTTCTAGTAAAACCCAATTTTGTGATTATTTGGGATATACAGGGAAGCAAAAACTCTTTTTTGGACAGGTCCAGTAACCTTGCTGCTGCTTAAAGCTTCCCCCCACCGAAGAAAAAAAATAGTGCACAGAATAAAGGTGCCATGATCCTGATAATATTTTCAATCCTGGTAACGATTTCTGCATAGCCAGAACTGCTGGAGCTGACACTGAGAAAGACAGCACTAACCTTGGGAAAAACAAATAGCAAAGCAAAGCAGCTATCAGAGGGGCTGACCGAAAGAAGAGGATACTGTCACCTAACTCTCCCTCCCCAATGTGTCAGCATTGCTCATAGCAACTGAAACACTCCAAACACTGGCAAAATCTCTCCTGCTTTCCATTAGCTGTCAGGAGGTTAATAGTAGAGCTGTTACAGCTCTCCATGCCTGCAAACACATCTGTTCAGAGTGCATAACATACAGTGACTGTAAAGGATGTAAATGTGGCTGTACTACTTCAGGGCATTTAAGTATCTTCAGATAACATCTAAATGGAAACCAACACACAGTATCAGAACGGTCTGGTGTTAATGCAGCACTCAGAAGTCATCACTGCTCAGGGAAATGGCCGAAGCAGGTATAAAATACAAGTTTGAAGTTTTTCTATCTTTCTTCTACTCATCAACAAGTAGTTTTTGTCATGCCATTTTAACTCTAATTCCTTCCAGCTGCAGGAAAGATGGTGTCTTCTATCTACTCTGACATTATATTCAAAGTATAAAATCATACATAACATTACCCTTACGGCGACATGATGTAAGACCTGGTTAGACAAGCAGTTAGTTAGTGAAATGTGCTGCAAATTCAGCCAACCTCTAATTCATTACATTCGGCTTCTGATAGCAAGCAGACTTAACTCAAATCCAGCATCAGTTCCTAAGGAAATTTAAATTAGTTGAGGTGAACAAATACGAAACAGATGTAAGACATCACAAGTGTTACAGCCATGTGCATATGCACATTCATTGGCAAATCCAGTGGAGATTTTTAGAGGAAGCTTGAATTGAAGTCATTAATCAGTGCAAGTGGAAAAGCTACACGTACATTTGCAGGTATTTAACAAGATGACCCAATATTCTATGTTAACTTGTGTTTGCACTAATCAAGAGAGATTAAAGTTTTGCATGCACAAAGTAAGTAATTTGATGTTATGGAACATTTTATTCAGGAAAATGACTTCTAATGTCACCTACCATTAAAGCAAAATCCTGTGTTATTACTGGCAGTAGGAATGCGTATGATGTATTAGATCTTAAATGACTGACTTCTCCTACCCACAGAAGCCCATAAAAACTGTGCAGAGCTCTGCCCTCACTCCTGCCTCTCTTTCCTCTTTGCACACAACAGATAACGACAGGTCACCCTCCTCCTTCCAGGTCTAGCCTTTCCAATTGAGATGTAAAGCTCTGGTATGTCCAACATGTTTTGGACATCTCATCAACACCACAAGAAGTTGCTCTTCTTATTTATCACTGAGGACAATGCCACCAGGTCTCACAGGTCTGACTCCTGATGCCTTGGTTTACCCAAAACTTCATGGCTTCACGTCCAGGCTCTATCAGTCCTCTGAATTCTGTATTATGTAGCAATAGAAATGATCTGTCTTCAAACCCACCTTAAACTTATCTAAGCTCCTCTAAGCTGCTGCAACACATTTTCTGTAGGTCTTAACAAATGCTTAAGATTGCCTGTACAGCTGCAAAGCCTGTTTGACTTCACTTACACCTGTGTCATACACCTCTGAGCTACCTTCCACTGGTGCCAGGTGGGGAAAGAAACAACAAAGACATATCTGATTTAGTAAGGAGCAACCAAAGCTCCTTACATTGGTTTATACCACTTGGCTTTAGAACTCATTCATCTCTAATTCTACAGGCATAAGAAGATTTATGAATTCCCTTTCTGACCCTCAAAACTGGAACTGCAAACAGCAGAATCCCATATAATCCCAGAGATCTCTTTACCCCGCGTCCTACATGACATGCAGTAAGAGGCAAGATAGTTGTCACACTGAAGTCACAGACCAAAACCTCCATTGCTACAGTCTCCATCTCTTCCTTCATACCTTAAAAAAATTCTGCACCTGTGTAGCACCCTGGCATCAGCCCCCTTGCTCTGTCCCAGATGTCCTTCAACGTCCTCCCTCCCCATCCTTGTTAGGCTGTTGCCTTACAAAAACCAGCCTCTGCCACCATCCCTTGCACCTCCTCCTCTCCCCAGCTCCTTCACCACTGCCTCTTCACCTAGAAGCATCCCACTGCTGGGGAAAAGGCATTCTTACCATGCATTTGCTGGGCTTTCCCTCACCAGGCTCTCATCACTCCCAAAGCTGTAGCTTATGGCACATAAGCAACCACTATGCAACTCTTTTCTGGATGGACTCAAAACCAGACTAGCAACATGATCATTAGTCCAGCTCTTCTTGTTTGCAAATAAAAGCCCGTATTTGTCAGCTCTTCCACAGCACCTGATGCACAACTCCACCTTTCTCAGATCCTGGCTTTTTTAAAAACGAAAGATATGCTTGTTCTATTTGTTAACAGCAGGCTTAGATAACCAGCAAACTGTTTTGAATCGTAAAAATTTAAGGCCTTGAACAACAGGCAGAAGTAAAAATGCAAAGTCATCTGGCATGAATCCTTGGTTTCAGAGCAACAGACTTGGGTTGTCCAGCTCATCTGACTACGTTTTACAGTCAAACACATGACTTCCCATTTTAAGAAGAGGACTCTGTGGTATTCGTGCACAGACGATCATGTGCCATCTGCCTTGCTTTTACGGTTTATGGTTTTATGGTTTATTTGCTCCCAAGGCGCCAAATACACAAGGAGGAAACGGTGCTTCAGTCTTGGGTAGTTTGTAGTATTGAAGTAAGAGGAAGTGTCGCCGATCCCAAGAACCGTATTGTCAAAGGCACGCCAGAAAAAGGTACTGGCCCAGAAGTAAAACTCAGTTTTTCCTTTGCCGTGTAGTTATCAAGTCCCTTTTCAACATATTCAGTAAGAGACTGAGAAAACGAGTGGTGCGTGCAGCAGGGACTCAAGCTGCAGTGCCCTGTGTGTTTTCTGCTAAGTATTGCTGAGCTCCTGAAAGCTAAGGATGAAGGAAGCGGGTTCTCCTGCCTTGCTTGGCCCTCAGTCTGATGGCACACTGCAGGGGACAGCAGGCTCCCAAGGAAGCAGAGCATTTGGAAGGCAAGAGGCTGCCCCTTGTTCTGTACTGCTGCAGGTCATGTCACTTGACCAACCTTTGAGCCCTGTGCACATTCCAGGCCGTTGAAGTAAATTTGTTAGTACTTAGCTACTGCTCAGCAAGAACATGTGCATGTATATAGAAGAAGAGGCATTTGAGTAGTCCATTTGCAGAAGCATATAAGGTGTGGGAATCGCAAAACTTTCTTTCAAAGTTGCATTAGCACCACACGCTCCTGAAGGTGAAAGATAAAATCAGACTAAAGCACAAAATAGCCTGTCGTCACCAGCTTCAACTGTGCTAAGATGAAGTAAATACACAGCAAATAAGTTAAAATGGCATTTAAGATAACTGCTTTGCAACCTCAAATATGCTTTTATCATGCAAAAAAAAAAAATCTAGCTGGAATTGGTGGAGTGACCCAAAAGGCATTTTCAGGGACCTAATCTGCAGAAAGCTTGCCAGGGTCTGGATAAAAGTGTCTGGAAGAAGATAAAAATAATTTTAATGGCATTCAGAAAACAACAGCTTTCTAATTTTACTGCAACTTCAGTCCTTATTTCCTCTGGGCAAACACTATACACAGCTGTGCAAAGGTGAAAGCATTCTGACTTCCACCTATCTGACCATGGTCAAAGAGTAACTTTAAGTGCAATAGCACAAAGCTTTAGCAGCACAGGTCTGGGTAACAGCTCTGAGAAAACTAACTGGCAGACAATATTCAGCAAAGAATGAAGCACTGAAGTGCCTTCACTCATTTGACTTTAAAATACATGAACACGGTGACATGTCTCCCTCCTCAGTTGCAATTTTCTATTTGTCTCTGGAAAGAGCCCAAGCAGAGGTACTAATCCCCAAACAGGCTAATGACAGTAATTACATGTTTCCAGAAGCAAATGCTCTAAAATCCCTTTGGATATGACCCTATTCCTGTTTGCAGCAATGGGAGGTATCTCACTGGTGTTCAGCAGACACAGCTATAAATGATTCATCATTCTGATTGAGATCCTACTGTGCAAGTAGGATCCAAACCTACAAGTGAATCTCAAACCCTATGTTACATACTTTCTGTTTTGATACAGCTTCAAAACTGTATTTCTCCAGTTTCAATCACCTCAAGCCATAATCACTAGTGGAGGCTGCGATGGCTGTATCCAGTTTATTGCGGACTTTGGGGAACAGATGGCAATGTGGTAGTCAAGGGCTGCCTGGAACAGCAACCCAGACCTCTTGCTGGTGCACAAACATGACTACAAGTCAATCATCACACTCTATAAGCAGTGGGCAGCCCAGGGCGTATTAAGCTTTCCCTGCATGGCTGCAGGCTGCATGCCAGGTTCTCCCCTCGAGCAGGGATACCTCTCAAGGTTCTCTCAATGAGAGATTCCTTGCTGTAACACACTGTCTGTAAGTGATTAATAGCATGCTAAACACTGAAATCTTTGCTAAGTGATATAAAGGAATGACAGTGCACATATAATCCTTTAGACATAAACTGTTGACAAGTCTGGGACTAAGTTTGAACCCAGTCACAAGTGAACTCCCCTCTGAGAAGTTTAGAACACAAAAGAGTCCTTTCTGAACCTCATGACTCAACAGGAGGGTCTCCCTAGCAATTCTCATTCTATCCTCCATGTACTAAATAATGAAGTGTATCTTCCCACTGAATCTCGTTAAACCACTGTCACATTTACCACTGAACTGCGTGCTGCCTCTCTGAGTGAAGTGGATGACTCCATCTGCAACAGACTGAACTAGCTCTAACACTACACTTCCAAAAAATTATTTATAAATACATCTGCACATGAGTTTCCTTGCTCTGACAGCCCTTAATCTGTCTGGGTAGGGTTTACAGGTGAAACATGAGGAGCCCTCAGTCAACTAAGAAATTGTACAAACAGTGAGTAACTAGAACCAGGCAGCAATCATAACTGTACCATCAATATAACGAATGACTCCAAGGTTTGTTTTTGTGCATTCACAGACAAGTGATTCAAAGGACAACTCCAGGGTTCATGGTAAATCTCACCTTTTACAAAAAGTGAGGGTTTTCAACAACGTAATTTCACTTCATGCATACGAAGACTGCAGATGCACTCTCTGTATGCAATGCTTTCAGCAGGTCCCAAAGCACTCGTCCTGCACTTTGAGATCTGAGCCAGACAACTGACCTCTCCTGGCTGTGCCACATGTGAAGACCTCTTCTTTCAGTCAGATGAGTTGTCTGCCTGCATTTCATATGAGTACAAATCCCCTTCTTCTGAACAACCATCTGCTCCCTTAACTTCTACTTTGTTTAGCTCTATCTTCTTCTTCGCTTCTCCCCAGCTAATAGCAGACTAGAAAACACAGTAATTTAAAAAACCCTTAGAAGATTCTTGATCATAGGCAGGTCTATCCTAGAAATCCAAATTTCAGGGCTATAAAGTGGTCATCTCTCAGTGTTCAACTACCCCTCAACTTGCTTGGTTGCTATCAAGAGCCAGTAAGATGATGCTTACTGTTCTCCTACTTGAGCTTTTACAGATTTCTCTGTGCACTATGGATTAAAAAGGCTTCACAGTACAGTCTCCTCCTCTCCTTCTCAACTAGACTGCAAGGACTGCCCACACACAATGGCCAAAAGCTTCTCTTCTCCTTCCAGTTAAGTATCAAGACAAGTTTTACCAAAATAACTTGGCAGGTGGAGCATTCATCTTTAGAGACAATAAGCAAACTATCTGCACTGCATGGGCAAATACAAAACTGCTCCATCCCTCATCACCACTGTCTGTCTCTCTTTACCACTCACCTCTAGAAACCTGTATCTCTGTAATGACACTTCAGACACAATAAGCCCCTCAAGGGAATAAAACCTGAATGGAAAATCCCATAAGAAAATAGAGGCAACAAAACAGTGAAGCCTGACCAGAGTAAGTTTCATAAATGACAAATCTGGACAGGACTCTTGTCAGAGGACTCAACCATATAATCATTTTGACAGATCTTTCACTGACAAAGAGGAGGAAATCTTAGCATTAAACTAAGAATGCAGGCAGGATCTACCACAGTCTCTTCTTTATATTTATCTGTCTGCAGGTATTTTGTTTATTGAATTGTGCATTTTAGTACACAACTCATTTTGCTTCCTGCTAAGGGTTATCTAGTGTGAAGAGTTTCCAGGATCACTGGAAATTTCAGAACTCCTGCTCTGCATGGAGAGGGGTCCTGGGCACCCTCTAGGAGTGCATGGACCACTAGAGAGTCAAGGAAGCCAGAAGGCTGCAGTATACTCCTTCTCAGTTTCCAAACTTATAAATTCGAACCCTGGGAGAGATCTCCGAGTGCAGAAAGGACAACCAGTAAAGGTGCGAAGCTTTGGGGAGTGCCCAGAACTGAAACTTACATTTTACTGTTCAAAAAACCAAAAATCCCAGAGCAAACGGGAACTCTGAAACAGGAGGGAAATGGGAAGTTTTCAGTTCTTCTGTAATGCAGCCTGGGTTTGATAATCCTCCAGAGCAACCAGATGCTGAGAACAAAAGCAGTGCAGGTTGCTACAAGTTGGCTTCTTCACCAAAGAGCTACCTGCTCCTGCTTCCTCTCTGTACCAGACTGAGCACTGACCCAGGAGGCAGGACTTCTGAGAGAGCACAGAGAGCATGCCAAAAGAAAATCCATCCATTTTAGTCAGGAATGGGGCCTACAGTCTCGTTCCCCCAAATCCATAATACAATGCCTCCTTGAGCGCTTTTTATGGAGCCTTCCAGCATGCCAATACAGTGAGATACTAAGTGAGCCAGAGCTCTGCAAAGAACCTGAGATGCCCTGCAAATTAAAGCTCTGCTTCCCAGGAAGCAGGAGAAAAGTTTTAAGTGTTGTTTTAAGAAGAACTGGACCTAATGATCCCTGCTGTCCCTCTGTGTGCATCCCTGTCCCTGACACTGCAGAGTCAGATCTCCACTGACCCGAGCATAGGAAGTCTCCCTTTTCTCCTTAACATCACAGTGCTCCCAAAAAGTTCTGCTCTGCCCATTTTTAAAATGATTATCTAGCCAAAATCTGCAGAGCAATGAGCTTGTACGTACTTTGCAGTGCAAGGTTGGGAAGACAACCCAAGCAAGCCCTGTTTTCCTGCAGAAGTGATCCCAAGCCACCCAGCAGCTGTTGTCCCTGGATGCAAAGCACAGCCTTCAGATACCACAGTGGGAGCCAAAGTTCACTGTTAAACAGCTGGAATGCCACTCCTTCCCTGTAAACTTGTGAAGCATGGAGGCTGATGGACAACCAGAAGTATATTAGTTAACATGGACCTCCAAAGAGTATCTGCAGCTCCCAGTGTCTGGATCAGAAGGGTGGGTGGCTAATCATGGACCTAGGAGGTTAAGATAAGGCATCAACCTCTGTTACAGCCTCTGGCTGCTCAGATGCACTTCCTGCAGGCAGTCTGCAGGATATTTACAAGGGAACATCATATACCATTAAGCTGTCATGGGAGGAACTGCAGCAATTTCTGATACAGCACTAGTTGGCAAATTAACATGGGTTGCATTGTAAAAGTATGAGTGCTTAAGCTATTTGTGGCTGGCAAACAAGCAGACTTAGTGAAAACACATGAAACCCAACAGATAGAATTTGGACAATAAACTCATTCCCTCAAGAAAAAGGGGCAGCAAACTATCCAGGTTTGCAGGTGGAGTTTCCAGCCATGCAAGCTACCTGCACTGTGAGGTGTTCCAGCAGCTTCAACTGGCCTCTGTAGAAGGTCTGAAGTGAAGCCCTAACTGTGCAAGGAAGAGTTCAGGCTACAAACCAACAAGTCTGGCTTTAACATTCATGAAACACGTGCCTACTGAGTCAAGGTTATTAGTGGAGATAACTGGAGAAGCCAGCAGTAAATCCTCAATTAGTGATTTGAGTCAGCAAACAAATCAGAGACAGCCTAGAATAGTCTCTCAGAGAAGATACCACCAGATGACTGTATAATAAAACCTGAGGCTCAGGATACAGGAGCAAAAGCCAGAAATACAGGTACTGCAGGTCCCATACCTGAGGTCTCTCTAGCACCAGGTTCTCCTCTGCTCCCAGATGCCAGGGGTTTATTTGCTGGGGCAAGTAATAGAAGGGCTGAGGAAGGCAGAACACAAATTTGCAGAGCCCAACAGCATTTCTTACTCTGGCATCAGCACTGCTCAAGCAGGCTGAAGCCGCCTCTCGAGTTGAGTAAGCTCCAGGCATTGGCATGGCATTAACTCAGTGTGTAACTCCTGCCAAACCTCAGCTAACTGCTTTGAGCCAGCTCAAGGACCTTAAAACCTACTGCACTTTTAACCCATAAAATTAGTCTCTTTCTGGGCATTAGTATGATGCTGCTTTACCTGAAGTAGTGAAAGCCAGTTCACATTTTGCCTGTGGACATACAGAAGAGCACGCTGAAAACAGGGGTCAAACCTGTTGGTACCTGTGATTAATTTCATCTCTCCCAAAATGCCTCTCTGCTGTAAGTCTCCCTGCATGCACAACTGGACAAGAGTAACACAATAAAAATACAAAATGTTTTTATTACCCTGTTTTCCTAAAATAAGCTTTTGATACAAGCATTAAGGCTGTCGTTGTGCCCTGTATTCCAGTTTTAAAATAGTTCCTGGCTAAAGCCAGGTGAAGTATTCATTCCAGGGCAACACAGAAATATTAACATTACTCTTGTGTCAGATAATTGGTGACCCTTTACTTAAAAGGAGAAAAAAACCTTCTCTAGTACTACCCTCTTTGGAAGTAAGGGAAAGAAGACATTCCAAAAATAGAGACTCAAGTCAAAGGCAAGTACTACAGCGGAGCAGAGGAGCAAGAAAAGTGAGGCAAAGGCAGGTTTCTATGTGGGAATAACTTTGCCAGGAGATGGAGACCTATACATACTTTATGCAGCCACAGGGGTATGTTTTCTAAGTTGTTGTGGGATGGTTGCTTCTGCTGCACAGCTGCCCAGCAGTAGGCGTCCACATAAGCAGCTTGTCGCCAGGAGAAAGAGCCGGGTGCAAAACAGCTTATCTGAGCACCTGGGAAAACAAAGCAGAAGTTATTGCATCCTCAAAAGATTGAAAAAAAAAAAGAAGAAAAGAAGTTCAGGAAGAAAAGCGCACACTTAAGATGCTGCGGTATCCAAAGTTCTCAGGTTAAGCAATGAGACAAAGCACAGCAGTTCTGCAGGAAGGAGGGTCACTGAGGTCCCACTGCACCCAAAGGCTTTAACTCCCACGGGGATCCTTCTAAGGATGTCTCCTAAGGGTTGAGACAGCATATTAGAAGCACCTATCTTTTAGGCCTATTTCCGTAAGTTTGGTGGGGAATGTGACCTTAAAGACCTTTCTCACTTGCACTTTTAACTCAGGCTGGCCAAAGGGGAACTAACAGATACAAAGTGTGACCAGATCAGGCCTGAGGCAACAAATGCCATCACATACCATTGTGTCACAATTTCCAAAAGCACAACCTACAGCTCACATGCCTGTTGTAACAAGACCTCAAATACCATTCTTGCAGCCTGGCAGTCCTTGCAATGATGGAAGGACAGGTTTTCCCAGGGTCCTGCCGCTTCTTCTGCCTCTGAGAATGCAAATTATTTTGAGGGGTTCAAGCTATATCCGTGGAAACAAAGATTTCCTCCCGTTATTTTTGGCAGAGACATTGTGGCCCCAGATACCTCCGAAGGGTGCCAGGCCCCTCCTCATCAGTGCAGTGATATGCTGTGTCCAAGATTATGCATAACACTGTCATCCCCATTCATTCCCAGGGCCTCTCCAGCTGCTCAGGAGCTTCAAAGTAAGATCAAGGCCCTAAGTGACAGCAAGAGCAGCTATTTGGCCAGCCTCAGCCTTAGGGTCAAATTCTACTCTCAGGCACCAGGTGACTCCTCCCATAGCACACCTCAACCAGGAAGAGTGGTTAATGGGACATGGAGTATCAGTGGCTCCTCAGATAACACCAGTAAAACAGGATGAGGGGGTTCAACGACCTTTCTGAGGCTTTGGTAGTGAAAGCAACATCACCCCAACACACATACATTTCCACTAGACTTTCATAAATATTGGAACAGGACAGTCATTTCACCAAACAATAAAAAAGAGTGGAGATGGCTCTTCAATGAATGTTTCTTCTAAGAGCAACTTCCAACACTTTCGCCAACATCAAAAGACCAACAGGAGGAAAATATTGCTATTTTTTTCCTTAATATATTCATCTAAGTTATGCTCATAGCATTGCTGTGTACTTCACGGGAATAAGTATTTAATATAAGATTGTACCATTTGTTGTGCCTTTTTGTTAGTTTAGCTTTCAGAGAATAAGAACTTGTTTTGGGAAAGGAGCCAACTGCATTTGCCTTGTAACTTGTATTGCCTCTTTACAATGTAGCATAGTCAAGAAACTTTATGAATAAAAGCCTTTCCATACGAGTCACTATTATAATAATTTCTGAGGCTGTAGTATCATAAGGACATGGTTTGATCATCATGGTTTGACCTGTCACAAGCCTCCCTTATGGAAAACAAGTTACTGTTTATCAGAGCAGAGCTCATGTGATCTAGCAAAGTTGGCACCAGACAAGCACTTGCACTCCCCCAAAGCTTTGGGAGTTTTTGTTTTCCAGATGATTTCCATTAGTTGTGGAAACCCAAGAAATAATATACTGCAGAAAAAAAAGGGGGGGTCGGGGGGAGACACAAAGAAAAAAAGCAGGCATTTAATGTCTGCTCTCCACTGGATAGGGACCACTCATGCCCTGCTCTCATCATTTAACCAACCTCCTGCTGGTGGCTGTGCCCAGTGTGGAGCAGCAAACAAGTGACTCTTTCACAGGAAGAGCAATGGAGTGCTCAGAAAGATGCTTTGTCTTATTCATGTCTGTGTACCCACAAAGAGAAACACATTCCTTGTGTTCATTCTCGTTAACGGGTGGAACACCACTTAAAGTGATGGAGTGTTTAAAAGGCAGGAGTGATGAAAAAGGCAGCCAGCCCCTTTCTCCAAAATGTCATGTGCACAACTTCATACCAGAACAGCTACAGTGATGCCAGTGCGGCAGCAGAGCAGCGAACATCACTCACAATCCCCAGTGTCTCAACACGGACACTGGAAACCAGACTTGGGAGCCAAGCAGACAGAGCTCAACCTCAAGCAGGAGGACACTCCAGTTGTTGTACTGGTTTTTAACTGATTGCAGTCTTGTTTGTAAACACTTATTAATTCAAATTACAACTATGCAGTAACAGTACTAACATTAAGATTCGTACAGGGAAGATGTTTTTGTGCATCATCCATACAAAACACAGATCATTAAATGCCTCCAAAAATGGTCACCATTTTCCATCCTTTCTTCCTTCCTTCCTTCTCTCCTCCAAAGGAGTAATAGCAGTATATATAGAGAAATAATTTACCTCATGTTGGACTATTCTGGAGGAAGTGGAAAACAAAATCTGTAGTTTCTATAAGAGAAATGTGGCACAGGGCTACATGCCTTCCACAGACCTGCTGCGCACACAGCTACATGCAGGGCTAGTTTATGAGAGGCTAATACTCCTCCGCTACAAAAGAAACAGCCTCCTGGCTTGATAACATGAAGCTATTCCTGTCCTTTGCTGCTGCAAGGAATTGCTTGGGAAAGAGAAAAGCAGCAAACAAGGCCATAGCAACAGGGAGATAAAATATACTACAAGAAGGATGAGGAATAACAAATGACTGCATTTGTTAAGCAGTTGTCACAACAGTCTTTGGCCAATTTATCACTGCACTTGGCTATGCACTTTTTTTTGTAATCATTTCCTGATACTAAATTAGCTTTGGAGAGGGAGCAATAGGGATTTGACTTACACTTTTGCAAACAGATGAGGACAGAAAAACATCATTTACTACAGTTGCCCTAAAGAGGGGCCACCCAAAAGAGCTGCAGAAAACTAAGGCAGCAACAGGTGGGCAGCCACATATGATGAAACGACACTTTCCAAGAGTGCTGAGATTACCAGACGGAGCTGGTCGTTGGCAGCAGGAATTACCTGCAGGCACGCAACTGAGTGCGGAGTACAAGCCTGAGCTGCTGCAGCCAGTGCATGGCGAGGATGAGCTGCCACCCCACCCAGCCGTGGCACGTCTTCCTGGCTGTTTTGCCAATAGACCTCCAGCTACTGCCACCACGTCTGTACCAGGAACACCCTTGTTCTCCTGCAACTGGCTCTTCTGCAGCTCCTATGCAGGAAATCTACGTATGAGAAGAAACTCTCAGAACCCCAAGGAAATCTCAGATTCAAAGGACAGTCCCTGTTCAGTACTGGACTGTGTTGCTGGGTGAGAGGCAGGATGAGCTGAGGGATCAGCACCCTCTGGCTGTATCCTTTACAAAAGAGAGGGTAAAGCCAGCAAGCCAGACTGGTTTCCTCTTCCTCTGAGTGGCTCAAAACTTCTCTGCTGACTTACATATCTAATTAAGAAACTGCAACTAACAGAGAGGACTTCCAAGAATCAATGTTAATCATAGGTTTAACTATTTTTCCTGAACCAGGATCAAATGATTGCCGTCGACAGGATTAGATCTTCAATAAGTAATTACTTGGATTCGAATACACTGCAGTCACTGCAGAAAGATTTGCATACGCTTGGAGGAAAACCTGGCCATTAATTATTATATAATTTTCCACAAGGCAAAATGTACTTGCCATGATACCCAAACATCTGATTTTATCTAGCAATAATTATGCTCTTTAGTAGCCACTAAAGAAATACCTAAACAAGAAAATCAAGCCACACATAGACAATGTACAGACTGCCAGGCACCATCCAAGACACATCCTCCACCCCAACATTAAAAAAATATTTTAAAAAATGAAAGAAGAAATCCCAATGCATACCAAAGAAGAAACAAATGTACATGTGGGTGTACAGGTGTACACATATGCATTAGGAGCACACCTGAAGGAATGACTGAAGTGGCAATTTGGGTGAAACAGAACAGACACTCTGTTGAAGAAGGAAGTATGGAGCAAATGGGTGCACTGGAGAAAAGAACCTGTTCCCTGAGGTACTTTGGCAATGGAGTACTAGCAGAACGTAAAGCTCACGTGATTCAATGTTTAAGTGGAGTTAGGAAGTATACTTCTCTCTCCATGGGGCTGCAAGTTATCCCTCAGAGAAGTCTCAAAGTCATGCAGTGGGAAAAGAGCTGGTTGTTTATCTAAAGTGCTGCCTTCAGAGCGGTAAGTTTTTTGATTCATGAGGAAGAAGAATTGTGAATTCAATTTCCACCACTGAGATTTAAGGAAAATAAAAAAGTTTCCCTTCATCTGAAGGAGAAGCATTACAAAACAGTGGCAATGACCATCTAGCTTCACTGCCAACATGGGTGGTACCCCAAATCTCAGGCAACACCAGAGGCCCATGACTACATTTACTCTGGCAGCAAAAGCAGCTTACCATCATTTCCACAGGAAATGTAAAGCTGGCTCTATAGGAGTTGAACAGAAAAAAATCTTACCAACAGCTGAAGGTGTTCACCCAATGACAGTTTAGACTTCATATTAAAACAATTTTTTTTACAAGTTTGTCCTGGCTGCCCAGGCAGGCCTGTGCCTGATGCTGGAACTTCTGCTCTTTCCTGAGCACTCCTTATGTGCCAAAGAACAGCGCAGTGTGTCCTTCTGGGATCTGCATCCCTGCTGACAGCAGTTCTCAGCCTGTCTGGCTGCTCTGGGCTGAAGCTACTCACACACTAGTTGTCTCAGCTCTTCACTAACGCCCTGCGTTTTCACAGCATCCTGCTGAATTAAATGCAAGGTGTGCAAACATCAACTATTAGCATACAGCCTGCTTCAGCAGCGCTGGGAGGGGTTTTAACAGCTCTCAGCCAGCACCTGCCATAGTAATAGTCTTTGGCCTAATCACACCCAACCCAACTTTAGCCCCCAGCTCTTACGAAGTCACAAGACAGGATTATTTCCCAAAAGCCTCCCCAGGAACTTGTGAACATGAAAGGAGAGGGACATCAGCAGGGAGGACCAGACAGGGTACAGCAAGAGAGGAAAGGAACCCAGTTCAAGAGTTAAGATTGGGTTTTTTCAGTATATTTGTTGTGATTTAGTCTCACAATTGGGGTTTTTTTCCCCTTTCTATACATCTTATTCTCATGACTGCTTCAGACACATGATTAACTTATATAGAGAGACACAGGCCCAACTGGACATGCAGTAAGGGACACTGCAGATGGGCACTGCTGCCATTGTGGTGCCCACAGAAGCTTCTGGGATGCAGTACCCAGAGTTCCCCACTAACACCCTTCACTCGGTCTTTTCTGCCAGCCAAAGCACCTCAAATCACACAGGCAGCCAACTTCAAGGATGGAAACTAAAAAAACCAAATTGGGTGTAAAAAGTGCCCAGAAATTAGGTGGAAAATGAGCAGGGCAAGCAAGGATTGTCACCACTGGGAAAGTCCAAAGTGGTCAATGGGAACAAGAAGCCTGTGGAGTGTAGAGCATAAGGCAATGCTCCACCCTGCCACCTCTGAGCACCCTCAGCATGGTAAGATGCACCAGAGAGCACCAGTGAGAAATAAGATGGTTTTAGTGCAACAAATCTCCATTTTGACAGATGGAGCCTTCATGACGATTACAACCAAGCTTCTCAGCTATGTTTACTCAACATGTGATGGTTTCTGTGTCCTGGAAAGGTTCACAAGGTGTTTTCTTTTATGATAAAACAGAGATGCTACAACACGTGGATTACCTCCTCCCAGCAGCGGATGAGCCATGCACAACCAACACCCGAACCGAACATGCAGTAAGGGCTGAAAATTCCCTTCTTCTCCACTCTCTCCCTCCCTTCTTGTACGCCTTCCCAGCCATCACCTCCCACACGAGGCTGCAGTGAATGCAGCCAGCCCAGGCTGCCCATTGCACAGCTGTGCCTGGAAGCTGCTGTACACAGGGGGTCAAACAACATCATTTGGTGACAAGCACAGATGAGCAGTTCACAGCTGCCTTCCTATGGAAAAAGATGAAAATATTTGATGTTGAGTGGACAGCTCTCCCGTTTGCTTTTCTTTCAGCCGCAACCCAAGACAGCCATTGATACTTTTCCCAGAACTAAGCTGAATTTTGGCAGAGGCCAAAATGAAGCGGCTTGTTTTTATTTCTTCTCTGTTCATCTGACTGTACCTGCTTACGGCTGCAGTATCCTGCTCCAAGCAGCGCCTTGGGAATAAATATCTATGTTTTCAGCCAAGTTGTTTACAGTAAGAAAACACATCTCACAATATACACAAACCAAGTTCAGAAACTGGAATCTCAATCCTGACTCAGAGCTGTTCTTACAAAAAATGGCACAGATAAAATTCTATTAATTTTTGGCTAATAAATTGCTGAGGGTGACCCAACTTTCAGAGGCTTTTTTTCCCCCTTTATAAGAAGAATGGGTGATTTAGCTATATTTAGATGGTTTTTTTACCACACTACCTGACCACCTGTAGTATATTTACCCAAGAACTGCCAAATAATATAAGGAAATAATATCAAACCATAATACAAGGAATACACATGTACAACACAATCCTATGGTTATTTCCATTTTCCCATTCCCAGTATATATAACATTACATAAAATTGTGTAAAATTGTATAAAACAAGGTCTAGCTGGAAAGAGATAACAGGTGCAGGATTTCAAGCAGAAAAGATTCCCAGGGAAAGCAGAGAACAGCTCAGTCATTTCTAAGCACTACCAGAACCAGGTTAAAATCCTCACAGAACTACAGGTGACCATGGATTTCTAATCAGGTTAGTTCTCCTCCTGCCCCTGAAGGATGTCAAAGTGGGGTGCAGGCACCAACCCCACAGTTTCAGCAGTGCTCGCTGGCTGGGTGCTGCAGCTGGGTTTTCCACACCTGCAGAAGAGAAATCCTCTGTGATTCCGCTGGAATCTCATTTATTTCCTGAAACTCCCATCAAAACTAAAAGTTACTTGGTGGCTTCAGAAAACTTCCATAGGCTTTGTAAACATTTTAATAGCTGTGCACAATTAAGAGCAACCGCATGTAGGAGGAGAATTGCAGGTGTCTGACACCACACTGCAACAGAACAGGAAAGCAGAGCAGGAAGGGAAGGCAACAGGATGAGGTGCCAAGAGAATCCGATGTGGGAAGAATGCAATTATCCCAACAGAAACAGGAGCTGAGCATTCATTTTTGGACAGGGTGTTCAGTTTTTGTACTCTGAGGCAGGTATTTCCACCAAACACTTTCACATCCACCTCTGAGTTGGTCTTTTTCAGACCTAAAAATGGACCATTTTCCCTCAGTTTAGCACTCCTGAGCTTTTTCAGAGCATGACTGTATCAGGAAGTGTTTGAAAACAAACCCTGCTGTCTATTTCATCACTGGCTGAACACCACAGCTCAGACAACCAGGAATTTCCAGCCCCCAAAATCCTCTGTGCTCCCCCAAATGCCTTAATGGAAGCAGTTTTGGGCTGTCCCATAAGCAGCCAGCCTGCTGAGCTGCAAGGACTGTGTGGGAAATAGGAGACAGCTGTAACAGCAGCACGGCTGATTTACTATCACTTTCTGTATGGACACCACGTGGTGCAGTTTCACACATGCCCAGGGCCTGGTGTATTTCTCATACTTATTTTCATACTTATTTTTCAACTAAAAAAAGCTCAGTTTTCAACCCAATGTTTTCTTGTAACAGGTGGTCAGGATCATAAGCAAAAAGAAACACTAGCAAGATGCAGCCCACATTTTTATTCTTGCGTGATGAATCTACCGCACTCACAGATTCAATTCGAAATAGTTTTAATATTTAAATAATTGAAAGATGAGAACTTAACTCATCTGAAAGAAAGGCACACTTTACTGAACTCTGCAGTTCTACTGTGTGTTTGATCTTTGTGTAAGGGAGGAAAATGAAAGAAATAAAAGAAATCTTGGTACACAGGCACTGTTTCAAACTGCATCCAGCACTTCTAGAGTAGAAGCAGAAAGAAGAATTAAGGGGGCCATATACAAGCTAGTGCATGGAAATGCAAACCCTCTTTTTCATCACTTTAAGAGGAAGAAATATGCATGTATCAGTAGCAGATCTTAAACTAAGAAAGCAGGTTAGAGTACAGAAATATGGATGTATCCATCCAGTTTCTGGATGAACAGAGCTGCCACAGGGCTCAGATCTGGTCTCAGCATTCCCAGTCTGGTTGTCCTTCATTCCCCTGTGCAGTTATTGCAGGCCACAGTGATCAAACCCACATCTAGGGCAATAGGTGCATAGCTGTTTGTAAATACAGAAATCTGGGGCATATTATCTCTTAAGCAGTCTGGTATCTGACTAATGCTATTCATGATGGCTTTGCACAAATTCACCACTAATTCAAAGTCCCGTTCCAGTTTCCACTCTCCTGACATTCACTTGACTCAATCCTGTAGATGGTGGGGATCAGGTATGTAACACTGAATGCCAATAAACAGGTACATGCCGTAAATCGAACTGCCTCTGAAAGGCTGGAAATCCTATGATTCACCCGTCTCAAAATGGACAGTACTGCTCATTGACCATTAAAATCTTCATCCATACAGTGCTATTCTTACAGAATATCAGAAATGCTTGGGTTGGAAGGGACCTTAAAGATCCTTTAGTTCCACTCCTCACGCCAAGGGCTGCAGAGCGATCGCTTCTGTAACTGGGGGAGGTGGGTAAAAAAAGAGATAGTAAAATAATTAGGAAACTTGGCCCTTTACCTCTAAAGCACAGTTCCATCTACCGAGTCACAGCAGAAATTGAAAACTGAACTGGAACTGTTGCAGGAGTGCAGAGGAGCAGTGGAAAGCTTTAGAGAGCTCTCCCACTGCCCGTCCTGTGGGTGACCAGCCCCACTGAGCCGCCTGCAGTGCAAAGGCAGAGCTCTGACAGCCCTTCTCCGCGGCACCTGTCCCCGACAGCTGCTGAGCGACGCCGAGATCCTACCGCCAAACACCCCGAGCGCCAGGAGCGGCAGCAGACGGGCACATCCCGGGGCACATCCCGGCTGGCTGCTCCAGCCTGAACTGCGCTGGGAAACAAAGGGCGGCACGGCTTCAGCGCTCCCCATCACCCCCACGCGAGAAGAAGCGTCGGCTGGGCTGACAAGCCCCCTGCTCAGGAGGTCTTGAGAGAACGGCAGCGGCCAAGGAATGCGCCAGCGAGGAAGGGGGCACGGGGAAGCGCGGGGAGGGCTGGCCGGGACGCCCAGCACACCTGGATGAGCCTGCTGCCAGGGATGCTTTCGGAAGAATGTCTTCCGGGAAGGCAGCTTTCCTTCCCGCGGCCCGAAGGC
>VXBT01003514.1:2461631-2585677 GCA_013400235.1 Oriolus oriolus | reverse complement strand
CCCCGCCCCGCCGAGCCCTTTGTTCGCCGCCGGGAACCGGGAGAGGGGTGCTGCCGGAGTTACCGATGGAGATCTCCTGGGCGAAAGCGAGGGAGATGAGGAGCAGCGGCAGCCCCACGGCGATGCAGGTGACGATCTTGTCGAGCGCCAGCTCCAGCCGCAGCCCCTTGTAGCGCGTCTCCGGCGGCTCCTTCAGCAGGAAGTCGGAGAAGACGTACTCGGTGGCGATGTGCGCGATGGCCATGGCGGGCACGGCGCGGTGGGGCACGGCTGGGCTGGGCTACGCCGGGCTGGCCTGTGCTGTGCAGGGTTAGGCTGTGCTGTGCCCCGCCCGGCGCGGCTCGGGAACGCCCCCGCAGCCCGGCCCGGCCCGGCCCGGCCCCGCCCGGCTAGGGGGCGGGGGGCGACGAGCGGCGTCCTGCAGTTCGGGAGGGGAGCTGTGGTCCGTGCCAGGCGCCCTGGGGGTCGCCGAGTCACAGAATAGCTTGGGTTAGAAGGGACTTTAAAGATAATCTAGTTACAGTCCCGCTGCTGTGGGCAGGGACACCTTCCACTAGACCAGATTCAGCCTGACCTTAAACGCCACCAGGGATGGGGCATGCACAGCTTCTCTGGGCAACCTGTGCCACCGTCCTCACAATAAAGAATTTCTTCATAAAATCTATTCTAAACCCACCCTCGTTCAGTTTAAAGCTATTCCCCTTTCTCCTATCACTGCATATCCTTCTAAAGTGTCATTCTCCCTCTTTTTTATAAGCCCCCTTAGGTACTAGAAGGCCATAGTGAGGTCTCTCTAGAGCCTTGTCTTCTCTGGGCTGAGCAATCCCAACTCTCTTAGTCTGTCTTTTAGGAGAGGTGCTCCAGCCTTGACTTGCTTCACCTTTGTGGCCTCCTCTGGATGTGCTGTGGATGTCCATGTCTTTCTTGACGTGGGGGCCCCAGAGCTAAAGCAGCACTCCAGGTGGGGTGTCAAGAGAGCAAAGTAGAGGGGCAGAAACACTTCACTTGGCCTGCTGGCCACACTCCTGATGCAGCCCATGATGAGATTGGCTTTCTGCAGTCTGAGCACAGTTTGTTCATGTGCAGCTTTTCATCCACAAGAACCCCCAGTGAGGGGGATTCTCAGTGAGTTCTTCTCCCAGTCTGTACTCACGTCTGTGGTTGCTTCTACCCAGGTACAGTGTTTGAATGGAGACTTCTTGTGTCACAGTTTGTGCCCATCAGCTGAGGTCATCTTGCCAGGCACTGCCAAGAACAACCTGACTCTGTCCATGCTACTCTCCTATCAGCTGTTTGCACACACTATGGAGAGCCCCTGAGGCACTTTCTCCAGGCTGATGAGCACCAGCTCTCTCAGCACACACCTCCCCACCCCAGTCTGACAGATGCTCCAAGTCCCTGACCTACCTACCACCATGTCCTGTGCCATTTTTCCCACCCAAAATGTTTGATCACTGCTTCTCAGGTCACTTTTTGGGGGAGTCACTGGGGTGCCTTCGCCTTTAATAATCTTTAGTTCATTTGCCCCTCTGTACTTCTCCTGTTGGTTTCTGGACCTCTGCAAGCTTGGAGTGTCCTCAGCCTCCTCAGCCCAGGAGTCGCAGAAGAAGTCACATGTCTGCCCCATGAAGAGCCACCTCCTGTGCTGTGCTTTCATGCAACATTCCCCCAGCTCATTGCTTTCTACAAAGGGGACAAACTACTCCCTTCTCCACTCAAATCCTCCTTTATAAAACTGCTATCCTATCTGCTTTCAATCGTCCTTTCTATTTTTTCCAAGCCATAAGACAAGGAAATCATTCCTCTTACGGAAACTGTTCTACAACACTGATTCCCTTTCTTGTTCTTCTTGTGCTGGTCTTGTGCTGCTGTCCCCTTTGCTGGATGAGGCCAGGAGATTTGACTCGTGCTGTATACACGATGTAGGTGCCCCAGACATTTATGTAATGGGACTAAGTGGTTTTCTGTTTTGCTCTATTCTCAATTTGTACTGATTCCTAATATTTAATTGCCTTTCTGCCCACTAAAAAACACTGGAGCCAATGTTGTCATTAAAGTATTACAAATAAGATCTCATTTCTGAGATGCTCAGACAGTATGATACACATAAGGTGAGGACTGCTTTTTTCCACACGAAGTACCATAAATGTATCAGTACTACATTTTGTCCTTTTTTTCACTGATTTTTCATGCTACATGTGCTTAAGATTGTCACTCAACTTGTCCACTCTTTTTCACAACATTTAGATAAAGCAGTGAAGAGCAAGCGTCCTTGTAGCACCCCATGAGTGACTTTTAACATGAAATCTGACCACTTTTCACTGTCCTTTAACCAGTTATTTCACCTCCATTGACTCCTCATCCCATGGTAATTTCATTTCCTTACGAAGCTTTAACTGAAGACCTTCTCAAAGATCTTATGGAAATGTGAACAGGTTATATTCATCCATGTCTCTTACCTATGCAGAGTCCTTCAAAAACCTTCCTAAGGCGCAATTTTCTTTGGGGAAAAAAAATGTATAAATTCTTCCATGTTCTCTTCTGTTCCTTTGGACACTTTCCTGGTTTGGTTTTTAGAATAGTTTCAGCCAGCTCCCTCTGTGTGACTGACAGAGCTGCTTAGTCCTCTGGGAAGTTTTTAAAGGTTGACCTTGTATTTGTCACCTTTCAAGCTTTTGGGTTTTGGACAGTTCCCAACTGCTACTCCAGTTTGTAATCCAGGTTTTCCATACTTGAGGGCCTGTAGCATTCTGTGGAGAACATTCCTGCTCTGGTGACTTGATCTTCTGTTCATTTTGTTGCTTAACTCTGTTCCTGCCAGTGCTTCAGCCCAACACAGATGCTGTCCTTCAACACAGGTGTCAGGGCACAGCTGGCACAGGGCTGCCTGCGCCAGGCAGGCAATGGTAAAGTCATTGCTTTACACTTTCTGTGATGTTTCATGATCTCTGTGGCAGGCTGTGTCACCTGGTCCAGCAGCAGCGATGTCCTGGGGCCCTTTGGAGCCTTCGTTCTGGTTTCACAGCCACTGTCCAGCTGAGGAGCGGGCCAGAGGAAATGAACTGTGCCAGAAGGTTCATACAAATAGCTGGATTTTTTATTGTCAATGTAATCACTTCGGCAAACTAGTTTATACAGTCAAAAGACACTTATGACTCTGTTTCTAAAATATCAGGCACATTATCTGCCCTAGAAGGGAAATACCAAATAACTTCCTTTCTTAAGAGTGCTTGTTTAAGTGAAAGGCTTTAATTTTATATGTATACAGAGAGCAAAAGTTCTGCACAGACAGACAGTGGTTTTGCACAGAACAGGAGACCCCAGTTTTAATGTTTACAGAACAGGAAGATAAAAGGGTTTAGAGTATCTGTTTTTGCCAGCTCAAATGGAAGATTTTGAGAGGGTAATTTTGTTTGTTGCTATGGTGTAAATTCTATTAGGGCTCAGTCCTGCATTTCTACTTCATGTGCATGCTTTCAAATGACTGAGGGAAAACAAAGAAATTACTGAGAAACATCCAAGAAACTTTAACATATTGTTTGACTGGACATCAATGCAGGACTCATTTAAGCTACAGTAGGAGTGTTGCACAGTAGAATTTCCTACCTTTGAACATACTTTAAAATACAGAAGTGGAAAAAATAAAATTAAAAAAAGCAAAACAGCAACTTGAATTTACATTCAAAATCAAATTTGTGTAAACACTTTTACAAAGGTGTTTGTTCTGGAATTCCTCTTCAAGAGCTATAGCAGGCATGAGCAGGCAAGAATGAACAAAATCTAACTAAAAATGAGCTATAAACATTCAAGTATCACTAAACATGGCCTGATTCTGTCTGTCTGCCTCGCAGAGCACAAAGATCATCCTCCTGATGGCTTCATTACAGGTAGGGAGAGAGGTGCTGCTCAGTGCAAAGAAGAGGTACAGAATCAGGACCATAACAAGCAGCAATTACAAAGTCAATTAATCTCTTGGAGGTTGCTCAGGGCTAGATTTTTAGAGATAAATAAAAGCTGTTAGAAACTAACAGCAGGGGCACTGCTGAACCCATCAAGTTCTAAAATTTATTTGTAGGTCTTCAAAAATCTGTCCCCGGTGCACAGTTTCCTCATTTAACAGGGAAAAAAAAAGGGAGAATCACTTGAATGGTGGTGAATTCATTGAGCCAGACTTTGGAAAACTGCAGGGACTTGGAGATTAGCACGTGCTCCTTCAGAAGCTGACAACTTAAGCCAGTCCCTGGTGGTGTTTATTTCCTGGTGTGAACCCCATGTTTCTGCACAGAGCACATGGATGCCATGCTGCCTGCTCCTTACTCCTGTGGAAACCCTATGGATGCCGAGGGGTGTGCTGCTCTGCTCAGCTGTTGGATTGGATCTTGGACAAAGCTCAGCTGAACTCCAGAGGAGTGGAGATGGTGATGGGTGGTACATGGCTCTCGGAGCTGAGCCCTGCAGCTCATGCTCACTCTTGTGAGCACTGGCCATGGGGTAGGACTGTCAGCATATGCCCTGCTCCAGTTTTATTAGCAGCATGTTGCCTGGCAGTATTAGGTTAATGGTTGGACTCAATGATCTTAGAGGTATTTTCCAACCTTAATGATTTTATGATTCTGTGTCGTGAAATCCAGTGAGTCCCTGTGAACGATATTAAAAGTGGGGCTTTACAGGGAATCTGTCAGAAGTGCACTTTTATCATGCAGAGCTGTGTAATGGATTCTATTTCCTTGGTGGGTGATGAAGCAGAAGAAGATCAATGCTGTTGACAGTAGAACAAGTCCAATGAAAACAAAAGCTGCGAGTATCAGGCTGGCTTCTCCAGGACTCAAAGTTTTGCCAAAAAATTTGCCCAGTTTGTTGTCATCATCTGTTAAAAGAAAGTTGTTAATGAGAAATCTGTACATGAATCTGAAGAGTTTTAAATGGCATTATAAAAAATCCTTACCCTTTGCAGTGGTTCCATTTGTTGCAGTAGTTGTATTGTATGCTTCAGTTGTGTGTCCTCCTTCTGATGGAACTTCCCACTCTCTTCTCTCTTCTCAGAGATTAAAAAAGCACAGTTAAGTTGAAAGCCTTAATAAATAATTTTATGTCCTTTGAAAAAGTAGAGTTGACTTTATTTTGACCTTGTTGATCTGAACAGACATTGTGATTAGATCATCACAGCTGTTCCTCTGGGCAGCTCCATGCGCAACATCCCCCTTCTTTGTAGGCATCTCTGTTACTCCACTACTTACTGTAGTGATAGGACAAGGAGTAACTTTTAAACTGAAAGAGGGTAGATTTAGATGGGACGTAAGGAATGCATTTTTTATTACAAGGGTGGTGAGGCACTGGAACAGGCTGCCCAAGGAAATTGTGGATGCCCCATCCCTGGCAGTGTTCAAGGCCAGGCTGGATGGGGCCTTCAACAACCTGGCCTAGAGGAAAGTGTCCCTGTCCATGGAAGGGGTTTGGAACTAGATGATCTTTGAGGTCCTTTCCAAACCAAACCATTCCATGATTCACTTCTGTATTTGCTTGTCCATTTTAAATCTCACAGCCCACATGAATATGTGGAATCAAATAAATTTATCATATCCAAAGAAGGAGTATTTCGGCTACATTTGGCATCTACGTTTGTCATCATGCTGCTCCAGGGTTATAGGTATGAGGTGTGCCTGCTTGGCACTGTTTCAACCCTTGCAGAGGAGTGTAGCCAGCACAGTGGGGACCTAGGCAGGAGATGCTGGATCCAGATGTTTAGTGAAGTTATGTGATATGGAGAGGCTCACAAAACACTTTTGGCTTCACTCACATGTGCTGGAAGAGACAAGCACCACTCTAAAAGTTTGCCAACATTTCTTAGTCAAGAGATCACCTATTTCTTGGACAAGATGAACAACCATTTTCTGGAGCCTGTTTTTATCTCAGCTGATGTCTGTCTATGCAGGGAGGAGCCCCAACAGCTCTGTGAGTCATCAGGGGTCACAGGAAGGAACCAGCACCATGCTGGGCTGTAGGCCCTCCCACACAGTGTGGCAAAATAGCTGAAAAACAGATGTTTTTCAAAAAAGGCTTTGCGGATGTTTTCTGCACCACTTTTAAATGACAAATGGTCCCTAGGCTGCCACTGTCTCAGAAGGGCACTTGTGAAGCACCAACTGCTTTCAAGTTGCAGCCAAGTGCACCAAAGATTGCTGCCTCAGCCATGTCATTAGGGGGGTTTGTCCTCTCTCTTATCACTGCTAACTGGCCATGGCAGTACAGGTGCTTCCCACCGGTGCACAGGTGAGCTCTCTTCCTTTCCACCCTGCCTTCCATCCAGTTGTGCTGCAATACCACCTCTGAGTCCTAGGATGTTGCTGCTACTGCACCTGATTTATTGATGGTGTAGGTTGTCTCCATGCCAGCATGGATGTGATCGGCCACGTGACAGTGCAGAAGCCATGTTCCAGGGTTTTCTGCTATGAGTTCAACTGTCTGGAAGGTCCCAGGGAAAAGGTCATATACGTCTCCTCTGTGGTCCTTATCTGTCTGTGGCAAAGCAGAACCAGAAGTGTGAGAGTTGTGCTTCAAATACTCCCCAACAGGCACTGAAATATTCCAGTTAGGCTTCCAGCTCCTTAAGGCAGATAAAATGCTTCTCGTAGTGAGCATCATCCAGGGAAACTGAGGTCTGTGGACACCTCTCATTTAATCCATTAAATAACAAAAGCAGACCCCTCCTGATGACTCCAGCTGCTGGTTGAGCAAAGGTGTTTCCCTGAAAGGTAGATTTTTCAGGTAGTCCTGCCAGTGGCAAACGGTCACAGTGTAAAACCATACTCTAAGCCAGCATAAATCTCTCTAATTTCCTCCCTGTATCTTCCCTTATACCTATGGGTAAACACATATTCTGACCCACCTAACCATGTCCTCTAATAGTCCCCTGTATTCATATTTCATAACAGGCTCAGAGTAATAGAAGCTTTGCAAGGACCTCATTCATTTCCTATTTCCTTCAAATGCAAAACTTCCACCAACCTCAGCATCAGCCCAGGGCTCTGTGCCCAAGTGACAAAACCAGGCTGGAAATCTGGAATTTTTTTTTTCTCTCATAAATTTCCCATCACACTATAAAAGTTTTACTTTGATTTATTTTACCAACCTTGAAGATGAAGGTCTGTGCATGAAAGTGAACTGTGTGGATATCCACTTCATTGCCCATTCCTATCAAATACCAGTTTGTCCTATCACCTTCATTCATCGTTAGACCCAAGAGACTGTTGTAAATCTTCCCATTGATTGCTGAAAGAATGACAAAATAGGAATGATTAATAACTGGCCATGGTATGGGTGATGATAACCTCCACTTCAGGCATGCTTTGCACTTTCAGGGGAGGAGTGCTCAGGCAGAGGGGGGACAGGCGTGTGTGGTCAGGACAAGTGCTGTCCATAGTGACCTCTGCCACTGCAGGGCGACAGCCATGCTTTTGTTTCAGTTTCCAAATCATGGAAGTATACATCATCAAACATTTTTCTGCCTTGAAAAGCATCAAATTGGACTTTTACTGGTTGAGACTGAACTCCTGAACAAACTGGATTTATGCTGAGAATCTACATGGAAAAAGAGGGAATAGAATTGTTGCCTAAAATGGATACCAGCTGTAGAAAGAAAAGTTTGCTTTGCCAGGGCTGTGTCTATCCCCGTCCAGTCTGTTCTGCCTGCCTCCTGGGCTGGCTACTACTACAGCCACAGTTTTAAAACATCATCCTTATGCTCCTAAAAAATAAGCCTTGGAGGAACGCAGCTCCCAAATGACAGGGGAATTCTGGCAGGGCAGCCTCTTCCCAAGAGTGTAAGAGTAAACTATCTTGTTAGAAAAATATCTTGGCTGGGCCTCGTGAAATCTTTTTTGTTTCCAGTATTGCAGTTTATGAAGCTGTGACATGGTTGTGTAACTGCAGGCCAAGTCCAATGTCTTCCTAAAAGGGCTGTGAAAAATAAACCTCTTTCCTCTTGGCTGCTGCCGCCAAGTCCTACATACCATGCATGCAGTTGCCGTCTTCAAAGTTCTTAGTGGAATTAAAATCATCAGGATCCTTATGAAGGTATGTTTCAATATTTTCTTTCAAATACCAGGATTCATTTTCATCGAACACCATAAACAGAAGCGTAAATTCACGATCTATGTCTTTTCTTAGACCTCTTTCATCTAAAGTTCCTTTTCTGCAAACTACAAGAGGCCCAACCAGACCACTGTATGTGTCCTGAAATAAAATAAATACATGTGTTACAGATTTTCAGTTCATCCAGTTATGAAATAGATAGATACAGATTAACTAAAGATTGAATTACTTTTTCCTATCAGATGAAAAAAAATCTGTCTGATTAAAAATTTCTTTCTCTGTGTCTCTGTTAATTTACCAAAGCAATGATCTCCAGTAGTCCCTTTCAACCTTACTCATTCTGTGATGCTGTGATTTTGTGTAATGTTTTGTCTTTATGCCAAATCCCTTCAACTATTTTTAAGGAGGAAATCACATTACTGGGTGTATCCCTTGGGATTTCAGTAGATTAAATTACCCGGGCATGTACAACTGGTATCAGAAGACAAAGCATCTAGCTCTGTGAATGGTTTCTCTAGCCTGTGGTCTTCTCCTAGCTGAGAAGCAGGATCCTTTCAGAAACATTACACAAGGCAGGACGTGTTAGCCAAAGCAATGCAAGCTTTAATGGCCATTTCTTGGTTACCTTAACAAAATTTGCTGTTGAATAATAAACCCAAGTGATACAGTTTGGATCTGTTTTGCCAGGACCGGATCGTTCTGGGACATTCCACCTGTAGGTGTTAATTTCCCCTGAAACAGAGAGAGAACAATTTAACCTTGAGCAGCTGGGTCATAGAGGCTTCAAATAGTATCTAACTCAGACCTGCTACCCTCCTCATCAAAAAGTTATCTGCATCAGAACTACCTGTTGAAGCATGCAGCAATGGGATGCAAATATGATTCTGATTCCAAGAGGTCAGTAAGGTTCCAGTGGTGTAAATGAAGGCAGATTGCCCCAGAAAAGAAGATCTGCAAATGATACTGACAAATGTGGCATCCCACAGAAGGAAGTTTACAGACAGGACTCTTTGTCTTTCCCCTTAGCAAAACTTGTAGTAATTCAATGATCTTGGCTGCTGATGCTTAAGGTCAGTTGAGACACTGGGAGCCAAGCCCAGAAAATGTTTCTTGGACCTTCTCAATTGAAAATGGCAAAAAAAAGTGGCAGTTGCCACTGGGATTTTGCAGAGGGTGCTGCAGAAGTGTGTCAGCTGGGGGCCCAGATAGAAGAGCTGAATATGTACCGACTTGCTGTCTGGGAGCAGCAGGGGGGTTCTTTCATCTTCCAGATAAGCCCCTGCTCCACAGCAATTACCAGAGAACCTCTGTCCCTTCCCGAATGTAATCATCTCTGCCACATCCTCCCTGAGCAGAAATTCCCTGACCTCTGATTTCAAAAACTCATAACAAACAGATGAGGAGATTATCTGTTTGGGTGAGGATCATTTCTCTGCACTGAATACAAACACCTGTGCTCAGATGAACTGCCTGTGCTGTGTTTCCCTGCTTTGTTTTTTTGCTGGTACTACAGGAAAGGGTAGAAGACCAAGATGTGGTCAACACCTTGCCCTTTTAAGTGGTGAAGAAATGTTGAACCAGGCAATCTCTGTCCCAAAAGCCTTTCAGGGTGACCACAGCCAAGAGCATCGTGGGACATGCTGCGAGTCAGGTGAAAACAAGGAAATCACAAAACCATGGTTTAAGTACAGCTACAACCCAACAGCTGCCAATAGCTGTGGGCATCTAGACAAGGAGAGTTTTCAAGCCTGAAGGGTTGGGAAGTTACTAAGCCTAGTTGTGTGTCACTGAGCCACTACAGTGCTCATGCATCGTGCAGCAGTGGGTTTTATTGTACAGCGGTAACTACAAAAAAACAAACAAAAACAAAAAACAAACAAAAAACCCCCAAAAAACCAAAACAATGGTGACTCTCAACTCTCATACAGTATAGGATAGGTCTCATGTAAGTACTGCAATATCATTTACTCATACAGGATAAGCACCATGTCATGGAAACTATAAGTTCATGTCATGGAGACATAGGCCAGGGAAGAGTTTCTCATCCACCTGTATCTAACCTACATGTCATCACCTCTTTTTAGAGGGTGTGATCTGAGGAGGGAGGCTGGTCATGGTCCTCCACCCCTTCCTTGCTTTTTACTCCTCACCTCAGGATATTTGGAGGCTGTAGATGGAAAAAATCTCGACCTTACTTAAAAGCTGACACATTTCAGATGGCATTTAAGACCCATCTTTGAAGTGCAAATAAGGCATAACCCCTGAAAAGAGTGATAAAGTGAGGAAAATGGATGTTCTGTCCCTCTTTTCTTCTGGGTAAATGGAAGAAGGAACAGGGAGAGAACAAAGCTGTGGCAGATGAGAGCTGGTTTAACACAGGCTGCTACGGATATGCTCTCTGCATCTATTTACCATGCCCCACGCAGTTTCTTTAGGAGCTGGCAGTGCTCTCAGGAGTACAGTTTGTCACGATGCAAATCTGTCTGAGGACTGGTTGAGGATTTAGTAGAATTCGACCATCTTTGGCTAGTTTGGGGTGAGCAGTGCAGCCTGGCCTAGGAAGACAGACAGTGAGGATTTCTAGAAGATGGTGGTGGGGACTGTGGTGCCCATAAATTTTTCTTGTTTTCAGGGATTTGTTTTCTACTTTAACTGCTTCTTCCAAGCTCTTAAGGTAAAGTCTGTCCTTAGATCTTGCTGAAGAGCGCCTTTGACTTACTCTGAAACCCAGACACCTTCTCTCATTTAACTCATCCCAAGCCTGCTCCCATGTGGGCACAGGAAACATGACAGGAGCGTTCCCGTTATTGCACCTCAACTGCCAGCCTAACAGCGTCAACAGCATCATGGAGCAAATAACAAAACAAGGGAAAATCATGTACAAATCAGTTCCTTTTTTCTTCCCTCCCCCATGTATTAACAACAGGTATGCATTAATCAAACTCCAGCAAGGCAGATGTTGTCTCATATTTGGACATGAGTTTCTGCGTAATTGTACTGTACCGATACAGCTGCTCACAGGAAAGAAATTTCAGATTGCAAAGAGTTTTATTACATCAAAATTTCTTTTCGTTTAGTTTCACACTGGATTTCACAAATACTGTGAAAAAAAATCGCAAGGGTGTTGGAAAGCAAAGGTATGTACGTTTTGTATTGACTACAATGCCTGGGTTTGACTTCCCACTAGAATGTAAACCCAACAAAAAAAAATTGAAGTTCAAAAAGTTCAACAGGAATTTTTGTATATGAAAAGCTATTTTCCACTGTTTTCCTCACTGGAAACTGAGGCATATTTGGTACACTTTTTCAAAGATTGTTAATTTGCATGACAGCTACATTTTGCATTTTATGCATGACTCTGAATGCAAATGCCAATTCTGTGTAGCTTGAGAGAGGCACAGTTAATATTACCATCTGCAGTTCTTACCTCTGAGTTTGAAAGTTTTAAAAACATTGTTAGAGCGTCAGTCTGGAGCCAAATGCAGCACTGGCTCACATTTCTCTTGCCATGATTATGGGCCTGCTTCTGTCTCTTTTGGAGGTTGTCCAGTGATATTACATTCCTGTTTCTACCCCTGATAGGAACGAAGGCTCATTCTCTGCCCAAACATGCTCACTAGATCAAGAACCTACATGTATAACAACTCAGAACTGTAGCTGAATAAATGTTGAGCATGTTATGCCTGGAAGAACATACAGATATGGGCAAGCTTGAAAGAGGGATTATCAGTCATGTGCTAAATTGCCTTTATATACAGCATTTGTGGCTCAAAGAAAAGAAGGGGAAAAAAAAAAAGGGGAGCCTTACCAGGGAGGGTAATTGGTGTCTCAGGCTCTTCTTCACAACCCACTTCTTCTATCCCATGTGCACTTATCGAGTAAGGCCTGCTGGCTTTGTTCTTAAATACGATCAGTACGGAGTCACCAACCTCAGCATGGAGTAACGGCCCTGAATTCAAACAGAAGATGCCAGTGATTAATGCTGCTTTTCTGAATTCAACAAACTTTCAATTGCTTGGCCTAGGAGTGGAGCCAAGGTCTCTATCAAAACCCTTGGGCTTTTCTTTTCTTCCAGGAAAGCCATCAAAGTTGGTTTATCTCAGCTGATGAAAAGTTCCATATGTATAAATAATCTCTTTTCAGTCAATGAAGAGAATTGTTCACTCTGAAGACAGGTCTTTGGACAGCTGGTTTTAAGGAAAATTCCTGAGGATGGTTTTTGAATCTTTCAAAATTATATTTCTTAAGCTGGTAATTGCTGCCTTTTTTTTTTAACTTTTTTTTTTCACTCTTGTCCTTCAGAAAAGGAAATGGTAAATATTTTCCTAGAGAAGGTTTTCCTGGGGGAACAGTGTGAAACTGTGTCAGGGGAGGCTTAGTTTCAATATTAGGAAAAGGGTCTTCACCCAGAGGGTGTTTGGGCCCTGGAACAGGCTCCCCAGGGAAGTGGTCACAGCACCAAGCCCGACAGAGTTCAGGAAGTGCTTGGACAATGCTCTCAGGCACATGGTGTGACTCGTGCAGGACCACAAGTTGGACTTCAATGATCTTCCAACTCAAAATATTCTATCATTCTATGACTATTTTATGACCAGTGCTTGCCTGCTTTTCACCCCATAAAAAACATGAGCTGATGGTTATTTTATGATGGGTAAAATTATGTGTTGCCCAATTGCAGATACAAATCCAGCTCCTTAATATTGTCTTAATCTGTTTACAAGAGTTTCCCCCATGTTACAAGCTCTGAAGCTAAGGTGAATCCTGGAACTGCCATTATAGCACTCCTTAGGATACTCCTTATTCATGTTCAAGAATTAATTCTTTATTTTGGAATGCATCTTTACACTCAGCAATTACATAAATAGTGTGTAAAATCACTGATACCTGGAATAGGCATTTGTGTTCCTTATTTTCCATCTTAAAAAAGCTGGAAAACATCTTAATTTTTGGAAAGCAATCCTCTCACTGACCACAGGCTTGGTCTGTGAGACATGAGAGCTACTTGCCCAGGATTTCCAAGTGTTCCTCCTCTTCTGTCCTCACTTTGCGCTGTGTGAAGTTGCCGCTTGTGTACTCCCTGTAAACCACCTTCTTGTATTTTGAACCGATCAGGTCTTCCGCTTGGCTCAGAAAAACATGCCCATAGCTGCAAAATAAAAAGGCAATAAAAGCACTAAGCCTTACATACCTGAAAGCCAGAAACTGTTGTGTTATTCACAATAGAGTTAATGAGAATGTACAGCTTGATCCAATGTGCTGATTGATGTGAAGGCCCTGAGAGAAGCAAGAGGTTTTAAACAGCAAATAGCAAGAGTGATAATCCTCACTGAATGCACACCCTCTTCAAACAGGTAAAGCTGAGGATAAGTTGCACTCTCCAAGAACTTTTGGGAACACAAACCCTCCACCAGAGCTGTCAGAGCAGAGGTGAAGTGTGAGTTAAGAGTGGTTTCAGCTTCCCTCTCCAGCTGCATTGTTCGCTCCAATAAAAGATACTGCCTGTCCCTGGAAACCTGAATTCTCTTATCATGATGGCTGCTTTCACTATCTTGGCTATTAGTCAGCCACAGAAGATGATAAACAAAGCTTGATCTTCTAAAACCAGTGGCATCATCTGAGATAAGAGGGAGCTGCTTTACCTTTCCCTCTTGCTTCTGTGTACTGCACAGGTTGGATGCCTTCCCAGCATGACGATAAAGGGAGAAATGTATTTTCCCTTCTGCACCTGGAAGAGGATGCTTTCCAGGTTAACCTCAGTTTGTTGCTGCTCCCGTGGGATCCCAGAGGGCTAACTCGCCGGCAGAGGACACTCACAACCCGCTGTGCAGCAGAGCATTCACCCTCTTCTGGGAGCAGCTGTCTCCTGGCAGCTCATCTCCAAGGTGCCCCTGGCAGGGGAGTTGCAAGGTTGGCTCACAATATATTAAATAAACACAAAAAACGCCCCAGGGATACTGCTTACTGTAGTAATGGACTGTGTGTGCAATAGCAGCCTTTGACAGTACCGGAGTTCATGTTTTATTTAAACTCACATCATCACCTGTGACGCTTCAGGTGTATTTTTTACAGACTCCTCTTCCTCTGCACAAGGAGCAGTTTCCCAGGTGCTTTTCTAAGGTTTGTTTTTGACATATGTTCCTTTTTGCTTTCACCAAAGTGTCCTCAGAGACCAGTCTATGCAATGTGATCTGGAATGCGTATTTTTTTCACAAGTTTTTTATTCTTTAACACAAAACAGTGATTCACTTGCAAGTAGAGTGATTCACTTGCAGAACTTATGTTCTGATCTTTTCTGGGGATCCAGGGGCTACCATGCTGCAGAAAAGCTGGCTCAGCACCCTGTTCATGCACCTGCATTGCCTACAGGAGTTCACATCTGGAACAGGTACCTGGGTTTCTCCTCTATGAAAACCAGATCACTGGGATGGCAAGGCTGGGGAGAGCAAGGGAGAGGAGGAGCTTGGGGGGCATCATTGTAAGGTTGAGCCAGGACTGGAACACAGACTTGAAAGCCTTCTTGAATTAAACAGCATTACAAGACACTCTGAAACGAAAGCATTTGAAACTGGTGCCTATGAACTAGTCTAGTCTGAGAGGCTGTGACTTTATAAATACAATTTCTTGTACTATGTTTGGCAAAGAGTTTCTCTTAAAAAATGCAAGGCTGGCATTATGAAATGGTGCTTCAAAGTTTCCCCTCCACTATAAGTGCGTCCTGTGCCAACAACTGTTTTTTGGGTTGGGTACCTTTCCTCATTGCTGCTGATGTTGTAAATCTTTGGTGCCGAGCTCTTATTTGAGGCATAGTCCCACTCAATTTCCTCTGCAGCAATGTAGTAGAGCCTCATGGCTCCGCGCTGCTGCTGGGCTCGGGTGGTGTTGCGGCAGCTGCTGACCTCGTAGAGATGTTTCATCCCACCAACAAAGTGATCAAAAGTCCTGCAAACCACTTTGAATGTGCCTGGAAAGAAAAGCACATGACATTTCAGCAATTAAAAAGACTAAAAAGCAGCCTGGCAAGCTAGGTCCTGTGTACATCTCTGATCTGTCCTCAGACAAACCTAATCTATGATGCTATATGGAAACTCAAACAAGGGGATGTTTATGTAGAATGATAGAATATTCTAGGCTGGAAAAGACCTCCAAGAGTATCAAGCCAGCCATTAACCCAGCACTGCCAAGTCCACCACTAAACCGTGTCCCTAAATGCCTTATCTACAGTCTTTTGAATACCTCCAGGGATGGTGACTCCTCCACTTCCTGGGCAGCTTGCTCCAATGAACTAAAACTCCCCGATGCTACCTGAGGTTATTTCCTCTTTGTCTGTCACTTGTTACTACCTGGAAGAAGAGACCAGCACCCAGGTAGCTGTAGAGAGTGAGAAGATCCTCTCTGAGCCTCCTTTTTTCCAGGCTAAACACTACCTCCGCCACTCCTCGCCAGACTGGTGCTCCAGACCCTTCCCCAGCTCCGTTGCCCTTCTCTGGACATACTCTAGCCCCTCAATGTCTTTCTTGCAATGAGGGACCCAGAAGTAAACACAGGATTGGAGGTGTGGCCTCACCAGTGCCCAGTACAGGGGGACGGTCACTGCCCTGGCCCTGCTGGCCACACCATTGCTGATCCAGGCCAGGTGCCACTGGTCTTCTTGGCCACCTGGGCATATGCTGGATCATGTTCAGCCGCTGTTGACCAGCACCTCCAGGTCCTCTTCTGCTGATTTTTCCACTCTTCCCCCAGCCTTTGGCATTGCATGAGGTTATTGTGAACCAAGTGCAGGACCCAGCAGGACATGACCTTGTTCTTCTCCACAGGAAACACTAGCCTTCTCCATCTTTGCTCGAAAGTCACCATAAATTACTTCTAACTATTTGAGTTCAATTAGCTTGGCCAAGGAAACTCAGAAAAGCACTTAGATGTCTGGCAGCAGGAACAAGCTTGCCAGGGAGCCTTCACTGCCAGCAAGCCCATGCTGCAGACATGCCCATGAGGAACGTAAGAAGACGTAGGAGGAAGCATTCATTAAAACTCAAATAGAGGCATGGAGAAACAAGGGGTGTGTTTCAGAGATGCTAGGTCCTTGTCCCTGAGCACAGACACTGTATCAGCCTTCAGTGCAAGAGACTCTCCACTCAGCTCCTGCAGTTTGTCTGGTGTCATCAGGCTAATGGAGGCCTCTTTGCAATACAGATACAGACCCACTATACAGGAATGCCTTCTTATATTTTATTTTATATATATTTTTCTATATGCACAGTTGAGATAAACTGCAACTTTCTGACCCTTTGCATTCCCTCCATGAAAGGCCAAGCCACCAAGGGCCTTTTTTTTTTTGGTAGCTCTGGTGGTCAAAGACTGTAGTGATTGTGGGAGCGTATTTTGGCCTCTTCATGGGCAGATTTAAGTATTTATACTCTCCTTCTCTCCCTCCCATTTACTCAAGCAGAAGCTGACCATGATGTTGTCCTGTGCAGCTCCACCTGCTAGCACTCTGTGAAGAAGGAAAGCACTTTCACAGCTGCTTTGTATGTGAGTCAGTGACAGAACAAAAATTAGAAGCATATCTCTGTCCAGACTAGATCTCAGTCCATTTCCTGTGCTTCAGGGGCAAAAGTGATGAAAATTATGAAGTAACACGTAATTTTAAAAAATCACGTGCATTGGTGACTGTAAAGATCTGTTAATTCATTCAATTTCCCTTATTGCTGGTAGAAGGTTAGCGAAAAGTTAATAATCCCTTAGAATAATAGTTTTGTTGAGTTCTACAGTGCAGTTTCATGACAGATGGTGGAAATGTTTGGGGTTTGCATAGGAATAGTTTCATTTGTCTTACAGGCACCTGCAACACAGGTCTAACCTGGCACATACACAACTCCAATGTACATTTCTATGAGGTGCTCTGGCCAAGGATGGCCCTTGGCACAGCCTTGTACAACCCTGATGACTGTGTTGATCTAAACAGAGTTGCACCAGTGTAAAGTGAAGTAATGCTGTACTCTGTATTATGAAGCTTATTTGGTGTCTCCAGCAAACAGCTCATACTCTCTTAGTTTGAAGTATGAATCACTGGATTACCCATGAGATTTAAAAGTACCTTTAATGTATAAGCTTCTGAAGAAACTCCTAAAGACTGACTATTATTGAAAAGCTTTTGCTGAAGTCCTAAAATACCTTAAATGATGCTGACTATCCACATGGCAGTGGATTTGCTTTTCTAAAAAACTCTGTTTGGAGAATTATAGAAATTCTGCGAGCATACTGTTAGCTATCTCTCTCTGCCTGCTGCTCTGCCTCTCCCAAGGTCATTAAAGTCTCTGGTCTTTGGTGCACATGCATATTGGATTTATACACCTTCCCAGAAAAGTAACCCAGCCTGAATTCTCAGCTACGCCGGGTCCCCACCATCTCCATGCTTTCAGGAAGTATGCTCCTTGTGCAGAGCACAGTATCTCTCTGACTGTCCTTTTGACTGACTGGTATCTGCAAGTGCCACACCACCAAAATCAGTTCATGAACATACCCACACGGTTTGGCTGCATCAGTGCTGTCCCTGATAAATGAGGAAACAAGGCCAGCCCGTCCCTCGTCGTCCCTCTCAAGTCGATGGTGTTTCCTTGAAAATGAACCCCGTGCATGTCGTAGTGACTGCCCAGCCCAATGAGGTGCCAGGAGACCCTGTCGTTCTTGCACATGGTCAGGCCTGGCAGATTGCCATACAAGTAGCCGTTGACAGCTGGAGGAGAAGGAAAAATCCTGGTTAGCAGCAGGTACACAGAAACCCATCACGGAGCCTCCTACCACCTACCTGGCTGGAGACTCACAACTCAGCAAGTCACTAAAGGGGCATTTTGTGAAGCAAAGGTAGCATTGGAGGACATCAAATTAACATCTAAGTGCTATTCCTATAAACTTGGAACTTCTACCTCTTTGATTTTAGCCTGTAAAATCTTGTAATAGCCCTTTGCAGTGACATAGCACTCCTCCTCCTCCGAGCTTTTCAGTGTAGCTCCCAGACACCAGACAAGTGTACAAATCAGGTACCTCCTTTCAGCCTGGAGAATGTATAACTGGATCATTAAGGCTATGGAGAGGGCCATAAAGAGTTACAAATTCAGTTCTCGTGGAGCCTTTTTATGTGATTTTGATTTCTTCCTTTACTTCCTAAATGTGTAGCTTTCTTTTACAAGGGTGTTATGAGGCTAACCTCCCTAATCCTCAAATGTTATCTGTGATCAGTGTGTGAAAGATGCTATAAAAGAACAAAACTTCAGTGTGAGATCCATCTCATAGTGGAAGAATAAAATAGGTGGGTCCAGAAAGCCCCAGGGTTCTCCAGCAGTATGTATGTAAAGCAAAGACAGGTTATGTGATTTGCTCAAGTCTGTCATCCCAGGGACACCTTGGAGGAGACCCATGCTGAAGTCAGATACTTGCAGTCCAGAAATTATGTTTTAAAATATTTTTGGCCATTCCCCTCATTTTTGCCTCTTCTTTTCCAGAGATGGTCACTGCCCAAATGGGAGATGGCAGAGCAGAGCAGGTGGGCTGTATTGCCTGAGTCAGTGCCAAGGCCAGCAATGACATTTAAAACTCTAGTGGACATTGGCTTCTTCTGCATCTGATGCCTGTCTCTGGCATTGTGCCTTTTTATAGAACTAAGTGTTGTATCTAAAGCCAGTGCTCTGTTCCCTTTCTCCAGATGTAGTTGGTAGGTGGATGAATTCATTGCCATTGCGACATTGGGATTTCAACATGCACTCCAAGGGCATCAGGAGCTGGTCACAAGCTGACTGACAGCTTTCCAGCTCACTCTCCAGCACAGTGCAGTGAGCTATGAATGATGATAAAACCTGCCAACTCATCTCTTCCTAATATGACTGAAAAAAAAGGTATCATTAACAGGTACTAGGTATTTCATACCATGCATTTTGTTGGATTCCATGAAATCAGCATCATTTACATCTACTTTTGAAGGGTCTCCAGTAAATGCTTCAATATTCTTGTTCAGATACCAGCTGTCATTCTCATCAAAAATTGAAAAGAGAAGGTAAAATTCTCTGTCTATTCCTTTCTGTAGACAAAAAGGAAGGCAAGACATAAAAAAAAAAAAGTCTATTCAATAAAGATGAATAGGTTTTTATAACAAAGCTTTCTTTTCCCTGAAGCCACCTTCTTACTAAGCCTTCATAGAGACGGGTTGGCACCTTTACATCAGCCAGAAGGATAAATAAAGTGTCCATTACTTGGCATGAAAAGAGGTATTCATTGCATGGAAAAGACAGAAAAGCTAGGGAAGAGCCAGTATGTTAGGAAATTATGATTTTGTCTTCTTAACCACCCCTTTAGCTCAGCTTTTACCCTGAGGAGTGACATTTGTTTAATCTCTGTAAACTGAGCTGGGAACTGGGCAAATTGCCCTATGGGAACCCCCAGTGCACCACCCTGCTGTTAGGGACAAGCAGATATTCATAGCTGGGCACCTGTGTCCCATCGTGATTCAGAGTGTTCTTCCGACAGACCAGCAAAGGTCCCACGAGGCCAGAGTTGGTGTCCTTGACAGCATCGGTGGCTGAATAGTACAGATAGGTCAGGCACGGGGGGTCACTCTCTGCTGGACCTCCATTTTCAGGCACCCTCCATTTGTATGTGAAGGTTTCACCCGGCTTAACGTGGGCTCCTGGCTTCAGGTAGCCTGCAGAGAGAAAGTTGAGATGCACCAAGATTATGGGAAGGCTTTGTCTTCCTGACTGCAAGAGTTGGATGGAAGTCAGGCATAGCTGCTGATTTCTGTGGAGAAGCTCCCCCTGGCCACCACAGCTCGAGCACCACCCCATAGTCTGGGCAGTTATGCCATGGGGATATCTCACCCGAGTCCCGTGCCATGGGGACAGCCAAGCCCATTCCCCGCAGAACAAGTTCAGCTGCTCCACTCAGATACCTTCCGACGCTACATTGGATTATCTGGATTCAATCAGACAAGACATGCAGAGCTCATCCTGGTGCTTAAATGGCTTCCTCTGAGTTTGTCCCTTACCTGCCCTATAATGGAATTTATCTGTGGCACAAACTCAGACTCTGCTTTTCATTAAGCACCAAAAAATCAATTACATTAGTGAGTGGAGCTGGAGCTGTGTCTCTTTAGAAATTCAAAACAAATCTGATCTGGGTAATTGTTTCTCTTTGATTTTGTGGCAATGCACAGGAGCCTCTGTCAGCATCTCCAGGGAGTAGATGATATTGCTCTTTGTTGGAGGCTACTTTTGAAGGATTTGGGCCATTGTCTGCTGCCATGCAAAGGGTGGATTTAGATTTTGTTTAAGCATCCATTGTCTAGATTTTCTAAGCACAGTCAGCCTCTAATACTCCAAGAAAATCTTCTTAGAAACTGAGACACAAGTGAAAATAGCAATATTACATCTGAACACAGCTATTTGCTGCAAACTGCAACACAAAGCAGAGTATGGCTTCCACAGTATCCAACACTACTGGATTCATCCTGCGATAGTGCTCAATGAGGCAAACACTGATTTGGAGTCAAAAACCCTCTGAGACTGACAAATGTTGAATTCAATATGCAGGGGTATTTCCTGAGAGCACAGCTGGAAAAAACTTATGTCTGCAGACATCTCTAGGTGCAGGTATGTTTATTTACAGTATCTCCACATGAATAAGCGGCACTCAGACAATGCACAACCTCTGAAAAATTATTTACCCTCAGTGTAAACCTACAGCCTCTGCATGTATACCTACAGGATTTCTGCATGTATACACTTGTAGATAGATGTAATGGAAATCCAAGGCACAAGAGTTAAAAGGAGAGAAGAAGGGGCAGAAAGATTATTGATTAATCTGGAGCCAGGTTCCTCTCCAAAGACCCAGAGGTGTGCCAGCTCGCATGGCTCCTGAATTGTAGGTTTTGGGTTGATTTTGCTACACATTGAAGTGTGCAGTGCTGAAGGGCAGTATTACCAGGGAGTGTTACATGAAAGCACAACAGCTCTGCAAGCAGAGGGAAGCTGCACTTCCACTGGAGAACTATCTCTGACATGGGTGGCATTAGGATCTGTGCAGATAACTTCAAGGCTGAACTCAAGCCAGTTGTTTTTTTCATGTTTTGCCTCCTGGCTAATTTGTTGAGTTGCAAGGTCAGCAACAAGAGACAACAATTTAATAAAGCCTTTTGCATTGATTTTATTGTATGATGAGTTTTACGTGTTGACCTAATTCTCTCTCAGCACAACTTTCAAAAAAGGGATTATGTCCCATGAGTTTCTTTTGATGTGTTGTAGTGGAAACAAAGCAATTTAGGCAACAAGAAAGCTGTGTTTCTTTTCAGTGCTGAAAATCCAGCAAAAACTTTTTTGGAGACCACAGCATTATCTCTGTAGGTGCTATGAGTGGGATTCATCTCACGTTAATTGGGCCATCTCAAGCTTAGTCCCTAACCCAAACTCTAGACTTCTGTAGTTGGTGGAGAGCGAATCACATGTCCAGAGGGTCTTCTTGTCACTGACTGTAAAAGGTGCCTACCAATTAAACATGAAATTTAACATTCAACAGTTAAATTTAGGCGAAAAGACCCTGTTCTTGCACAAAATGAGAGGAAGAATTTAATAAATGCTCCATTTCAGCATTTATGTGTTTATGAGAATTAATAAGGATTAGCAGTGTTTCGTGTTCCAGGGCAATCAGATAAAAGCTACCTTTGACACTGACTATCCTGACAGTGAAGCAAGGCAATGCCCAGCCTGGATTAGAGAATTGGGAGTCAGGCACCTGGGACCATGTGGATAGCTATAGCCAAAGACTCAGCAGGGCCATCATGCCAGATCCTAAGATTCATCATTCTGGAGCATGTCCAGAGGAGATCTACTGGCTGCAATGGAGCAATATTAGATTAGAATGAATAGAAATTGGATTGTGCTTTTGACTTCTGTTCAACATGGACCTCAGCTAGTTTTAGATACCCAGTCTGGCACATATCCAAGGAGAAAAACCATCACATTTGCAGACTGTGGAGTCCCATGGATTGTGACATGAAGGGTAGATACAACTAATCAAATTATCCTTTTTGTGCCTTAGCACCCACAAAAGGGCAAACCTGCAGAGCTCAGCAGGAGATTTTTGGACTCAAGTATTCTGGATGTGACAATGCAGTAGTGCAGCCAAAACTTACCATCTAAGTAGGGAGCACCTTCTGACAGCTTGCTGAAGCTTACACCATGGGCCATAATGCTATAGCTTCTTCTGGCTTTGTTGGCAAAAGTAACCAGCACCGTATCTCCCACTTCAGCTTTTATAACAGGGCCTTAAAAAACAGAGTGAGGGAAGGTATTAGAAGGACTATTCTCCAGCATATTCCCACCAAAAGAAGAGAAGGCTGTGTGCACTAAACTCCCCTCTCAGTCCAGATGGTTCTACATTCAAACCTGAGGTAATGACAGGAGGGGAAAATATTCACTGTACCAAGTATTCCCAGGTGCTTCATGTCCTCTGACCAAGTCTTCTTACTGAACGTTGCGTCAGTATATGCCACATAGCGAACTTTCCAGTATTGCCCTCCTATTCTGTCAGTCCCTTGTGTGAAATATGTTGCAGATTCACTGTGGAATTAGCAAATCAGAGTGGTTAAATAATTAAAGGTTCAAGCAGAACCCTTCATTTCAAATAAAGTTACTACTCCAGACACAGGAGAAATGACCCCCCAAGTTACTAATCTGCAAACACTTTTCTAGCACACGAAGAAAGATATAACTGGTTTGAATTAGTTAACAAATGAGCATTCATTATACATTAGACTTCTATGTTTAACCCTGATTTACTTAGGGAGACACCTATATCAACTTACCTTAGGGCAAGAACTGTGCACAATGTGTCTCTAATCCTTGTTGGCTTTTCTGGGAGACACTATAGTGCAATTTGTCTCCATCAGTAATAATAGGGGGAAAAATTCTGCCACTGTGGCACCTCTGAACTGCACTGATTGTAAGTGTGAAAGCTGCCTGAAGAGTCTCGATGAAGGGTCGTTAACTGTGTTGTACTTGGCGTGCCTCACTTTGCCCATGGATTTAATGGAGTAAGATAAGTGCTTCCAGAAGGCACCTTGAGTTATGCATCTAGCTTCCTGACAAGGCTGTTTAAATCCATTCCTCCCTGCCCCTTTCAATTAACATTAATGACAGTGCAGGGCCTAGCCCTGGTGAATCACTGGGGCAGTGTCACACAGACTCCTGAAATTAAAGCACAACAGGAGCTGACAAGAAACCTTACCTGCCAGTGGCATTCAAACCCTGCCCAGTGAATTTATCATAACCGTCAGGTCCATAATTCCAGAGCACCTCTTCAGCAGCGATGTAATATCTTCTCTTGTGACTGATTGGTGGAGAGTGAGACAGGTTTTTTTGGCAGATCTGAACATCATATAGCGCCTCCATGCCACCTGGGAGGAGAAAGAGTCTGGAGACAGTCCCTGACCAGCTGCTGAGTCAGCAATCTCATGGCTACAAATGCACATTCAAAACTGTCTGGGAGCTACGTGGATTGGAAACAATTACTACAGTAAATTTCTATTTCAAAAGACATTCTCTGCCTACAACAGGCCAGATACCAACACCCTTCTTTTACAAGGCGGTACTTTATGCAACAGGTGAAACCCACTGACATCAATGACACTCTTTACTTATTTATTCCGTTTCTTAATCTGTATAAGGATGGTAGAATGGTCAGAGTGCCTCCAAAAATCTGCAAAATGGCATCATCTCCCCCTGACTTACACTGAAATACAGACTGGTTATTTCTACTGAAGGTATTTGTTGTTTTCCAGAATTGAGTCTGGTTTGCCTGATGCAAATCCCACTGTAAAAATTCTCCCAACTCATCCCTGCCATGATCATTATACACTGCCTGCTGCCATGACACCTAGTTTATGATACATGCTTTTGGGGTCTCACACCACACAAGTATCACATCACCATCAAATTCCTCCACATAATGGTTTCTGAAAACACGGCCAAATTTTGCCTGATTTCCATAAAGCAAAAAGCTATTAAGTGTTCAGCTGGCATAACTTTTTTTTTAATGTGTAAGTACTCATCTACAACAAAAAATGGTGATGAAAGCTCATCTCATTGCTCATCAAAATCTCAGGTTTATGTAGGAAGCATGGAGACAGTGCTGGGTCGAGCAAGTCTTCCTCACACGAGTTACATGGCCAAGTTATTCATACTAGCTGAAGATTTGCCCCAATATGTGTAATTTCTGGTGGTGACTAAACTCATATTCATGTTTATCTGGTGAAACAGTCGCAATTTGCTCCAAAGTCACACAAAAGTGTCCAATCCTGCTTTCCCTGGAAACATCTCCCAGTTTTCTCTTCCAAACATGACAGAGGCTGATGAGGAAGATCTATAGCAGCGTACCTCGTAAGTGCTCATTAACCTGGCACGTTATCAGCCACCTCCCGGGGCTCCCAGGAGTCATCTCCGCCGTGATGAATGTCGCTGGGAAGAGACCGACGACATCTGCTCTCTGGTCTCTGCTAGTGAATGTGTGGCCGTAGAAATAAGCAGCATGGATATCTATCTCGCTTCCCATGCCGAACAAGTGCCAGGACATGGAAGTGTCAGCACACATCTCCAAGCCAGGAAGATTGCCGTATATATAACCGTTAATAGCTAAAAACAAAAGTATGAGACTTTATGAGAGGTGAAAGAAAAATGCTTCTGATCCCATTTCTAAGGATGATCCTTTCCTGGCCCAGAAAACAAACTGCCTGGGTGTTCACACTGAATAAGGCCCTCACAGGCTCCTTGATGAAGAGTAGCATTTTGAACATACGTCTTACTGCTCTAGATGATCAAATGCCCCAAATTGTCTGTCTGCGTCTGTGAAAAACTTCCTGGGTAATATCAAGATGTCGCAAAGGCCAAGTCATCATCAAAAAGGCCTGATAATGAAGTTAACTTGTTCTGCAGCTATTTAGCAAGGCTGAAATCTATTTCCTCTTATTCTAAGTCATAAATATACCGTCATATGCCAGGCTCAAGCAATTTAGATTTGAAAATTATATCAGCCAAATCAATGTAGTCAGCTCTGTCTTCCTCAGCTTCCACATCTGATAATGTATCAGGACGCTAGGATAATGAGACTCGTATTTTGCAAAATATTTTATTTCCTAGGCTCCCTGGAACAACCAAAATATACGGAAACATCTGGAATTAAGTTCTTACACCAAATGTCCAAATAACACAAAGTACCATTGGCCAATATATCTCTGAAGGGCAGGAGTGGTTGTACCAGCCAGCCCACCATCCACAAGCCCTTTGAGAATTCTTTCAGTACACACATCTCAAAGTGCTCTGCAGCTTTCTTTGCTCTGTTCAGAACTGGACGGAAAAATGGCTTAAATCTGTTGCCTAAGATAAAATGCTAAACAAATGTCAGAGCTGGGCATGAAGGCCAAATCTCCTTTCTGCAAACCAGTGTGTCATGCTGTATTTAGGGAGAAGTTTTTATCAACACAGCACTTCAACATTCTGACCCATTCCTTGATGACACAGATAAAGGAGAGACATCACAGGGGACAGAAAGTCCTGCTGAAGTGAAAAGAGCCTGGTCAGTGCTGTAGGTCACCATTTACTCAAAAGTCCTTCTCACCATGCATTCGGTTGCTGGTCTGGAAACCTTCATCCTCTTTGTCAACTGTGTCTGGTTCTAAGCAGAAGGTGTTTATATTCTCATCAAGGTACCAGCTGAAGTTTTCATCTACAATGCTAAACATCAGGGCAAAAGCATTAGCAGCACCAGTCCCTTCTATTGTGGTCTCATCTGCAGTTCCTAAATTGCAAACGAAAAGGAAAGTGATAAAAAAAGCCTTGGAGAGGATTGAATTTAAAAATTACAATAACCTTGGAGCACTCAAGGAAATACAGTTCTTTGCCCACAGTCTGCAGGGCAGGATGAATTTCACCTAATTTTGCTCTTCTAAGGCATTTTGACCCCCCTCCAACAGTCTTTGAACAGATGAGTGCCTCCAGAAGGTAGTTCATCTAAGTCAAACTGGTATTTCAGTATCTCTTTGATCTGACATGAGCACAAGTACCTGCCAATATCTGTTGTCCCATTTCCCCCCTCTTTGGTCCATTGTGCCCAACCTTGTCCCTTAGTCAGTGTCAGATAGCATCGGTGTTCCTGCACAGTGAGCCAGGTCGTGAGCTGGATCTATCCAGAAACCAGTGACTCATGGTTTTTTTGACAAGGGATTAAGGAGGGGTGAGAGGTAGCCTGCATTTCTGTTGCACTGAAGCAAATGCTGAACCATAACCCCAGAGTGGCCCTCTAAACATGGCTCCCTCTCCACAGACTGACAAGGAATCCATGAGAGTTATCTAGGACTAGATCCGTAAATTTAAAAAGGCTGAAGACAGGATGAACAGAATCTATTCCAGCTAAGTTCAATATCAGTATCCTAGTGTCTATTTGGGGGGCAACCTGGGAATATAGGACTGGTGATACTGAGTAGTCTGTTATTATCCACTGGCAGGTATAGACTTCATCCAATCATCCAGTCTGTCTCTGATCCTATAAAAACCTTCACTTCCTCTGCCTTCTACGGGAGGGAGCTCAGAGCCTTGCTCTCCGTCCTGTGTCCACCACCACTGGCTGGAGGACTAGAGAATTTACATCACGTAGATATCTGCCTTCATGTATACAAGGCCAAACATACAGATAACCTGGCCTTTCAGGCTAGGATTGTTTGGAATATGCTATCTCCTAGCTTCATGTGTTGTCGCATTGTTATCAGCTCAGTGTCACGTATTCAGTTCTGCAGATTTCAAAGGCTCTCGAGGAGAATATAAGTCTGAGACATTTTAATTGTGTGGGATAAGCTGGAAACCAGGCCTATCCTTTCCACATTGAAGTCATTCTCTTCTTCATATGTAGCACCTGCTTCACTTAGAAGTACTGTATATAAAATCAGGGCTGGTTTTGTACTCTGGGAGTCACTGAAAAGAGGTGGCAGAGGTACTTGAGCCCAGGGGGAGAGGTGGCAATGACTCAGCTGATAAAGAGGAGAGGGCTGGTTCATGATGGCTCCAGCACAACATTAGCAGTCTATGAAGTACACAGGACAGGCTGTTCAGTGCACATCCCCATATGGTTGTGAGATATAACTTGTAAACAAAAATAAATACATACTCTGTATGTGAAAGAAATTACAAACATTGGGCTTTCAAATACGTAAACACTAATGCCAAAGTCAGCCACCCAGCTCTAATTTCATTTCCTAAGCAATGAGTCCTTTGTTCATCCTGAAACTTCCCCGGTTTGAGAACATTTACTTTTGGTCTCAGCCACGATGGGATGGTCACAGAGCATGCTGCAGTCCCTCCACCAGCCGAGGCAAATCTATCGTGAAGCCAAAGGGGAGCAGGAAGGGGGTTGTCCCAGAGCTACAATACCTACCCTGGGATGCTCCTGGAATGGCCCATCTATTCCTTGCCCCTTTTTATGGGCTATGTAGGGATAGACTCTAGACCATCATGTTTATACCTGTAAGCAAAAATGACTGTTAAGATGCCAAGCTTGGCAGAGGGGCTTGCTCTATCAGTGCTTCTAGCTCAGTACCTTTTTTACACACCAGCAGAGGCCCAATTAAACCAGATGCAATATCTCTTGGTGTGTCAATGTGAGAATGGTAAATCCAAGTCAAGCAGTTTGAGTCTGCCAAAGTTGGGGAATAATCTTTCCTTACTGGCCATGTGTATGTGTAATTTCCACCGGGAACAACAAAGTCGTCCTCTTTGCTTTTACCGCCAGTTCCATCAGGGTAAAGTGCTCCTAATACATAAAAAGGAAAAAGGAAGAACTTAGCCATCCCTTAGGTGTTTTTGTTAAATAAATGTGTAATTTATTCTATTTTAATGTGTATTTATAAAATAATAACAGCACTCACAAATACAGAATCACTGAGAAATTATGAAAAAACTCAGAATTTCTGTCAATCTCACCACAAATGTATTGAGAGTTAAAATCCAATTTTTATTGGTAGACAAAAATTTAAAAATGCATTAACAGGCTCTGTTTTTTCCTAGTCTCTTTACTCTTATCAGTCATCTGGAATTTTGTCATCTAAGAGTGTGTATTTTTTCACAGAAGACTGACGAGAGTACTGACTGTAGGCCACATCCACACAATCCTCTAAGAAAAATACACATGCATAGGTCTGGGATTCTGAAAATTAGATCATGTCTGTTGTAGGCCAAAAGAGAGGAAAACATTTAGTTGCAAGAACTCCATCTATTCAAACAGAGGTAGAAGGAAGGAGGGAAGATGTTTTGATGACTTATGATTCAGAAAAATAATTCAGGCAAATAGACCCATCTAACCTGTTTCAGTACTGGATTTTTCCCAGGTGTTGAAAGTTTGTGGCAAAAAGTTTTGAGATGAGGCTGTTCCTGGTTTTAGTCATGAGCTGCATGGGTTTATGATGGGTTTATGAGAGGGTGATCTAAAGTCCTCTGATGTCAATGTCAATAACGGCAAATACTTGGACAGACTTGTAGCCATGATATTAGTTACTCCAGGGGAAAAGGAGAGGAAAAGTCAAGCCAGCTTTTACCTTCAGAGTCCTTGTCGTAGAAGACCCCATGTGGATGCACGGAGTATGGGCGGGAAGCAAAGTTTTTTAGATGGATGATAAAGACATCCTCTTCTTCTGCCTTCAGGACTGGCCCAAGGAACCCCAGCCATGCTGCTTTGGGGATCTCCTGGGAGTAAGTGTCATCCGTGAATTGCCTAAAAATAGCCTTTTTGTACACACGTCCTATCCGGTTGGCTCCTCTTGTTGCATACACCCTTGCAAACCTGGTGTTGGGAACGGAAAATTCGAGAGACAGTAAACCTACCTTAAGAACTGATCAAATAACTGGTGCTTGCAGTGCAGATAAATAGTTCCCTGGGACACATCACACAGCTGGTGGAATTAAAGCTCAGGAGTACATCAGGACAGGACTGCCAGGGCCCAAGCCCCTTTCTGTACAGTAACAACCATCCCACTTGCAGGTCTGGTCTTTAGCACGGTTGCTACAAGTCTTCATTGAGGACCAGCCACTCAAGCCTCAAGCTGCTCAATTTTAACAGCTTCTCCCTCTTTTGAAGGTTTGAAACCTCACCTCTGAAAGCATGACTGTTCAGAAGGAAAATAAAGCCAAATTAAGATTTTTCAAATCTTTCAAAAGAGAGATTCTAATCAACCAGCTCAACTCCCTGGAAAACTAGCATTAAATGTGTTTTGCATGAAATGTGTAACTTCCACATTCCAGAGTCTATGTTTACAGCAACTTCAAGTGATGGAGAACCCACCATATGGTCAGTGGTTAACATATTATAGCTTTTAAATACCTGCTCCCTTCGAAGCCTAAATTGCATTTGCAGTCTAATATCATCCAGCTCCACACTCCAACCACTCGTTCCAGCCAAGTTCTCTCTCAGATCAAAGGAGCCACATACCATCACAAACTTCTTTTCTATGCAGACACTTGCATAAGTTTAAATTAATTGACTAAATTGCCTCCTACCCTTCTTCTGGACAAACCAAGCACACTGGCATTCTTTGCACCACAAATCTTTCGCAAAGCTCTCTTTTGAAAGCAAGTATTTCTCTGTCTCTGTTGAAGTCTGAACACAAGAACTCACACAATAGGCAAGTAATATTCCACCTAGGGCCAGAGGTGCTCTCAGTCAATATTTCTCACACAACTGGGAATCAGTTTTGCCTTTTTAACTGTAACATCATACTGACAACCCATGTTCATCCTATCCGTGATTATATAAAATCCAGTTTTTAATTCTCTCCATGTTACAGCTGGTAAATATGATGTACAATCTTCATCCCTAATTATAACACTCAGTGAAGGCAGAAATGAAACCTTTTGCCACACAGCAAGTAGGGGATTGCATGAACAATTTCACTGCTCCATGAGCTTTTTCGTCCCCTGAAGATTATTTGAGCTTTCATGCTTCCTAAAAAACTCATTAAGAAGTTGAACTACATTTTCCTGAAGTATCACTGGCAGAAATATAGCAATTTCATCTTTATTGTGAGGTTTTTGACTGGTCAGTTCACTTGCTTAATAAATTTTGTTTAGATTCTTTTATGAAGTGCAAGCAGCTGAAGTGGTGGATGTCACAGAAGTGGAAAGGTATGATTTGCCACAGTTCTTCACCACAAGATCCACTAGTCCCTCTACCCAAAACTTTCTATGATTCTGTGATTTCTATGACACCATAACCCACAACATCCCCCACCTGTGGTCATTGCACCTCAACGATCACTGTCTAAAACAGACCCCTGAAGTGATCCAGATATAAAAGCCTCCAAAAAGTACACTTTTTCGTTTAAAATGTGTGCTTTACAAGAAGCCACAAGTTTTGGCAGAAATTAAAACATTGCCAAAGATACTGCTGTGGCAGAAACAGTAGGGTAGGATGGGGGGAAGAGACAGAAGCTTCCCATTCTGCTTCTTCAGAGAATAATGTGTGCTGGGTAAACACACTCCAAAAGCAGGGTTAAGGAATGAGTTGCCAAGAAATCTGGATTTTCAGTGAATTAGCAGGTCTGTAGTAGCTGTCTGTGCACATGGCAAGACCTGGCAAGTCTTGCCACATTCACCAAGGAGAAGATACCTTCTATTGCCTAGGGGGAGAGCTGCCACCAGAGTCTTTACCAGAGAGTAGGAGGTGGTGTCAGTAGGAGTGCAGTGTAAATGCACATGCTTCCTTACCTCATGGCAATATATTCATGTGGCTATGCCCTAATTTGAATTATGAATTGATTTTTTAAAATGGTTTATAAGAAATTTTCTCGAGAAAAATATCAAATAGATTTTTTCAGAAATTCTCTATTTTCAGGAGATATTTTTCATCAGTTTTTTTCCATTTTCACCAGCCACCAAATATTTTGGTGCAGTGGCACCATGCTTTCATCATGATGACAGTGTCTTTATGTCCAGACAACACTGCACACTCTTCCATGACACTCCTGGGATACACTATCTCTTCTGAAGAAGGAGAATTGTACCCCAGAAAAATGCACTTATTAGTCAAGCTTTGTTAAATACTTCACATGAGCCTAGCTCCTTTAAATGCAAAGATCAGGATCCCAAAATCCAGCTAGTTATCGAAGTTCAAGAAATTACTGTGAGAAAACCCTCTAGGCTTAGGCACTGGAGACTTTCTCAGTGCCTAAAGCTATGCTATAATATCTGGATCTGTGCTTGCCTCCTACTTAAAGCTATCTAGAAGTCAGGAAAAGAAGTCTTTTTAGTGGCAGCTTTCTGAAAGGAGGACTATTCAAATGGGTGCAATGGGTATCAGCTGCAGCCAGTCACAGTGTAGGTGCTGCTCCCTGTGTACAGAGATGTATTTCTCGCACATCCTTTTGGTTGCCCTCAGCACCTGAAAACAGAGCACTCTGGTTGCTGTGAGTCCCATTCTAGGTGTCCAGGCTGCCACATTTCATCCAGGTGGATTTTGGGGGTCCACCTCAGCCTTCCCAAGCAGCTGGTAGCTCCGTGCCTCTTTACAAGTGTTGCTGTGCTTCACATTACAGTGCATAAAGTCCTTTTGCAGAAGGAATTCCCACACTAGACCTAATGCCAAAATGTTTCCTATCTGTCATTCCTCTCTTGTCACAACAAGACAAAGCTTCTCCCTGCCTCTTCATACTCTCCTGCTCACTTCAAACTGCTTCATCCTCCTGATGGCTTTGTGATGTTGCTGTCTGATCCTCTTCCATCTTTCTGATCTTGTGCAGATGTAACAGCTGCTCCTCTAAATTTAACTATTTCCCTCCAACTCTGTTGTCAGCCTGCACTTCATGTGCATAAAGTCATGATGCTCAGACAGCCTTTCTTCCTACAATAATAGGGAATCCTCTGCGGCAGTACCCATGCAAGCTTCCTAAATTTCCTCCTTCATATCCTGCAGTCAGGCCAGTCTTGAGGTTACATATAAAGATAAGCAGGCTTGCAAATCAGGGCATAAAAAGTCTTGTTCAGACTAAGAAAGCCATGCAAATCTTGCCTTTATTTCTCTGATTTCATTTTAGTGCTCGACCCCTGTCAGCAGTAGCAAAGCTCCAAGAAAGACTGGCAATGTACCTGAGTGGAACAGGGATTTATTAACAGGGAATTAACTCTCATTCTTTAAAATAAGTGTAAGAGTAATTACAGACATCCAGTTCCCTGCAATGATTAGCAACATGACTCTTCCACAGAGAGAAAGAGTAAAACAAGAGTGTCATGTAGATTCTACTTCAAATCAAGACTAGACAAGCAGATAATCTGCCATTTCCAGGTAGATCCATGAGTTAGGATAGGACCATGAGTGAAGTATAATTTCTACACCTGTTTCTTTTATCACACAGAAGAAGTGTTTTGCCATAATTTTTACTGTGTTTGTTGCCTTTGATCTCAAGGCTACAACCTAACAGAGGTTATGTGTTCCAAGAGGTGCTTACATGAGCACTGTGTTACGGTGAGCAGTGAGAAATGGGAAGACACCTTGTACATGGCCACGCAAACAGCTCTTCAGAAGCCTGGAGACAGATCCTCACTGATACAATTTCAAAGCCTCCTGAGTTTGTTTGCTGCTGTAATCACCACTAAGTGCCAAAAAACAGCACTCAGAATAACTACTAGATGTGGAGTCCCAAATTTTCTCCTGTGGTTAAAATTCCCAACTGCTACTGTACACTCCTGGGTGCAACTGTACACAAAAGCAAAATTTCTTTTTGTTGTCAGTATTCCACTGAAGTCCCATACTCTTTACACTCGTAACCATTTAAACAACCATCTTTATGAGTTTATTCCCTAAAATCTGTAGATGGTGAAACCTTCCTTACTCTCCACCCTCTTTGCATACTCTGTGTTTGGGTTTATAACAGTCTTATTTCCTCAAAGTTCCTGATTTTTCCTGTGGCTGAAGTAAGCCAGAACAGTGCCAGGACAGGGCTCCAGATGTCACAATTGCTTTAACCCCTGGGTCATGTAACCTGTTCAGGGTAAACCTCCTTCAAACCATGGCTCCCATGCTCAGGCCAGTGCAATGTCTGTGCTTGAGGGACAGCCAGGGAAGCAGGACCAGTGGTGCCAGCTCACCTTTCTAGATGGTACCCTGACCACGATGCGTCAAACTACAAAGTTGAGTGTCCTCAAGAGACAGAGACACAAAGCCCTCAAAGGATGTTTTAGGCTTTTGCTGACCTACATGAGCCACAGAGGTCAATAAAATCCATAAAATCTTAGAGGAGGCTCTGAGGTGTCACTGGTGTGGTATGATGGTTTCCCTCCTGCAATAAACTTGCCCCTGAAGTCAGTAACAAAGCTCCTCTCAGGCTTCATTAGAGCCAGGATTTCACCTCAAATAGCCTTTTGATGTTGACCCTTCCCACAATGATCACCTCTGCTGTTGCAGTTGGGTTATTTGGCCGCACAGTGACACAGCCATTAGTGTAGCATCTGTGACGACAGTTTCACTGTCATTTCTCTGGGTGGGATCTCCTTGTAGGCAAATTGCACAAACCATGTTTGATGCTGTGGTAGCAAAAAATACCCGTTAGTGTTGGTGGGTGCAAGACTTAGCCCAGATAAATGTAGGATTGGTGGCCTAAAGAGAAGGGATGAGCTGCTACAGCAGGCAAAACTTACTAACATCTACCACCAGCAAAGCAAGATTTAAGTGTCCATCATATAAACTAGTATCAAGTTAATTTCAAGGGATTATCAACTGAACTTTAATCCTGAGGGCTGAGCTACAGTGGGGAGAGAATGACTGGTGGGTGTCAAGCCACGACACCTCGGTGTATTTTCCTCTTGAAAGGCCATTTTCCAGGTGACCATTAAAGAAAGCAGAAAACATCCAAGCTCACCCTCCTACAGCAGCAATACCCATGCCCTAACTCACAAAATCTTGCTGGGATCTGCGTCACATCCAGCAGTGTTGACAGCACCTTCCACCCTGTGTGTCCAGTCCAGCATGGTTTAATGATGTCAGCTCTTCCACCAGTTATATCAGGTGGGAAGGGACGCTGACCACCTTCACAACTCACCTATGCTCAGTGGCCATAATTTGGATCTGCGATTTCCAAAGCTCTGTGTGCTTCAGAAAATCTAAGTTAAATTTCTGAAGGGAGAAGAGAGAGTGAAATGTCTTGGTTTCACTCATAACACTCCAAATTATGAGAATTAGTAGAACAGCTTGAGGCCTCAAGCTTGGACAAGACAAAAGGCAGAGATGAACAGCCTCATTAGTCTTTTTACTTTAAAAGTACTGACGTACAGCAAGATACTTATTCTGTGCAAGCAGCAGGCTGGCTCTGGAGCACCGCAGTAAGACAAGGCATCATAAAAATGATCATCCAAGTGGAATAGTTCTGCTAAGACAGGGCTCATTTGGGCTAATCAGCTCTGATGAGAGGCAGTCTTTTCAGCTCACACCCAGGCAGGTTCTGATGCAGCACTAGGATTCCTGGCACCAGAGGCATCTCACTCAGCACCGGCACAGCAGGAACTGAGCAGCATAGTCTTGTCTGATGCCAGAATAGGCTCACCTGATTTCCAGCCCCATGCCTCAGCCACCAAAGCCTCCTTTATCCTCTTTACCACTAAAAACTAAAGGTTGAGGAAGATATTATTGACTTTGGCAAGCAATATTGAAAATAATCTCTTAAATGTCACTATCTGATCCAGGTAATGTAACACTTTCCATTGCACATTTGCTAATTCAGGATTTTCATTAAGTACTGAAGAATAAGTGGTTTTGATTATATCTCTGTGGGCTAGCTGGAATCAAAGGGAACATTCCTTTTTGTATATGCACCAATTCTTTTAAAGATAATCAGCCTGTCTGCAACCTCGTTATCTTCACTTCCCTCTCAATAGAACTGGCTAGTGCACCATCAGATGAGTGCTGTGAGGATGCTTCACAAGGTGAGAAGTGCTAGGCTCAGCGAGCCTGGGCGTTGCTGCTTGCAGAACAGAGCTGGCTCAAAATGCATTCCTATCCCTACCTGGAAACTGATCCTTAATCTTTGCTTATGGAACTACTTTTTTTATAATATCCGTAGGAACCAATTAGTTAGCTGAAAAGTAGCCCATGATTATACTGCTTTAAATTTACATTAGAGATTGTCCTAAAGAGCTGAATAGTCAAAATAGCTATTACTGGTTCACTATTTAACTCACATGTTTATGCAGACACACTATTATTCCAGAATACAGCACTTTATCCTGGCTCAACTCAATATAGTTTAAAAACTGAGTAAAATAACGAAAATCACTTAATTGTTCTGCATGTAGGGAGGTCACAGCAAACATCTTCCCAGCTTTGAATGTATCATCTACACTAAAATTCTCTGTGGGTAAACATTTTGGAACTAGCATTCTGTAATTATTACATTGCCGTGATGACCGAAGACGTGAGCTATCTTCCGTTCCTGTCTTGCCATTTTGTAAAAAGAATTGCATTTATGTCACAGACTTAAAAGTAAATGTGCCACTTGATGTTCAAGGAGCACAAAGTGCAGACAGCCTTAAAAGTACAATTTACAGAACAGATTTCAATCTCTCTGTGGTATCTCTCTATTTAATACCTCTCCTCTGAACTGGATTTATAAGTAGCTGCTCGTCAGTTAAAGCTCAACTACTCTATAGTGAGAGATCTCCTAATTTAGTGAGTGGAGAAAGTTATCCACTCTATAAAGACTAGGAAAGTGAGAAATTCAGGTATTTAACATAAATGAAGAATAACTTTGCCAGTAAAGCTGGGAACAAACTATTACCCTTAATTCTACCTATAAAGGTAACACCTACTGACTTGGATGCTATCTGGGACTTCTAGCTATTAAAAGCTTAAGCATAAATTTGTGTTGAAAAATAAAACTCTTTCTCATCTCCTTCTTGTGAAAAAATAATTTCTTTTACAAAATTCATCTGAGAGTGATTCTGAAATTACTGGCCACTAGAGACATGTCCAGCATGGCTTGGGATTTCCTGAAAAGTCAGAAAGTGCATTTCCATTTCTAACTTCTGGCATGCAGCATCTAGCTCCCAGCGAGCCTCCATACCTGGTATGGAGACCAGGACCTCACTTACTCACAGCTCCCACTCCAATCCCAAGCCTAGACACAGAGGAAGGATCCGCAAAACACCTCCAGTGTGTCAAAAATATCAATGAAATGTTAAAAATATACCCACACATTTGAATCCCATGATGTAAGAAGTAATAGTTTTAAACAAAACACAGTCAATTCAGATGTAAGAAAAAGGTTTTTAACAATGAAGGTGGTAAAACACCAGCACACATTGCCCAGAGAGGGGCTGGATGCTCCATCCCTGGAAGCATCCCAGCTTGGATGTGCCTCTGAGCAACCTGACCTAGTTGAAGATGTCCCTGAACATGGCAGAGGAGGTGAATGAGATGACCTTTAAACGTTTTTTCCAACCCAAATCATTCTTTAGAGAGGCACCAGGGATCGGAGCCCCCTCCATCCGATGTCCAGGCCAGCTCTCCTGCTGTGGGAGGAACACACAGCCAGCCCCAGCAGTGTGGACATGAGAACAGACACCTGTTTTCACTGGCTGAGGCACGATTCATCACAGTGCTCACCTACGCTCCCCAGTTTCAGAGATCACCGGGAATTCTGTCTGACCATTCACTGTTGTGTATCTAAGCACTTATTTAAATACATTTCCAAAATGGAGGTCCCCACAGTTGTATAGATTGCATGGATATAGGGACTTGAATCTCATTTGTAGGTACTACACACATCTGAATTTCACAATATCATACCAAGTTCCCTGACTTTTACCGGGGAGAATACTTAAAACCTTTTGCCACTTAAACACAGTTTTGTGTCTTACTGAAAAGAGCTGTGCTTGGTTATAGCAAAGTTGCAGTTTGCTTTTTGATACCAAGTCACAGAGATAACTGCATCTCTATGAAATTCATATAGGGGATTTTGAGCCCATATCTGATGCTTTTTTGACAAATTATCAGTTCATTAACAGCCCCTTCAAATACATGCCAACTATCACCTTGCTTAATCAACCACAATGGAGGAGAAATCAACCAAAGTCTACTCTTGCCTTGAAGCTGAATTCCCACCTATGACAACATCATCAGAATAAAAGCAAGGAAGAGGCCATCTTAACACTTTTGCAGCAAAGTTACCACATCAACCAGTTTTGGTTTGGAGCTGTTGGTACACCTCCAGCTTATCAAAGCCCCCAGTCACTTACTTGTCCTCTAAGAGGCTTTGCCCCGTGATCAGATTTTTCCCAGATGGCGCATAGTCCCAGTTCTCTTCCACAATCCCGAGGTAGTAAGTTCTGGTCTTTGCTTCCACCACTGCCCACAGCCAGAGGAACCCCAGGGCGCAGAGGCGGCCACCGCGCTGTGCGGGAGGCATTTGTGGTGGTGGCTGCGAGGCTGGCACGGGCAGGCAGCAGCAGGATGCACCACAGGGAGCTTACCCCTCCCTCCCTCCCAGCTCTCGACAAGTTATAAATAAGGAAGGGACAGGGCAAAGCTCCTCCTTTTCAGCAGGTTAGGACTGGGATAGGCAGAGAGCCGGGCTATGCAGAGCAGGGAGAAGGTTGCTGTCACGGCAGGACCTTTGCCAATCCTTTGGTTAGTGAGTAAATTACTCACTTACCTGTCCAGGCTAGCGCCAGTTGGTGGTTTTTAGAATTTAGGATGCTTTTTAGTCCTCCTTTTGCCAGACTAGGTGATATGGCATACTGGGGCAGAGGAGGGGTTGGTGTTTTTGACATCCCTGTAAAAACCCTTTTAAAATTTTTTTTATTTTAACTTCTTTATCATGTCTGAGATTTCAAAAAATAGAGTCTTGTTGCCTTCATCGTTTTTTTTTCAATGACATGCAAGACTGCTACTGATCTGAATATATTCAGTTTCAGTGTGCCCAAAATGAGGTACCTTTTTACAAGCATCCCTGGAAATTAGAGCCCTTATAAAAGTCTTTCCATTTGGACACCTAAGCATTGAGGCACACAAAGATCACCCTTTTATTAACCTTGGTAATTAACATGCCCACGTAGCTCTCTAGAAAATCACTCCCTCCCTTTATAGCTTAACCATCTTGGCAGAGCCCAGTGTAAATGTATACTGGATAGGATAGGATAGGATGATAGGATAGGATAGGATAGGATAGGATAGGATAGGATAGGATAGGATAGGATAGGATGATAGGATATTTTACACCACTTAGGAAACGTTCCCAAAAATATTGTCTAGCTGACAAGACATTTTGCCAAAGCGTACTGCTCCGTTCCCAATTTTACCCTGACTATGGGCATAAAAAATGTTGCAGTTCTGGAATACAGTTCTTGAGACCCATTGCAAGCTTAAACAGTTGTGAAATTCCGCTTTCAGGTCCAGAACCATCTGACCTCTTCCTGTGGAAGCTAATGGTTGTCTGTGACTAGGGGTGCAGGAGGCTTCAGAAGTGGATTTGGAAGTCACAGGTTTAATGCTGTCTGCCGAGACATAGCTCAGTGGTGTGAATGAGGTTTTATGCGGCAGTCATGCGAGGTTCACCCTCTGGCATGTGGCAGTGATGGCTACACGTACAGTCAGCTGCGCTGAGCTCCCCTCTCCTCACTGCTGTGGAGGTGTCTCTGAAGTCAGAGAATAACGCAAAAAACAGGTGCTGCTCACAGCCCAGCTCCTGGACCTTGATAGATCTCATCTAAATTAAGAGACAAGGCACACAGACACATGCAGTGTTGTGCTAAAGAAGCTTTTGGTGGTTTTAGTCTATGCTTTGCATCTCTTTAGCTATGAGAAGTGAAAGTCCAGTATATGTGGGTTAAGGATACAATCAGACAACTGCAAATGGTCAGCTTGACATAGCTGTAAAAGCAGGGGTCCCTTGGCCCCAAAGATTCTCTCTGATACGTGCTGATGTTCATTTTCTCATGCCAGTTAATCGATGAACAAGAGAAAGAGGAGAGCTGATAGGACAACAGAGGTGTTGCACAATAGGACAATACAGGTGTTGTTCAGAGATCCTGGTCCTCAGAGGCAGCACCTACAGACTTCCTGATATCCTTGGAGACCTTGCTGATCTCTTCACTCTTCTGCTGCAAACCACGTGCCGCCCAGCCTCTTGGCTTCTCACGTCAGTCTGTATCCTCTCTTCCAAAACACTGATACTTAAAAATCATCTTCCTTTTCCACTGCTTTATTGTGTCACTTTGTTGCGTTTTTCAAATGCTGATGACTAAAAGCACCGTGATTCTGAAAGGTGTGATTAGAAAGCAAAAGAAAACACAATGACTGTGGGACAGAGCTTTGCCAGTCCGTGGCACAGCCATCGAACATGGCCCTGGGGTGGGACACACAGGCCAGCTGGTGGGCTACAAACCTGTGAAAAGGCCAAGGTGACACTTGGAGGTTAACAGGATCCCACTGTCATCTTTGCACAGGGCCTAGGAATACTTCCACTGCCCAGAGTAGCTCTACTGAGCCCAGGGGAGTTACAAACTTTATCTCCTGTCCTTCAAGCACCTGCAGTTACAAGAGCTCCTGCCTGTTATGCAAATATTCATTGTCATAATGTAGCAATCATTTGCATTTGAGTAGGAAATATGTTTATTTATAGGGCACTGTACACTTTGAATGAGATTCTGCGGAGTTCAATTGCTTAAATCAGCCATTTGCATGCCATTAGAAATACTTAAGGACTGGGTACAGGGCCAATTTAATCTAGACAGCGTTGCTATGACTTCCTGTCCATGTGCTTTTTTATAACTTAAGAATTCTGTTATATGTTTAAACCTCTGTATATGTGGACTCATATAACACAAGTGCATCAAGCTAATAGGGAATAGGAAGGAGGAGTGCCCAATTCTGAGCTGGCATCTGACTGCATTACAGTCATTTACATAATTACAGTGCTATGTCCTAGTTTTTCTATTGCTTCTCATGCACCTAGGATTGGGTCCTGGTTGCTTTCTTGTTAGAATAACTATTTAAAATTCAAATATGAAGTTAATTTATTTGTCTATTACTGTAAAATTTATTTGTGTAACAGGAATAATGTGTAGACATTAGCACCCTAGATCAGCAATATGTTGTAAGTCTGGTAAACGCCTTAGCTTGGCTTCAGCACTTAGTAGATCTGGCAACTTGTATACCCTTTGCATCCACACATTAACACTTAATTACCTTGTCACATCATTAAACCCAGGCACATTTGCATTCTGGAGAGGTGCTGTGGGCGTGACTCAGAAAAAGATGAAAGAACAGCTGTTTTGCCCTTGCATCAGGAAAATTTCTGGGAAGCTCCCTTCCAGCAGTGAGGTCATAGGATTAAATTTGTCTCTTTGTCCAGGATCCTTTCAGCAAAGGGGTTGGATATTGGTTACTCTGAGACTTTCTGTCCCTCTGAAGGCTAAAATTAAGAGCATGGCTGGGTTTCAAAGTTTTGCAATGAGCAGCAATGTCCATAGGACTGAAGGGTGAACATCTTGAATACCAGTTTGGGAATGAGCCCTGAAACATCACCAGTAGAGCTTTCTTTTCAAGGAAGTCAGGAATTATTGCAATAATTGGCTTAAGTTAGTGCATTAAGGCCCAGACTTGTGCCAGCTAATGTTAGTGATTAAACTACAATGCTTAAGTTGTGATGGTTGTAAGGTCAATGAAGAGAGATAATGGATGTGCTGACCTTTGTCAGCTCCTTGGAATTAGATCATAGATGAGCAGTTTATTCGGACTGCCTATGACTGAAGCCCAGCTTTCATTCTCCATTGAGCAGATGATGAGCCGATGTTCACGCAGATGGTCTACTCTGTGGTTGTCTACTCTCATTCTTCTGCTTCTTCTTGATAGTAGTAGTTCCCATTCATAGCTGATCCTTCCTGGTGCCTCTGCTGTGTTGGTTTGTATCTCCATTGCAATCCAGGTTGAGGAATTAGTCTCTCTGGTTCCAGCATAAGATTACCCTCAGCTACTATTGCCACCAGCCCTGGAGCTGTGCCTGTAGTGATCATCTCAAGGTGACAAAAGGTGTCTGTGGCACATCTGGGAACTGAACCCTCCTAAGTTTCACATCAGCCTTTCAATCAAGACATTCTCTCCTTTCATCAGTTTTCTCACACTCTCCAGACATGAACACGCATGAAATGTAAAGGTGTCTTTGTACATCACTTAAAAACAGTTTCTATTGTTCTTTCTAGTAATTTTCTGAGTTGCAGCAGTAGTGAACAGAATATAAACCTCATGTTATCTTGGGCAGTCGCACAAGGTGCATGTAAATTACTTGAATCTTTTGAGTTCACACTGGTAGGTCGGAAATCTCAAAAGGCATTCACAATTTCTATTTGCAGTTCTAGATAGTACTTTAGTGAGAAAGGCTTCCTTGGCATATATAGCATTTCCCTGGAGCATTCTAAGTCTGAGCACTGAAACTGTTGGAGACAGAAGGATGAAAAAGCTGCTGGAACTCCAAGAATAACAAGGATCTACAGTCAGTGAGGATATTAGAAGGGCAGCCATATCCCATATTACACGTGACACAGTGAACCTGACTCACATTTGCCCAGAAGTCTTTGTGGCAGGATGGAAACTGAACCCATCCCTTCAGATTCCCATGTCAGAGCCCGCATGGCTCCCCGGCGTTGCCTTCCAGCCATTTGGGCTCAGTCCATGCACCCAGCTCAGGGTCACAATTGGGCATTTACCACAATGGTTGTCTGGAGATCATTAGCACAGAATAATTTTCTCTGTACATCTCTGTGCAGACACTCTCCGTGCAGAGCAGCTACTTTGGTACATTACCAGTTGTGGACAAATCTTGAGGCAAGATGTGAAATGGAGAAAAGGGCCTCTGTTGTATCAGAAGCAGCACACAGTTCCTTTCTTTTCCATCAAGGTTTTGAGACAAATCCAGTATCTCTCACACCACCAACAAAGTACGATAACACGGATTAATTTAGATTTCAGAGAAACCAATTATACCTTTGTAAAAAACCCCTAAAATATTTCATATTTCAATTTGAAGAATGTATAGGAATGCAATGATGAGAAGAAAGGCATTTAGCTGTGTTCTGGAAGGAACTGCAAGCTTGAAGAGATTACAATAAATTGCCAAATAGGCTAGGCAAGTAAAAATTGTTCATCCTTAAAAGCTGTTAAAACAAAGCTAAAAAAAGTAAGTTTTGATCCTAATTAAGAGAAGCTTCTTGTGTGTGGTAACTCATGTAAATCTGCACTGTTAAAACAAGGTTAATACCTCGACAGAACTTCAAGGTACATTATTATGAGTTTCTGTGGTGCTCCCTATTGTAGCACTTAACAAACATGAAAGAGCTTAACGTTACGTCAGCACTGTGGGACAGAACGTGTTTATTAACCCTATTATACAAATGAGGAAGGAGGAAGGGTACGCAATGTCCAGACGCTCATGAAGCAAGGCAGCCTGGTCTCTTGACTCTCTGTCCAGAGCTGGGACCAAGGCAACAGCCCTCCTGTCCCACAGGCTTCCCCCCCTGAGCATGAGGCTGGTGGAGATCGGGGTCTTGTTGGACTTCCAGAATTTGTGGATGCTGTGATCAGTTGCGTGGTGAAACCCTTTCACACACACCTTTTCTGCCTGCCAGCAGGAGGGCCAGTGCTGACGTCCACCTGAGCTCTCCTCCAGGCAGCTCTGCTGCCTGTCCAGCCTCCTCTAGTCACTCAGTGGGCTGCATGAAATCCTCTTCCATCATGCCTCATGGCACTGACCTACTTACTTACTCTAGTGGAAATGTGACCCTTTTGTTTTCCTCCTATGAGATCATTGCCTCATTTTCTCTCTGGGTAAACAGGGGAGCTGTGGTAATAAACCCCGGCACTGGAAACCTAACCAGGACAACTTAAAGCAGGTAGAAGAAAGGAAGGCATCAAGCATCGCGAGCAGAAGAGAAAGAATTGATGTGATTGCATCCGCATAAGTGGATTCCAAACTCAATTCTGCCAGGCAACCCGTCCCCAAGAGTGATATTAAGCTGCATACTCCCAGAAGGATTGTGACACTTTTCTTAGGGTCTGTTGATTAAATGGGAGGGTGCCGTGTGAAGTGGAGGAGCTGACAGGAATTACCTGATGTCCAGACAACTTCTTCTGGCCAGTTTCTCTGCTGGAAAGGAGAAAATGTGGAGAATGTCACAACCTTGTGGAAACCTGGATGATTTCCCACAGTGAAATTATGTGATTTATGGGATATGCTGCCAACATTTTTAGTGTCTTTCATCTGAGTCTACAAAGTTTTGCAATAAGGAGCAGCCCTACTGTTCTTCAGTGACTCTGGTGACTTCCTATTTGAAAAAGCCTATGTTACAGCCAGAGCACCATTCCTGGAATGGAAGCCTTTCAGGTCTGATATTAAAAAGGAAAATAGTTTCTGCAGCGTTAGAAACTCCATAGTCTATGGAAAAAACCTCTCTCGTCCACCAGCCCCGTTACCACTTTGAATAGCTTGCTGTGGTCTTTCAAAACATCATCTGTCTTTGTTTTATAATTCCATGTTAGTCTCAGATCTTAGATAGTTGCTACTGAGAATTTCTTGTCTCCTCTGCCCAGCTCTTGCCTTGTCTCTCCTTTCCCCTGCTGAGTACAGTCCTGGGAGTTGCAGAGCACCCTTGTTTCAAAAGAGATATATTTAAGACTCCAGATTTGGGTCAGGACTCTCAGCATCATTCTTTGCAAGAAAGGGTTTGTGAACACCGTGGCAGGGCCTGGTAAGCCCACACTATGTATATAAGGCTGATCAAATTTGCCAATTCTGGTACAGATTCCTCTCCAAAAGGGTTATGAGGTGAAAGGCAGCACAATGCAAACCTGTCTGAACCACCCCTGGTTCCAAGCTGGAGGACCACTGTGCTGGGGGTCACTTACATTTCTGAAATCAGGACTAACTCAAACAGAGTCACTCTGGCTTTGCCAACGTGCTGTCAGCAGAACTTCCTTCTTTCCCAGGCCAGGTTAGTAGATCAAATGGTAAAATTCATGAATTTGTGAATTCACGACAGTGCCTGATGTGCTTCCTCCACCTCCTGCGGGGCAGGCCACACAGGCCGACAGTCTGTATGTTTTGGAAGTAAAAAGTGGACATCAAACCCCACCTTTGGAAGCCCCAAAAAGCAGCCTGAGCCTCCTAAGTGCTGAGCAAGCTCCCCCAATGGAGGAAATATGGTTTCAGCTGACTAACTGTAAGCACTCAGTTACCTTAGCTTCTCCTCCTGTGTGCTCATCTAAAAGGGGGGATGATTATATCTGACTCCCTCTCCAGGTATTTGGAAGCTAATTTAGTTAATGCTTGTCAAGCACTTTCAGGTCTTCAGATGAAAGGGGCCGCAGATAGGCAAAGCACTGCTATTACTGTTAATTATTTCTATTGTGCAAGGAGACATGAAAGCAGCAAGAGTGATGATTACTCGCTTCCTTTACAAGTGTCAAGACACAGCGCAAATACACAGACAGGGATCCTCCCTGCCCTGCAGTGCTCCTAATCTTACCAGCCAGATCAACCAGACAAAGAGCGGGGAAAGGAGCACAAACCCAGACAAACGCAATGCATGTAGTGACTTACCGCACACGGGTTGGGTTTTGCAACAGCTGCTTTTTACAAGTGTCCTGTTAGCCAAAAAAAGCACAATATTACTGTTCTAAGGTATTTAAAAATCTCAAATCAGCCTCTCAAAAAGGGAAGTCTTTTACAAAAGGTAGTAAAGGCTAACTCTCCTTATTTGCCCTCTAATTTTTGAGCAAATCAAGCTTTGAAGTTTTTCTTTGCATCCATGAGTACTGAAAATATTTCACTAACTAAGAAGAAGTCAAAATTATCCACGAACAGTTTTGAAGTATTTGGATATGTAGAACAAAGTCCTGGTGGTAACAGGTTGCTGTCAATCAACTGCTCAGCAGGAAGGAAGTGAGCATGGGCTTGGTGGCAGCTCATCCCTCTTCCCTCCCATGTACCCAGCGAGTCTCTCACGAGTAGTTTTCATTCTCCCCAAAGTGCCAAAGGGCTGGGTGCACGTCACAGAGGAATTTACATGCAGTGATGAGATGCTCCGCAGTAATTTGTTCCTTTATCTAATGCCTGACTAGACAGGCAGACAGATACAGGAGTGAAAAAAACAAGTGGGTCCCAGACAGAGGCTGAAAACTCTCTCAGATGACCGTGAAAGGGCTGGTGCTGTCTCAGTGGAGGGAGTGGGAAACATGGCCAAGGCCAGTAGCCTAGCTGGACTGGGATGCTCTGGCATGAGATGTGCCAGTCTCAGCCATCACACCTTTCCTTCAGCGTGTGAAGGGTTGCAGAGGCAGATCCAAGGTCAGGGAGTACCAGGCTAGCCCAGGGGTCAGATATCTGCATCCCTCACCCGCTTCAGGGTCTGTTTCAGCTCATCAGTGGAATGAGGTTGTGGCTGGACCTGAAATGTCCTGGGTGAATCCAGCAATTGCTGAACCTTCCTCTGACTGCTGTATGAATCCAAATGGTTTTCTTGCTTGCTTTTTCCCAAGTGAAAGCATCCAGTCCATTTAATAACAGCTGGTGAACATGCCTGGGACAACATCAGCTGCATTTTTTTTGTTGAATTTGTCATGGGATGAGGATGCCCGATGGAAGACACCAGCAGACATGCGCTTTAATTAAACTATTGAACTACTCTTAAAAGAATCCCAGCCTCTTTCAAAAATCAAATCTTCCAAGGAAGAGGCAGCTGTGTTTCTTGGAGATCATAGGGAAATGCCTCCTTATCTCATTAAGCATCTCAAGGATATTAAAAATAGGTTTAAATGCTGAACCAGCTGTCTCCCATACACTGCTTCTGCTTTCCAGGGCTGCATTTCATCCTCGGGCTCCTCCAAGCTCCCTCTAATGGCCATCGACATCGTGGGTCATTGTCCCTCTGTGCCACTGCAGGGGAACCACACAGGCAGAAAGCCCTGGCGTTGCACAGGGCGAGATGTGCCTCCTGGAGGAGGCCCTCCAGGCTTTTATTTTGGTAATGTGTGTGGGTTCATCTCTCACCTAGCCCTTTTATGATCCTGTCTCCACCCAGTGTCTTCCCTCTTAACACTTCCCCATGTTCTTGCCTTTCTCCCAGACTCTGGAGACGTGCCACCATTGCAGAGTTAATGCAGGTCTTGCCCTTAGCTCAGTTCAGGCCCACACCTAATACAAAAAATGGATTACACCACCGAGGAGGGACAAGAGCATACGCCAGGTGGTTTGTTCATTTTTTTAAGTCTAGCATTCGGGTGTCTTCCTCATGTTGGCTCAGGCAACCTGGAGCTGGCTACCCTGGACCATGCCCAGATGGCTTTTGAGTATTTCCAAGACTGGAGATGATATATCTCTAAGGATGGAGACAGACAGTTCAACCCCTTTTTAGAAAGGACCTTTAATTATGTCTGCCTAATTTTAGACACCCAAAAAATGCCTGCAGCCCACTTTCCTCAACATCCCCTCACCCTCAAAAAAGCCTTGAATCTGCCTTCCAGTGAACATAGCAACAGTAAAGAATAAATAATTTGAGGATGAAGATTGCTTAATTTCTGGGAAAATCTGGGATGTTTTTGTCTGTGCAAGCAGAGAATCCCTTTCAGAAACCCATGCAGTGCTAAGAAATGCCTGAAAGCACTTGCCACTTTGGGAAGTATTGACTTAATTGTCTCAGGCCCTTCTCCTATATATGTGGAGATTTTAAGTACTATCCTGTCCCACAGTGGACCCAAACTAACAGCTTTGGAGTCAGCAAGGGGATGGATTGTCCTTTTTTCAACCAGCCAGCACCAGCTGGAAAAAACCAGACAAACCTCAGGATCTGAAAACCAGCTGTATTTCCAAAGGCTTATCCAATTTTTCCACATATATTCATTTCCCTGAAACAGGCAAAGTAAGTAGTAAGTAGTTCTACTAGCAAGCAGTGATTCTGGCTACAAACCTGGCCTCATGTGCATGTTCAAAACATCACAGCTACACACACAGAGCTAGTATTGATTTTCCTTTTGGCACAAAGCCAGATGGATGTGGTGAACGAGAGGACAATGTCCCTTGCAATAACAAAACACTTAATGGTCACTTCTGGCCTCCTGGGTGTTGCACTGTCTTTCCTTCTGTGGGAGTCACTGCCCCAGCTGCCTCAGCCTTGCAGAGAAATTTTTAATCTCTCTCAAGTTACCTGGGCAAGCTACATCTCTCAGTCTGACCAAAACCACCACTCTGGACTACAGAAACCTTCCTTCCTGACAGTGTCAAACACCTCTAAAAAATACAATGAGCATTTTTTGACAAACCACATATTTCTTCAGTATATTCCCAATATTTGTTCTTCATTACTGAAGACTTCCTGAGAAACCTGGGGCAGTTCAGGCCAAGAGAGGAAGGGAGAAGAAGGATCACCAGTAACATTTCTTCTGTTTGCTCAGGTAAATAGGGGCATTTTCCAGTCAGTACTACTTTTAGCTCCTAATTCACCCTCTCCCTGAGCACATACTTGGGCAAACCCCAGTGTCAAAACATACGGATGAGAAATGCCTTTCAGCCAAAACCAGAAAGAAGTGTTGCATGAAACCAGCAAAATGAAAGCACAAACCTCTAATTATTTTAATATTGGATAGTGACAGTGTTGTTCTGTGTTGGGAGTACAAACAACCCTTGGCCACAGGTCACGGTTCATTGCTATTTTAGAAAACACTGGGGTTGGTACAGTGCTGTCCCTGGGCAAACCACTCAGGTAATTAAATAAAACAAGCTTTGTGATAATGAACATACATACACACAAGCAAGCAATGGATAATGCTTCGTTGGATGGGCAGAGCTCTCTGGGTGTTGTCTCGGGACCATTCTCCCTCACCCCAGACGGTGCTTCTGCAGAGGGTTGGCCGTGCCACCTTGGGGTGCCCTGGGGTCACAGAGTAACTTATAATGACGGGGTTTATTCTCAAAATACGGTCTCTTAGTAGTGGTGCTTGTGTCCCCAGTGGCAATGATGTGTGCTGCCATTACAGGGGGAAAACCGTGCTTAGCAGGATGTCACCTCAGGGAGCAGAGAGAGTCTAAGGATGTAGGAAAGGGGATTATGCATAAAAGGAGAAACAAGACAACAGAAAGAAGGGGGGCGGGAACGAAAAATAGGTAAAACAGAAGAGAAGGAAAGATCCATCCGTGTGACTGTTGTTGCTGTAAAGTGCATGTCCAGTATATGCCATGTGTTAAGACCACCACTGCATGATGGTGCAATGCAGTGGATACACTCCCAAACAGTGCAGAGAGCTTATTTCAAAATCTGTTGAGGATAACTTCCATTCCACCTNATAACCTGTAACCCAGGACACCTTAATATAAGCATCTTAACTTGCACCACTCAACCATTAAGAGTAATTGTTTTCTGGCTATCTCTGATCTGATTCAAGTCATGAGCCTTTCTGCACTGAGCCGCTTCTCGGCTTCCTCAATACCCTTGCCATGCAACCAGCTCTTTGTGGCCTGGGTCACGCGGGTCTTGGATACTCCAGATAAAGGAAAACCTGAATAACGCTGGTAGTGCCATTTCCATCTTGCTGTTTCTACCTTAACAGAGCATCTGCATGCTCCTGGATACAGGCAGGCAGGATAACCTGGGCACCTGCTGCAAGAGAAGCAGGGGCAGCTGGCGCTCCAGGCCAGGTTACCTGCAATGCCCAAGCACATGAAACTCCTCAGAGCCAGCTCATCTCAGGAAAAGCTTCTTAACAGCAGTTAAATTTCCTAACAGCAGTCTGATCTCAGGAAAATCAACCTCCCTTTCCCTCAGTTGAAGGGAACATTGTCATAGGAAACAGCAGCAAGAAATAATTTGTGTCAAAATGTTATAAATTAAATTGAGCGGAGCGTCACTGTGTACTCGGAATAAAGCTTTGACTTCAGAGCAGCCACTTAAGTTTTGTACTAGAATAGATGAGAATAGAGCTGCCTTGCTCCTTTTTCCACGTCACATCAACAGCAAAAAGGGCATTTTTCCTTAGTGCGCAGCAGCCGCGCTCCAAATGGGGCAGATCTATTAATAGAGTAAGTGGGCAGTCAGATATGCCCTTCAAAAACCTGCATGGGGCTGTAATTCTTCAGTATCTCACACTGCACTGCTCAGGGAAATTGTGGGGCTGGAACAGTTTTCATTCCTATCACAATGAACAAGATTTTTTGCGTATTTACAGTTCCTCTCTCAGTTTGCATGCTACTACATGTAACTGGAAAATTAATAAAGAGTTTATGGCTAAAAGGGTAGAAATAAAAGGGGGATCAGAGCTGGTGTACAGTAAGTCAATATAATCAGGAGGCATTGATCTGTGGAACACAAAATGTTTTCATTGCCTTAAAAGTCAATATTGCAGAGGGAAAAATAGATGTACACAATCGTATACACTCAGCTTAGCCACTAAACACTTCACAGACAAAGCTCAGTGTTTCTAAGTGTTTTAGAGCTTGCTTGCTTTCATTTCTTTTGGGTGAGTCTGTCACTTCAGAAAAACAGGTAGGAGTCAGGATGCCTGGTGTTAATACAGATTTTTATTATGATGTTCTTTTTGGCATTCTTCCTGTGCCTCACTATGAGCAGTACTTAGTACAGAACTCATCAAAGACTGAGTGTAGATCCTACTCAATAATGAGCACATCTAAAGAGATATTCTTGAACCAGTAAGACAACAGAGTTTAATATAGTTTACTAGTATTTTATTTTTTCTGTAGTGGCTAGAAGCACTAGTCTTTGGTTAAGCCCCTGAGCACATAAGCGCTGTATAAATGTAGATGAAAATACTGAACTTGCCCCAAACAGTTTAAAATCTACATAGTAGACAGAAAGACTTTGGAAAGTGCAGAGAAGAAAATGAAAAAGGTCAGTAAAAGAATGTGTAATGCTGGGGACACAGTGTAGGTGAGAAACTACAGAGGTGAGGTTTGCACATCATCCTGGAGGAGTATGAGCCAGGCAAAACCAGAGGACAGCAGAATCAAAATGAAGGATGCTGAGCCCACCTTAGGGTGTTAGGTATGTGAAGATGGGAAAGGTGGTGCCTTAGAGATATTACGGGGTTAGAGTCTATAAAAACTCCCAGCAACCAGGATACGAGGTTTAGGGGCAGGGTTCATCTTAACTATTGTTATGAAATTCCCTTATTTCCTTCTTAACTCTCTACATAAGTTGGCAGGTACCTCTAGTTGTTCCAGCTGCCAGTGCAAATTGCTGATAGTCTTCAAGTTGTTCTAAAGTTAATTCTTTAACTGGTTTAAATGTCACTAGGACTGATGTCTTTGTCTTATCTGAAGATTTTATGGCACTTAGTTTGTTCCTTTCCTTTGGAGTTGAAGGAACACCACAAAAGATGTGGTGAAAGGCTATAGCTGCTGATGTCAGTTGAAGTTTGGGGCACTGGAATCAGTGAGTTAGTTCAGTTTTCCTCCTTGTTCCAATCTGTATTATAATGAAGGTTCTTTGCCTGAGATAGCTCTGAGATCACTAAAGATTTTTACTGGCTGTGAGTCAGTGATTATTTTATATTACTATTTATATTACATATGCAACCCAGGGACTGAATTCTTGGTGCTTTTGCAGTCACTCTGCCATGCTGGTAGTCCTCATGAATGCAATTCCTCCGACCACAGATTCTGACATCTAGGTCTGAACAAGCTGTGAGATTCTTTCGCCATTAATGATTTACTGTAACCGTACAGTAACTCCTAAAATAGATCTTGTGATTCTTTTCCTTACAAGTGTCTGTTTCTCTCACTAGAAATAAACACAGCCTAGGCTGACATCTGCCTAGTCATGCCCAAAGTCACATGAGATTTATTCCATCCTTCACAACCAATCTTTCATAGTGAGTTTAGAGGATGGGGGTGAGAGGTGAGGGGACAGATGCCTGTCACAGAGGAGATATTTTCAGTTAAAGGGAGGGATCTGGGCATAATCCCAGCACAACTGGGGCCAAATCTGACCTACCAAGTAACATACATAGTTATATGTTTTAATGTTTGGACATATTTTAACAGTTATTATTATCATCACATTTTCTTCAAAAGAAACTCCCTTTCTCCTCAGTATGAGTCTTCTCCCAGTTTAATTTTAATGTCTTAATACCCTTCATTGTGTTTTACATTTCGTGGCCCATCCCTAGTGTCTCTTCTACCTCTATTTTCTCCACTGCCAAAGTAAATTTTCAGTTTCCCTTCCATATTCCCATTCTCTCCTCCTTGGAATAGTGTGGGTTTTTGTTTCCTTGAATTTTAACAGCCACAGCCTGGTGTGCAGAAGATGACACCGCACCAGTGGCCAGACTTTGCTGCGCCACCACCTCGTGCTCCAGACACATTCTCTGCCATGTACCCATTGTTCCTCTGTGTCTCCTGCCTTTCCTCTTCTGCCAGACTCCACACAGTTGAAATGGTTGCAGCGGTAAAAAGGTCTCTGTTGCTCTGATCTGCATGTCCCAGGGGCTGGAGCATTGACCATTGGAACACTGCCTTAAAATAATCAATAACCGCGGGTGACACACCAACCTCGCGCTGGCCAACCAGGGATAACTTGGGGTATTTCCTCATTCTCCAGAGAGAAACAGCTATTTGTTTAATAGAGGCTGTCACCCAAAGACATTGCTGTGCCTCGCTCAGACAGCCACGCTCCAGGAGAGAGGAGCTGGAAAGCCTGAAGCCGGCTGTGGGGAGCTCTGGAGCCTGGAGGCCATCTTAGCCCTGTTTAGAAGGTAAGCAAAAGTATTTACACGCTTCCCGTAGCATTAAAAAGCAAAACTTTCTAAAAACCTCGCTAAAAATTAGAAGCTTGCTCCAGCCACTTTGCTTAACAAAGCTGTAGAATGTGCTTTTGTTTGGTGAATTAATAAAGTGTTTTAAGTGCTTCTGGCAAACCAGAGTGTTTTTCTAAGCTGTAATAACACATGCAGATCCTCTGATGTGCACAGGTGGCAAAGCGGCATTGATTGTGGTGGTAGAGCCTCTTGCTAGGGCTGGTGATTGTTGTTTAGGTAAGTTTTCCCTGCTGTTTGAAGTGGTATTGAGATAGGTCAGAGGGAATGGGCTGGGACCCCCAGTTCTTCCAGCCAAAGCAGCGTCATGTTGCTTTGTGCCGTACAAGAACTGGGCCCTCCGGCGATGCACGAAAGATGCAGAAGAGAATTTATAACTCTACTACAAGGCTTAGCTTTTGTAGAAGGAGGCCAGGCTGTGCCTGTGCTTGTTTGCTTCTTTCTGGGGAGGGGAACTAGGTGAGGTTAGGCAAACAAATGGAAAAGTTAAAGCTGGAATGAAATGGGAAAGCAGGCAGGAAAGAGTCAGTGTAAAAAAATAACCTAGATATTGGTTATTTAAAAGACAGGTGAAATATCCAATACTCTTTCCATTTTCCTCCATTCCCATTCCCCACTCCATCTTTCACTTGCACATTTTTGGTCTTTTTAGACTTTTATCTCTTTGAGCTTTGGGCTTTATCTCTTTGGGCTTGCAAAATGCCCAAAGAGATAAAGCCTCTCCAGAGGCTTGCAAAATGCTTTGCCAAATTTTGAGCACTGTATAAATAATAGGTAATGACCATAAACACAGAAGTATCTGTGTTAAAAATGATCCCATTTGGAATAATTTAATGCCAGTTAACTTATTTTAAAGATGGATTATAAAGCACAACATGAGTGCAAAGTGCTCAGATGAAAAGGCATATAGGCACAGTGCTCTTGTTGAACTCATAGCAGCAGAGAACGATCCAAATTTTTTGCTATAGAAATGCAAACTAAGAAGTCTCTGGCAGTCACAGCTGCTTCACAGCAATGTATGGCACCCTATTAAGCCTTTCTGTTTTCCCTCTCAGTTGCAGAGGTCTGAGGACATCTCACCTGATATCTTACCTTATCTCTTCACTGTCTTTGTTCTGTCACCAAAGTCTGTTCTAGCCTGTCTCTGGCTTTCTCAAATGGCTTCAAGCTACCTTTCACCTGGGCCTTTTTCTTGTTTGGGAGCCCAGTCTTGATTGATTTCTGTGTTCCCAGCCTGCTTAATACCTTCTCCACACCAACTTTTGTCATAAAACTTTTGGGATTAGCCAATGCACATGAGTAAATTGAGGGACATTTCTCTGCTGACTGCCTTGGTTGTTACAAAAACTCTTTGCACGTAACAAGCAAAGGCACCTGTGTGTGCATGGCTACAGGTGTGTGTCCTGAAATGGTGTGTGTCCACATCCTTTTCCTTCTCTTGCATTTGGTAACACTCACAGGAGAGCTGACAGTTCTCTCTGAGGACAGAAATCCACAGATTGGTATTTTGTACTTTCATGCATATTTTATATTTTTATGCATTTGAAAGCCTTGAGCTGGAATGAAGCTATGATAAAACATCATGAAGAAGTTGTGATCAGTTTGTGCTGTGAAGTTGAAGGTAGTATGTAAGTTCAATAATCTCTGACCCAGTAGCCTCAAGTTTCCAAACTGACATGGAGAAATATCTGTGGATCCACTTTTGTACTGATCAGCCCTTTCTCTCTGGCTATAGATCACAGCGTGGGTGCAGTGTGAGCTGAGGTTGTAGACTTCAGTGAAGAGGGGTCTAATAGCAGCCTACAAAAACCTGGGTGGTGACAGAGGTGATGGAGTGGTGTGAGAGGATATAATGAGAAGCAACAGCCCTGCTTACAGCTTGGGAGATTCAGATGGGACATGAGAAAAGACTTTTTCATTGAGAGATTGGATCAGCCCTGCAACAGGCCATCCAGAGAGGTGATGGTGGCTCCATCCTTGGGGTTTTTCAAAGCTCAGCTACACAGAGCCACGGCTGGCACAGTGACCTAATGTTGGTGGTAGTCCCACTTTCAGCAGGAGGTCGGACTGGACACCTGCAGAGACCTCGCTCAGCCAGTGCTTCATTTATGTTGATTTTAAAAAAAGAACCTGAATGCTATGGACTACTAAGCTACTGTATGTTATGACAGATCTCTGAAAATGAGATGGGATGGCTTTTTGACCTGCCCTTAGCAAACAGACACAGAATTAGACAAGATTACAGCTTTTCAGATATTTTAGGGTGGGTGCCAAACAGGCCCATAATCCACGGTCTTATCTACCCTTACATGCAGAATAAGCACATCACAGTAAACTGTGATGTAATAAATATTTCTCCAGTTCTTGCTGAGAGTGTATTTTTGACTGAAACAGAGGAAATGCAGCAGGTAGGCACCCTGGGGAGGCTTCCCTGCTTGCCACAGTGCCAAGGCAGGGTTGAACATTCATATGGCATTCTTGGTAGCCATTTCCTGCTCTTCTAGACCTTCTGTGCAAGAGATTTTAAATCAGCTTCCCAAGACAGTGGGAAGGCCTTAGCCCTACCATGAAGACTGCCAGCCAGGGTATCTGTTTGTGGGGTCATGGTTTTGTTACTGATATTCCCAATGGACAGACAATTGTCCATGAACAACGAAAATGAAACTCTCCGGTAATTTCATACCAACACAGGTGTAGTCCTACAATTTTAAATAAATTCAATTAAATGTCCCAGCTTTGACTAATTCAATTTTAAATAAATTCTCTTAAGGGAACAGGGTCTGTAGAACAGGATTATCTGTGTAGGTCTTACCTGGAATATTTCTTTCTTCAAAATTGATTCTTCTTTCATTAAAGAGTAAAACTGCTGAAATCTTGTGCTCCCTGCACTGCAGTAACCCAAACCTCCCTGTGTCTTTCCTGAGCAGAGAGCTGCCATGTGCACAGGGAAGTGTTCAAAGTGCATCGGGATCACCCTCTTCCCACTGGCAGTATGTGCCATCGTCTCCAACATTCTCCTGTACTTCCCCAATGGACAAGTTCTGCAGCTCAGCGAGATAACTGATTTGGTGTGGTATTTCCACGGCATTCTGGGAGCTGGAATACTGGTAAGACATGAGTGTTTCTTACGGGTTTTTCTCTGTTTTGTTTTAAATTTGGGGCCAAGAAAACCTCCGTTAAAAAAAAATCATAAAAATGTGTTTTGCATAAACATGTGAGCAGCTTAAATGAGAAGTTGCGTATGTAACTGAGAAAATGCATCTAAAGCAAAAAAAGTGCCTAGTCAAAGAAATACAAAACATTCATAAAATAAATATCAGGACTCCAAGTTAGGAGGATGGACTAGGACTGACTGCTCACATGGAGAAGAGTTACATGAGTATTCATCCTCCAAGAGTGAAAGCAAAGCTGAGGTCCTAAGCTCAGCTGGAGGTGGTGAGTTTTCACTATTTGTCTGCACCCCCTTGTTACTCCTCCAATCGATTTTATGTACACACAATTCACAAAAACATTAAGGGAAAAACTGAAACAAGTTTCAGCAGGTGTTAGTTCAAGACCCAGCTAACACTTTACAAATGCGGAGCTGCAAATGGCTTAATAAGCTGAATGCCTCATGTTCCCATGCTCCCACTCACCTTCTTTTGGGTTTGATGGTTTGAATGTGCTCTTCTATAACTAGTTCTCCATTCCAGGTCTCAGGAAAGATCACTTTTATGTGAATATCCACAGCTAGAAGGGAACATGTTGGGGAATACTTATCTTCCAAATTTATCAGAAAGCCTGCTCCCTTTGTGCTCTTCCAGTTATCTACCCAAGTGCAGTTAAAAAGCTAAGCAAGTAGTGTGCATATGACCAGTACTGGGCAGATGGCAAACCGGCACAGAGCTGAGCAAAAACCCCAGAATTTTTAGGAATAATTAAGTTAGAAAAAAGTAAATCTCATTCACAGTCACACTATGATGCAGCTGCCGCTTAAGTGTACAGAAAGCTTGCAGTGGATGTGGTTCATACTCATATTTCCCAAAGCAGAAACATGGTATAAGATCATTCAATAAACTGTTCTCCACCAGCAGCTTGCCTGCTTCTTCTTGCGGCTGCCACTCAGGCCTGTTACTCATGCTGAGCTTGAACATAAGCATGAAGAAGTAGAAGGAAGAAGTGCAACTACATGAGAGACCTTGTGGAAAATTCGTATCACTGCAAGCCCAGGAGTCATTGGCGTTCAATGAAAGGAAAGGCAGATGTTAGACGTGAGAGCGTCATCAGCTCATTGAAAACGTGCCTTCTTTTGAGGCTTCCACAGAGACTTGCCTGTGGCCAGCACCACATACATGAAAAATGAGAACAGCTAGTCAGAGGAGACGAAAAATTTGCATTGACCTTCAAAACACGGCATTAGGAGTAATTATTGATCCACAAACAATGCTGTTGAGTGTACATGTTTTCCAGAAAACAGCATGAGAAATGCCCACAGGTAAGGGGGAAAAAAGCATTACCATCAGCTCCATCTTCCGGGTGCTGGAAGCATGGGAAAATGAAGATTGGCTCCTGGGTCTCCTAAGGAGTTAAAACAAGGGACAGGATGTCCCACGACTGGAGTCTGGTCCCTATCCTGACACTGCGGTGAGGAAAGATGAAGCTGCAATATGTTCCCCCATGGACATGGCTTCCTCCCAAAGGAAACTGAGGCAAGTCATACAAACAGGTTGCCTGATCTTGGAGAATCTCCCCACAACTAGGATACAGCCTCCAGAGTCAAGACTGTGGGAGAAACTTCAGAACAGCCTGGCTTAGCTCTGTGAGCCAGTAAACCTCCCTCCACCTGGGAACGTCATCTGTAGACTGACACCTAGATCATCAGTGCACTCTTTGGCTGAGTAGCCAGCTCCACCCTTTCCTCCTCCTCTGCTGAATCTCTAATGGAAATTATATGACATGAAAACCTCTCCATTTCCTTATTTCAAATATTTAGGATGTAAAGAGAGTAAAACTGGCTCTATGTGTCATAGTAACGTCTTTCCTCATGGAAAGCCTATGTGCAACACAAAGAAATGCCTTGACTGAGCCATGGCTCACTCACAGCTCTTGTTTTACTGACAACAGCCAAATCCAGCAAATTCTCATGTCAAAAGGCAGGTGTTTATGATCAGGCACTTCATAAAAAGAAAGCTGCCAAGCAAATGCTTCATCCTGAGCCAGGCTAATAGATGACACAAAGGTGTTTGCAGCTTAGATGGGAAACCTCGAAAGAAAAATTACAGGCCCGGGGGAAAACGAGTGTTGGTTTGATGGGCACAGGTATTAACTCTTCTTCTGAGTGCCAGACAGCAGCACACTGGGGCTGAGGATGCCTTGGTGACCATTTGTGGTTATTCAAGAGCTGATTTCTTTGCAGGAAGAAGAGCACCTTTTTAACCTCAATGCTCTACTTTGGCAGGTTTCCAGATGTGGTCTAGCCATCACTGTAGGTGCTGTAGGTTGCCTCTGGAGTATGCATAAAAGGCAACGGAGAATAAATCCTTTGAAAAATATTTAGGAGCCTGCAAATCTAAGCAAGTTTCATAACACTGTCCTACACTGGTCAACAGAGATATTCACACTACACACATAAATTCCATGGGCTTCATTCATCGTGGACATTCTGCTCTTCCTGCCCTACATGAGAAAAAATATTGCCAGCATCTAGTCAGACAATTTTTATAGTTTTTACCTTTTATGTTCGTTTGTTTGATTGACTGACTGATTTATTTGGGTTCTCCTTCTTTCATTAACTTCATAGTAACCATTTCCTACTTTCCCAAATACTCCTTTACTTGTGCTGCTCTTTGAGATGCTTTAACCAGTATTGGTGTGTAGAGACAAGGCAGTGGGAGTGTGCTGGCTGCACAGCCAGACCAACAAAAGCTTTCTTGCCCTCTGGCTACCAGACTAAAGGCAACTTTTCCTAACTCCAGAGTGTCTCTGTAAGGCAGCATTATATCCCAAGTCATAGATGGTTACTGTCTGCATTGTATTGGTCCAACTCCACCTGATAATTACCATGGAGGAAGCTGATGTGAACTTGGAGTTCCCCATTGACTGAAGTCCATCTTGTAGGTATTCCAGAAGTTTAGCACAAAAAAATAAAAAAACACAACTAAAACAAAGTCAGATCGATTTCAGGAAGCTCAAGGCTGATTTCCCAATTATAATCCAGAGCAGAATGCTCAGGAGGTTTAAACTGACATAATTTTTAGTCCAGCTGTGTATCTTTTCTGGGGAGAAATTAAATTTTCTCAAAACTGACACATTTAAAAAAAAAAAAACAAGCATCCCAACAAGACCCTGCTGAAACTTTTTATACCCTGAAAAAAACAGTATAGATTCAGCAATCAGTATTAATACACCAGCAATTTGCCAGACAGCTCTAGCTGTAACCCGACACTTATTTCCGAGTAACTCTTCAGGAGCACCAACATCCAAGCAGGAGTTACTCCCAGAGAAGAGTCAGAAGGTGACTTACGTTTGAGGAACAAGATGCCCAAGCTCCTAGAATTTAAAAACCACCCCAGCAGAAGTGCTGCACACCAATTCAGCCTGTGCTTTTCTTACAGGTTATTTTGCCGGCATTCATGATGCTGGGAGCAGGTGGAGCAGGATGTTGCGCTAACAGATGTGGGGTAAGTGGATATTTATGTGTTGAAATGGCACTACAGGGTTTGTGCAATAGCTCTTTAAATGGCTGCTCAGCAGGTGGAAATGTGCAGTGACAAACCATCACACCACTGTCAGCAGCCATGTCAGGGAAACGTAGAAGAGGAGCTTGATCTACAGCATCCCTGGGCTGGGGCTGAGAGCTCAGTAGCCGACAAGAACGTTAAGGTATCGCAGCTGCTGATATGAGGGAAATCAGCCAGGACCAGTGCTGGAGCCCTCAGGCACAATGCTGGGGGCAAAGGGGGACTACATCACATAAAGTAAAACGTGGCTCCAGCTTCCCCTGCTCAAGGCAATCCTAAAGACTGAGGCAGCTGCCTGTTCCTCCTGCTTCCACAGAGTCCTGTTTCCTCTGCACCCTTCCATGGCAATCTGATTTTCCACAGGTTCATCCCTGCTTTCCTCTGTAGGGATACATAGGTCCCATATTTGCAGGTCCATGTCAAAAGCCTGAGCTGCTGCATCTGGCACTGGGGAGCCAGCACTGCTTCCTGCAGCTCTGACCAGTAGCTCGCATTTGCCCAAATGTTATGCACGTGAAATGTGAAAATGCAATTTAGGCTCTCTGACATCTACGGAAAGGACAGAGAGACTTTTTTCCTTGTCAATTAAGAATATTATAAAGCAACATGTTATACAGGCATCTCCATTCATCCTCAAGCCCCGGGCACAGACTTCCGTGGGGCTATTATTATTGGCAAGAATAAACCGACTTAGAAATTTTTTTGAGTCTGCATCCTTCCCAGAAGCAGGCTGGAATGAGAGATGCCATGCAATAAAGCACGTCTCTTCTGTACTCTTCAGTTACTATTATTTTGATCCATGAGAAGACCTTTGCCTCTTCAAAACATTTTACTTAAATTAATTCACTACTCATAATACCAAAATAGCATTCTTTGTTAGGATGTCAGCAAGCACATCCCAAGGGACATGCCATTACATTGATTTTACCAAATGTCACATGCACAGACAGGATGCTAACAATGGCCAAGCAGGCCACTTGCAGAGTCGGGGTGAGATCCTAGGCACCCTGCAAACAGCGCCTGAGCCAGCTGCTTTGCTTGATTTTGAGTGATGTAGAAAGCAGTGGTGGAAAACAGCCACTGTAGTGGTTCCTACACTCGCTGAATGTAGTAAGTCACAAGGGGAAATCCAGCTGAACTGGGCTGAGTTCACACAGCATTTCTGGTGTCACTTTTCCATCCTTCATCCCAGCCCTAAATATTACAGAGCCAAGAGTCAAACTTCCCCAGGCTGGCTGGGTTCCCTCCTCAGCCCAGCAACACAGGTGGTAGCTCAGTGTCATCCAGCAGCCCACATCCACTGGCTCACCACGATCCTCCATTCTCCCCCTCCTCTTTCACTGTCTGAGCCATTCCTAGCAGCAGTACATCAATGCCAGATACCCTGTCTGCACCTTCCCATCACTGATTAGATACCTACAACCTGTTCCTCCTCTTCTTAATTTGCTGTTATGGAGGAATAAAATAGATGTTAAGAAAGTAATTTGATAATGCACTGATATTCCATAGAATCAGGAGAATCACAGAATCATTAAGGTTGGAAAAACCTCCAAGTTCATCAAGTCCAACCTTCAAATGAATACCACCATGCCCACTAAACCATACCACAAAGTGTCTGATGGCCAAGTGATGAAGCTACCCAAACCAAACTGGAAAATAGGCTCAGTGAGGATAGCCTATCTATGAAAATGCTGTCTTCTTGGATGCACACCCCCCTCTGGAATCACACACCTCTGTAAGGCAGAAAGGGTGAAGCTCTACACCCTATGTTTTAAACAGACTGTGCCTCAAAGTAGGGATGAAATGGGGACATGAGCAAAGAGTGAGTGGCTATGAATGGCACTAAAAACAAGTTTACCCTGCATGGCTCATGGAGGAGAGTGATTTCCAAGCATTCAAAAAGATGTGAGTGTTGCAGGGAGACGTGAAGGCCAATGATGTACTTCTTCAAGGGAAGAAACCTCAGGCAAAATTTGCTTTGGGGAGAGTGGCACAAAATGCACAGACATCCACAGCAGGGTTGCTCAGATGTCCTGACTATATGGGCTGTATATGCAAGGCAGGGTATGGTGTGAGGCCCTGGAGAACAGAGGGCACCTGAGGCTGGTTCCAACATGCACGATGGCAGCAATCTCCCACAGCTCCTTGTGAGGTAGGTCTGGATGGACCTGATAAGGGGTTCCCAGCTATGTCCACCTACTGGCAGAGAAATAGTCCTCACTGGAACTACTCAGGAGCCTCTGTAATCCAAAGGCAGTTTGGGTACCTTTCTGCTTTGGAGATCTTAGGTATAAAATGATAATTTACACTGAATACTCAGAATTGCTTGTCATAGTGAAAAAAAAGGTTAAAGCACTATTACTAATCAGAATTACTGTTCAATCAAAATATAGCATTTTTCTCAGGGCAGGGACTCTGTTCTATTTTATTTTGTGCAACTCCTGGTTTAATAGTTTCAGACTTCATCAAAGCCTTTACACTCTGCCAAACTATCTTCAACAGCAATAATAATTACTGTGTTTCCCATACTTTTTATTCACTTTAGTGAGTTTTCCAGTTCACAGTGATTATGTGCTGCATTAATCAACTTTAAATTATTACTTGCAAACATACATAAATGGATTCTTGTCCTTGCACTGTGGAGAAATGAATTTGGAAAGTAATAGATTTAGAAAGCTTCAGTGTCTTGCAGCTCAGCACGTACACATCTGAAATCATCCACTGCACTGACGTGATGAGGAAAAAGGCCCACCCAAAATACAGCTTCTCTCATTGCATCAGCAAACATACTCCAGTATCTCTAAGTCTTCCTTAAGAGTTACTAGTAGAACAAGAATAGCCATAGCAGCTTTCCAGACAAACAAACCTAGATAAGCAAAGATATCCAGATAACCAGACAGAATAACAATTCCATCAAAAAAAAAAAAAACCAAACCTCAAGAAAACCACCTCCAGACAAAGAAACAGGGAAGAAAGAAATGTGTGTGGAACAGGAACCAGGGCAATAAAGAGCAGCACAAGCTGGGACAGGAGGAACTTGGTAACCACCAAAGCAGCTGATGCAAACATTCAAAGAATGAATTCTAAGAGTCTTAATCAGTTCACCAGGGACAATTCAATTGTGTGAAGGATAAAGCAGGGAAAACATTAAAAGAAAATCAGCAAAAATGATCAGCAAAACCTTTTCAGGAGCACAGAACAGGTCAACATCATGGGAAACTAATTTTAACAAACTCAAGCATCCCAGCTTAGTCCTCCTGGTGCAACTAAGGACACGAATGAGGAAATAAAATATTTCAATCTGAAGTACAACTAGGGGAAATGTTGAAAGGTTGAGATGATGAAATGGTTAATAAAATTCTTGGATTTCCACAGATTATGAGGCAAGCCTCCAGAAAAGTCTCCAGATCTGTAGATAAAATGGGGAAAGGCCCCTGCATGTCTAGAAAATGCTGAGGAGAGCCAATCTAACAGCTACAGCAACCTCAGACTCCTCTTTCGGTGACAAGTAAAGTTTTTGCCTAGATTATCTTGTACACAGTAAGGGAAATAGTTGGGATGAGGCTAGTCATACAGTCAACAGATTTCAAATGAGACAATCATGTGACAGAGAATAGTCATCACAGATAGCACTGACAAGTACTACTAGTACTAACTGCTATCATAAAACAGAGTAATACCAAAGGACCATTTGACTTTTCCTTCAAAATTATCTTTGAGATGCCCTGTACTGCTGTGCTGTGCTAAAACGAATTGTTAACATAATTAGGATCCTTCAGCTAAGAAGCGGCATGCACAGTTAAAGTAAATGAGAAAACAACTGGGGAAAAGTGATTCAGCGTAGGCAGGACTTTCAAAGAGAGTATCAGTCGCTCACCTTCACCACAAGGCATGGTTGGTGATCTTATTGTGAGAGACAGTGCATCAGCTACAACCCAGACAGTGTTTTGGTCCAGTACAATAGACTAAATTACCTACATTTTGCTGACAATGGAGCTCTCTTAAGAGGCAATTCAGCCATCATGCAGAGAAAGACTAAAAAAAGAGTATCCAGCTTTGCAAGAAAAGACTGAGTTGTTAATCAGTTATGATTAAATAAATCCCATGAGAGATCCCAGGAACTTCTAGCTCAAGGATTGCTTTAGAGGCAAAACAACACACAAAATTAGTCAATTCACACACTGGCATCGTGCGAGGTTCTACAGAAAGCAGTTGGCTGTCAAGCTGGAAACTGCATTCAGCAGCTTGAACGTGTTCAGACAGTGAATAGTCTTTTCAAGGCTTTGTCACAAAACTCCAACATGGATGGTGGATATTTCCATTTGACTCTGTAGTGCAGTGGTCTGTAGAACAACTGGGACTAGGAGAAGGTTTCTATCTGCCTTGTGGGCTGTTGGATTTCACCTGGTGTTTGCTGGCAACAGGGAATTACGAGACTTGAGATATTCGTCATCAAACCTGGATGAGAGTATTTCGTATGTGCTTCCTTGGTAGTGCCACTGCCCTGACTTTAAGACAGGCCTGCTGCCTTCTCCCTGCTCCAGGTCTTCCCCTGGCTCTGTCAGTCTGCTCCAGAGCTTCTTCCCCAACTTGGCTGAGTTGTGAACAACCACAGTGATTCTTAGCCAGACTATTGGGAAGCCTGTCCCAGATGCACCACCAGTAGCACCCTGCTGGGATTTTTGTTTCTATATACAAACAGCAACCAGATACATCCCATTCATTACTAGAAAACTATCCCCAAATGGAGTAAAGGTTACATTTCTGTGGGAGTGGCTGATGTAAAACATGAGTGCATTACATACACTACGAAGTCACCGCTGGTTTTTTGCCACATGCAGCACAATTAGATTTCTCAACATGAGCAGTGGTAATCACGTGTCATGGTGTTGCAAAATGAAGGAAAGCAGCAATTAGAAAGGCTTTTTTGTGCTACATCAATTAGCAAAAACAATGAATGTATCTTCTGTTGCTTTCATTCCTGGCTCAGCATTTGTTTGCTCATTTCTGTTGGTGCAGGGGCCAAGAAAGTTGAAGAGTTGGAAATGCCAAGGCACATGATACAGAACAGATCAGTCCAGGACTGGCCTCATAATGGTTTTTGAAAGAAAACTCGCCAGATTTTTCACAATTGATAGCTTAGGTATAAAACTCTGAATAAGTTCTTTAACATTTAGAACAGCTACAACAGTCAGAAAAAGTCAACTATTTTTTATTCTCACAAAGTTAGTAGCAGTAGTAGTTTAGGAATAAAGTAAGAGAAAAGTAAAGAGAATTCTTTCCCATCCATTGTGAGCTCTCCATGTTACTCAAAACTCTGTGCACACAATGCTGAAGGTCTTTTCCCTTTCAGATGCTGCTGTCAGTGATCCTGTCTGTGTTGGGATTCGCAGGAGGAGCATATTGTGTGGTCATCTCCTCACTGGGGCTGATTGGGGGTCCTCTGTGTGACACAGGTGATGGAGAGTACCTCTACCCTTTCAGGAATGACACTCTGGAGTGAGTATGGCTTACAGGCTCCTCCAATTTTCCCTGATCCCTCCCATACCTTTTTAAAGTAAACTTGGATTTTTCCAAAATGAACAGATGGTTCACCCTGTGTACACCTAAACTCACCCTTCTCTGAGCAGCATGTTCTGGCTGGTCATCTCTTTGACCAAGGAACCATCCTTGGGCAAACTGCCTGAGTTTTGTCTGCTGTGCTTGTCACAAGCCCCTTGTGCTATTTGCACCGTGCTTTCAAAAGGCTGGCAAGCCGATTCCCACCAGAGTCAAAAGGAAACGTTTGCTTACTGTGCCACATTAATCTGTTAAATTATCAAGAATTCAGCCTGCTCTACCTGCTTCTGAAAACCAAGGCAAAAAACCATTACAGACCTTTCTCTTTGGTTACTAACATAATTTTGCCATACAACAAAGAGGAGATTCTTGTGCATGCAACAAAGTACAGATGTGGCTCTCTTCCCTAGTTATCAATTGCATCTCTGCAAAGGGAATTCTGAGGAGAATCACCAGCTTTAACAATTATAGCACCATCTGAGACTCGCTTTGTGCAATCAAGTTCAGAAAATAAAATGCCAGGAAACACAGAAAGTATTCTCAAGTTTTTGCTTTCTAATACCTTACCAATTATTTTCCTCTATCACAGAGACAATTATTTGTTTAACCAGACAACATGGAGGATTTGCAAACAACCTGAAAACATCATCCTTTGGAATATCGTCCTTTTCTCTATTCTCCTGGCCATCGGTGTGATTGAAGCTATTCTTTGTTTTATTCAAGTCATCAATGGACTCACTGGCTTCATATGTGGCACGTGTATGAGGAGAAGAAAGGTTGGTACTCAGTAAAAATGGGCTTTACGTTCTTTCCAGTTTTATTTTTCAAGCTCTGGTAGTGGTACATGAGCTGAGAGATCTGCACAGGCCCTGGACGAGCTCCTCTGAGGAGCTGAGGCAGTACAGATGCATTTGCACACTCTCTTTCTCTCTGTCACATAGTAGTCAGGGATAACCTGGTCCTCAGATTTTTCTAAACAGCAGCCCTGTATGACATATTGACATACTCACTTGCACGGTTGTGTTCCTATTTAAGAAGCCTTTTTGATAAAGTTTAATGACCCTCCCCAGCACATGTAAAGGAGAGACAAAAAGTAGAGACATTTTTAATTGGTCAACTGTAGTAAAATTGTTGTTTTACAGAATGGAAGAAAACATCTTCCAAGTTTCATTCATCACTATCGCTTCCTTTTCCTTGTTTATTTTCATTGTACAAGATATTTGCAGTAAGTTAGATATCCCCTGAAATATTAATTAATCATCTTTCATTAATTGCCTTTCAGACAAATATTTCTGGAATGTGAATGACCTACAAGGAACGCCAAGACAAGCCCCAAGCTGCCGATTCACATACAATAAGGATAGTGCACTGTACTGTATTTATAGGGGGACAACAAAGAAAATCCAAAATGTTCAGGTGTTTCACGGGGCAAAATGGTATTTTTATAAAGAAGTCAGGGTGGAAAAGGGCTGAGACTCCACATTTTCATCTCTCTAAACATACTGCTAAACCCCCGGTACTGGCAAAAACATTAATCTATCTGGTCCTTACTCCTGTGCTTGTGTATAAAGCACAACAGTCCTCAGATAAAAGATCATCCCTTGCCCTGTCATGTATGTGGGAAACGGAACTGTTGTGAATGTATACATTTATCAGCTGCATGGAGCAGGCGCTCTCTGGCTGATGTAAATAACATCCTGTCCTCCCCAAATCCCACCATGAGCTCACCTGTCTGTTCCTACTAATTTTTGAATGGGGCTCTCACAGATTTGAATGAGGATGAGAATAGAACATATTGAGCAGTGTTTGAGACACCACAGAGGCAACTGAAGAACACGGTTTTCAGCCTCCTTCTGCCACCCCAGAGCCAGATCCCCTTGCGCCATTTGGTAGTTTGCTTGTCAAAGCCCAGTGCACTTCTAAATCGGTTCTTCAGGAGCATCTGAGAGTTGTGGCAGCCTTAGAGGAGCATTTGGGTCAACGCAGACAGTAGGGTTTGCAGCAAGAGTTTAGAGATGTCTGGTTTAACAAAAGGGTGAAGAACCTCACCACCAATTTTGCCTTCATGAAACTGCCTAAGAATTTCACTAACTTCCACACAGGTCTGTAGGGCTGTTCTAGAATAGAGCACATGGACCAAGGAATTGATTAGCCAAAGATAAACAAAGATATAGGTAGTGATTATGTGCAGTTTAGTAATAAATAGAAGATATAATCTGAAGGCAACAAATTGTATCAGTTTTAGTGTTTTAGCAACACTAATACCAACCAAGAACTGCATAATTCCCCATCATCGCTCAGGAGCGAGCTCTTGATCTTGAGCTAATATCCATGACTGGGAAATTTCAGAAAACCCATCATTTCAGTGACTTCCTCAAAGGTTAATTCTTGGACATGAACTGTCTTTCCTCTGTCAGACAAACAGTGAAATGATTTTTACCCATCCTGAATGCATGTATGCAGCTATGAAAACCTGAATACATTTAAAGCACTTCGAGCCTGTATTTCAGAGACATTTATGTTTTCTCAAAGTTGTTCACATTTCTGCACTGTAGCATGGGAGCAAGCTCTTTAAACACACTTATTGCAGGCATACCTGGCTGCTTGTGCTGTCCTTTAATGCAGCACACAAAATGCTTCACACTGTCCTTTACATAAAACATGGAGGAAAATGTCAGTTGCCTAGGTGAGGAGCATATGCACCTTGGAGCATAGTTTCATCCCTAGAAGCAGGAAATTTAACCCATAGAACTTAAAAGCACCTTCTGTAAAGAAGAAAGTGTAAGACTTGTTGAAGTTTGGAGTCATCACTAGGTGCATCCAAACCTGCCAGGTGGCTTAAAAAGCTCATGTTTATCATCAGCAGTGAAGCCTGGACAGTGCTACCACATAGATCAGACAGCAAACCAAGAAAAGAGTCAAAAAGGCAGTGAGAAATAAGGATATTCACATGTAGTCAGGTGTGAAAGACTCCTTCATCAGTACAGGGGTTCTATGAACTCTTCACGGCCCCTAAATACTCACCCTCCCTCATCCCTTAGTTTTGGCTCCCTGACTCTCACCTCTGGGATAAAGCCAATTTTGGCTGTGCTAGCACCAGGAGAGGAGGAGAAACTCACTGGCACACCTCCAGCACAGAAAAATAAGTGCACTGTGCTGCTGCCATCTGCTTGTTCCAGGCTTTCCTGCCCTGAGGATGTTTAGTGTCACGTCTCTGTGCTCCTGGGAACACCCTCTGTCCTGCCAACTGTGTGACCACTGGCCTCACTGATATATGTAAATATTAAATATTGCTATTCTGAACTAATTTTCTGGCTTGATTTGTGTGAACTGAAGGACTTGTGAGCTCAAACTACCTCCAGCAGGAAGAGAAATAGAATAACAGAGAACGCAGAGTTAAGCTGTCTAACTTGAACCACCATGAAGCAGTCTCTTCTAGGGTGGGCATCAAGATACGTAGTCCTTGGAGAGAGGCAGCATTCCCCCAGGCCACACTGAAAGAGATGCCTAAGGCAAGTGGGAGGCATTGCCTTTCTGGGCAAAGTTCAGTTGTCCACCATGGACAGGAGCCTCTGGTGCCATTTGAAGTGCAGCAAAGAAGCCACTCAAAGATGTCCTGAGATTCAAGAGTCTTATCTAGACCTAACAACACGAAGGTGTGGATGACCAAAGCAAACACCTGTCTCCTGTAAACACAAGGACGCTAAAAATCTGTTAGTGAAAATACATAAAGGTGACTAAAATTAGATGAAATTATTTCAGCTCATGCTTTTTTGGATCCCCCAAATCACCTTTTACATGAGTCAAAGCCTGTCCTCCCAGAATTGTCACCAGAGCCTTCTCCAGGAGCTGGCCAGCACATTGTAACAGGGGCAGCTCCTCATGCCAAGCACCATGGGGACACCTGCAAACCCAAGCTCTTCTGGTGGGCAAGGCTTCAAAAGAAAATGTCTACATAATACTAAATACAGTAAAAACTTTGTTTGAACAGAGAGTTGGCTTGACTGAAGATATCATGCTTCAGAATTAGGATTACTACAGATTTTAAGTTATTGGTATGGTGTTTTTTCCAAAATGGAAAGAAATCTTTCAGGGAAATCTCTTAGCAAAGGAAAAGAACAATTTTGTCCTTGAAATGTTTTTTGTATTGTATACATGAAGAATTTAGTAAAACTAAGGAACTCATAATATTCTTCTATATCTATCTTTTCTCTACATTCATCATCTATCTATCTATCTGTCTGTCTGTCTTCTCTGTATCTATCAACTTTAAATAATTAATAGTCAAAAACTACCCAGACATAAAGACAAAAAATATTTGTTTAATTTGGATATTAATTCACTCTGCAATCTCACTACACAGGCTCTGATAGAAGGACTTAAATAAATTTGTTTTGCATCAAATTATCCCTCTGTGTTCTGCATTTGAAACTCATACAGGAGATCACTTGCAGTTAGGACTGACTTGGGATAGGAATAAAACTTTAGACCAAGGACATCACCTGAAAAATGTAAATGTTTGGAGACCAACAGCCCAGTGTTTCAGCTGTCAGGATCAAGGACACAATCCAAATACCTGGCTTGGACACCACAGACTAGTTCACACCCTCTCACTTCAAGAGGAACTGTCAGTTCATTTTGATGCAAATGGCTCAGATGCCTCAGGCCCTGGTACTCGATGTTCTGGACTTTTTTGGCTTCCAGAGCAAAGCAAACCAGTGAGAGGTTGATCCTTGCAGACCTCAGAGTGCCACAGCCTCTGCTCTATTGTCGTAGTCCCAGTCCTGTGCCTCTCGTCCCAGGTGAAATCTTCTGAGCAAACAAGCTTAAAAAAAATCCAAAAGGGAATTAAAAAAACCCCAAACCTTTCCAGACTCTCAGAGTACTTTATTTCATCTCCTACAGAGCACCAGCTCTTGGGGCTTATACCTTTCCAGAGGAGTGACAGGGCACAGCCACCCTTCAGAAATGCCCTTCCCTGTAGGACCTTTCTCACCCGGCAGCATCCCTTTTGTCCTGATCCCCTGGGCCACAGAAAGCCATCTAAAGCCCATCAGCAGTAATGTATTACATTTAACCCAGAAAGGTAGAGCAAAGGTGTGATCTTAGGCACAGAGGCCACTGCTTTGCCCATCTGTATTTCTTCCTGTCAGTCAGCTTCAAAGCTGAGTAGCTGTAAGTGCTCTCTACAGTGCAGATCATTTCTCCAATAGATAGAAAACTTCACAGGTACACAGCACTCCTCACTTTCTTTCAGGTATTTGTTCTTATCAACAACCCATGTCAGGGTCTGTTCCATCAAGGCCAACTAAAAAGGTGTAAGAGCTAAGAGCTCAGCTGAGTATCGTAGAGTCACAGAATGGTTTGAGTTAGAAGGGACCTTAAAATCATCTAGTTCCAACTCCCCTGCCATGGGCAGGGACACCTTCCATGAGATCAGGTTGCTCAGAGCCCTGTCCAACACAGCCTTGAGCACTTCCAGGGATGGGGCATCCACAGCTTCTCTGGGCAACCTGTGCCAGTGCCTCACCATCCTCACAGTAAAGAATTTCCTTGTGATATCTAATCTAAACCTGCCTTCTTTCAGTTTAAAGCCATTACTCCTTGTCCTGTCACTACATGCCCTTGTAAGAAGTCCCTCCTCAGCCTTCTTGTAGCGCCTTCAGGTACTGGAAGGAACTTGTATTCCCTAAGCTCAGAATCGTTGGAGATACACCAGAATATCCTGGCTGCTGTTCCAGGAGGGCATGGTGTCTCCAACGGGGACTGCAACCTCTGCTTGCCCAAGTGGACATCTCAGAGGTTTTATAGCATCTCAGGTGACACCAGCCATCTCTATGTGAGCATCCAAATCACACTCTGAAACATCTACTGTGTACAGTGACACTGCTCTTAGAAGCAACCCTGAGTTCATCAGTCTGAGACCTGTCCTCACCCTGTCCTGCCTCATCAGATGTAAAGCAGGCGAGTCAGTCATCCCCTAAAATTGTGTATTTCTCCCCATGGGTTACTCAGGGAGCTTGAAATAGCAGCAGAGCAGCTGGCACCCAAAGCTGCAGCACCCCGTCATGAGCGGGGAGTGAAGCCCACCTCAAAAATCCCTTCATTGGTGAGATTTCTTAATTTTTTTCCTTAAAATAGATGCATTAGCTGAGAGTCATTTAATGGCAAGAGAGTACAACAACAGATTCAGTGAGGAACTGGTCTTCCTGGTATAAGCTTGGTTTTTTACAATCCTTCTTCCTTGCACTGTGTATCAGCAAAACCACTCCCAGTTCAGATGAACTACCTTACACATCCTCTTTCTCTAAGCCTCCTTCATCCCATCATGTAATGCTTTCACTTACATTGTGTCCTACCACACCTGCCCTCCACCCCTCTGGGTCTTTAAATGAAGTTTCTCTGGAGAATTTTATGCCTGAAAGTTTTTTGGGTTTTTTCCCAGGAGGTGAAAAAAACCAGGGTCAGTCCAGACATTCTCTGCAGATGTCAAAGAACAAATTCAAATCTTGCTTTGGGCATGCTGAATTTAGTTGACCCTCAGATGAAGGGTGCAAGATCAGGTATGTCCTCCCAGGAGTGTCTGATTGCAGAGCAGGCTGAGACCCGGCTGCATTCACCCTCAGCCACACGCACCTTCAACCTTTTCCTCTTCCTGCCTACAACATATGCTGCAAAACATTTGTTCCTAGAAAGAACTTATTACGTGTACTGTACGGTGTTTCAAAAGTTTTTGAAACACCCATTCTGAGCAAGGAAGGCAAACCAGAGAAACCAATGGCTCCACTGCCACCAACAATGGAGCTGCAGTTTCTAGGACCTTGTGGCAGGTTCATTTAGGGTGGAAGGGAGTGTTTCTAATTACCACCCCAAAAAAATGTGCCTTTTAAATGCACAGTGTCCCTTTTTGTACTTAAATAATTGGGTCAAATTTAAAAGCCATTACTCAGTTAAAATAGCATTTGATTATAAATATAAAGCAATATTTCTCCTATGGTAGGTTAAGTAATCATCTGGTTGCCTGGCTTTTTCATCTCTTTTAATTTTCACTTCTTTTTAAACACTAATTATAGAGTCTTCCCACCAGATCACTGCATATCTTACCAAAGCCTTTATTTTCCATTGTGCAGAGAGGTGTCACAGAAAACATGTTGTTCCTGCACTTCTCCCCCTTTCCTCCCACAGCCATCACCTATGTGCGTGTGTGTTCCTACCACATCCTGCTGACAGGATATGCTTAGCCTGTGCCACTGTCATTTCCATGCACAGCTACTCCTGTCTGCTGCAGGAGCTGGCACACTGCAGAGAACCTTCCTAAAGATTTGGCCCTTCACTCAGAGCGCATCTGAGAAGAAGACATCTGAGATTTCCCCACGGAAAGGAGCCACCCACTCCACGGATGAACAAAGGTATCCAGGAAAGCCATGCGTGTACCCTAAAAAGGGCAGATTTTACATAGCATTGGTTATAAAGAGCCATACATGGACAAACGGTAAAGACTGACAGAGCAACTAAAAAGATATCGGTGTGGCAGCTCTACAATACATGTAACCAACTTAATTCCATAATGCGTATATGAAGATTTTTCCCACAATCATTTCTGTTTAGAGGGAGCTTCACAAAGTAGTTTTAAAAAGCCTGTATCATTCCTGTAGTTTCACTGAGGAGTCCAACATCACCTCGCTTTCCCAACCAGTTTCCAATGCTTGCTTTGAGTATCATCATGTAGCTCCTTTCATTGGTCAATGGTAAATCTTTTTTACTGTTTCCTAGGTTTATTTTGATCGTTACTGAGAGTTTAGTTCAGTCAACTTTAAACAGACAAATTCTTAGCCCTATCTTCTGCTTTAGCCTTGTGCCCAGAACCCAGAGAAATATGGATTATCTTCATACCATTTCCTATCAGACAAAATATAACATTTCCCCTACTTTAAGCCAAGCTGGTATTACCCCTCACATCAGTGTTCCATTACACACATCAGCAGTAATTCCTATGCTCTTAATCTCTGCTCCTCACAAAAATAAGATTGGATATCTGCTGGAGAAGGGGGAAGGCTGCCAAATTGCCAGTGTTTCTCCAAAGACTGAGACTCTGCGTCCAGTTCTCCAGACTTTCGGGTTTACCACTCTGTTTCATACTGCTTCTTTTGTTGCAAAGTTCAGCAAATACTCAGCAGTTTCTTTACAAGGCACCACTATTTTTACTGATTTTTTCTGATTGTGTACTCAACCAAAGAACATTATCATCACGCCATTATTCCGCTCTACAACCTAAATTCAGCAACAGAAAATGGCTCTAAATATACCAGGCTTAATATCTGTGAGTGTATTTTTTACATTAACTTTAGCTACTGGAATTTGGGCTTCTTGGAAAAGCAGAAAGGATCAGCAGAACAGGAACCCAACAGAGATGGCCATGGTTGGAGGCAGGAATATAAATGTTTTCCTTGGATTGTTTACTGCAACAGGTAAGTTTTCTTAAAAAGACTTTTAAAAACTCTTCTTAAAACATACGTATTGCATAGATCTGGGTGACTTTTCTTTCAAAGGAAGTGAACTCCTTTAATGTCAGGGTAGATTTTACCTAAGTGTGACTTAAAAGGAGTATGGTTTCATGAATCATTTTGGGATGGATTCTTACAAACCTCTCCTCACTGAGCAGAACCTAATATTTATGTAGATTCTTTCAAATTAAAGAGATTCATTTAAGAGTTTAGTTAAGAGTTAAAAGCTTAATTTAAGAGTGACAAAAGAATACAACACTTTTCATTAAGGAGGACTGTGGTCTTAATTGTGAACCAGTTTCTGTTATCCAACATAACAAAGGAATTTTACTCATGGAAAAGTCCAGTTCTGTGCAGAATAAGCTCTCGCTCATGGTGAGGATTGGTCTCTCTCTTAAAGAGAGTTTCTTTCAACTTCCCTTTTCTCTCCTTGCTGCGTGGCATAATCTGAAATTTGCTGCCCTGACATGCTTTTTGTAAAGGCATCCCCCAGTGGCGTTTGCCTGGCTAAGACACTTAAATCATTGTCGTAGGTCTGTTATCTGACTGCAGTGTCTGCTTGCATTTGTTTTCCCTAATGTCTACTTTCTTAGGCCCCATAAGTGATGCTCTTGAAGGAGGGCAATTCTACAAAGGCAATTCTATTTCCTCTAGCAAAAGTCTTCCTCTGAGAAAAAAAAAGTAATTAAAAATGACTATATTCAAATTGCCTCTAAATGTTTAAACATTGAGCTTTTACATGCACACACAGATATCCATTCTTGAAGCTGGAAAATTATTTAGAGTGAGATTCTAATACTATTACCTGTAGTCAGCACCTCATCTCTGCACAGGAGAAAACTTTGCAAACAAAACAGAGGTGTGATTAAATATGTGTATGAGAAAAATGTTTACATGCTCTCAGAGTGTTCTGCAGGGCTAGTTGAGAATATGTCCCTCAGTTTTGACCTCTTCATCTTCCATGTTTACAGCCACCTGGGTTGGCGGAGCATATATTGAGAGCACAGCTGAAATCGTCTACCTGCCTTCAAAAGGATTATTGTGGGTCCAGGCACCTGTGGGATTTGCCTTGTCCCTTGTTATTGGTAAATAATTCATGTAATTAGGACACGTAAGCTTTAAAAATATATCATAGGAGTATATTAAGATATGTAACAGAATATAGGGTACATTTTAAATGTGATTTTGTTTTTTCAGTCTCCCATATAATGAGAATAAGCATTTCCACTGCTATCCTCTGAACAGAAACATAACAAGATAGGGTAGCTTGGAGCTAGTGTAGAGTTTTGCCTGCTTGTAGCAATTTATAGGACAAAAATCTTATCTGAGAATTTAGAAGAGTGTGTCTATGTGCATATTGCTTTTTTCACATGGTCTCTAATTCACATGGTACCTAATTTTTCTCTGGAATTTCTGTGTGATGAAATAATAGCATCTTGATTTTTCCACTAAGATGCATTCTTCTGAGTAGTCTGGTCGCAGGATGAATGTGTAATGCATCCAGTTTATCCGACTTCATAGCTGCTCTTTTTTTTGCTGAAAATAAGCTAAGTGTGCAGTGTTCTATAGCTGAGTTGCCATTTCTAACTCTGAGAATTACTGGACTCGTGCTGAGGTTCAGGTCTCTTGCCAAGACCAAAGTTGCTTCCAGGCCACACTGTGTTATACCATAACTCTCTAGGGACACAGGATGATGAAAGCAAGGAGACTTGTGCAGACCTTACACAGGAATTTCTAAAAGAACAATAACCTTTATTCTCAAGTCAAAGAAAAGAGTCCAACTGACGTGAATATGAATCAGGCTTGGAAATATATTGCCAGCATTGCTTATGTGAGTAATTCTTACTAATGAAACTGAGCATTGCAGGTCTGATCCTGCAATCTTTGCTCAGGTCAGTAGTGCCCAGACAAGCAGTCCTGTTGGCTTCAGGGTTAGACACAATACGTATTCTTTGGTTTTAATGAGATGGCTGCACATCTGAAGTCTAATATTTAGATGAAGGTGGGTGGGACTCAGCTCAATGTGCAGATTAAAACAATATAGTTCTGGGAAGAGACCATGAAGCCACCAAAACGAAAAATGTAATCAGAAAAGGACCTTAGATCAACAGGTTGCATCACACGACCAAGAACAAAACTTTGCCTCCTTTTTAGCCAAATATGAGTCTTCAATGCTTCACTCCGTCTGACATCTTCCACAGGATGCATTTCAGAAAACTTTTATGTCTCAGATGGATTGGTCATTGGGGATGGAGATGAGATTATATATGGATGTCCACTGAGCTAAATTCCTGTTACAGTCACACAGGTATTTTATGCTATTTGGGGTGCCATAGGGGTCCTCCTTGGCCTCTGGTAGCCACTCCAGAAAGATGTAGGTGTGCCAAAAGTGCATGGTCATATATGTCAGCTGTAAGCAGATAGCCTTTATAAGCTGGGACTTCTTGAATGGATGAAACCCCACTTTTAGCAGATGAATTTAAGCCCTGGTGTCTGGTTGGCTGCATCATTCTCTAAGGTCCATTATGTACAAATTCCACACTCACTAGGTGGGTCTGAGACTCCAATACCTTGCTATTCTTACCTCTTTTTTTCTTGGAATATAAAACATGCAAAATTCTGCCAAAATGTCATTACTTTCTGATAGGTGGTTTCTTCTTTGTAAATCCAATGAGATCCAAGAATTATGTGACAGTGATGGACCCCCTTCAAGAAACTTATGGGAACATGATGGGAACCTTACTTTTCATTCCACCACTGCTAGGAGAGGTGTTCTGGTTTGCAGCTATCCTGGCATCCCTGGGTAAATACTTGCTTTCCTGTTATATTTGTTAAAGGTCATGTGGACTTGTCAGTGTGTAATACACATTTGGGAATTGTGGAAAGCTGTGCTTTGTGTCTCCTTTTGTGAGAGGAACAAGCATTTCTCATTTCTGGAAAACATGTTTTCAGGCTTAAAACAAATAGTGCTATATATTCACTATATTATAATAGAGAAGTCTGCCAATGTGAGTTTGTACCTTCCTCTCGCCTGCAGGAGAGCAGATGTAAAAAGGCAAAATTCCTTGGCAATGGCAATGCAGCAAGATGAGGCAGTAAAAGCAGGAAGGAAATGTGCTCTCTCAAGTTCCACTCTGCACACTCTCTGTAGACTGCATTTTTCATACACTGTGTTGTACTGGCACCACGGGAGTAACACATCCTTATTTATTCTGTATTCTGCACATAAGAAATCTGTCTTAAAATACTTGACTGCTGTCCTTGTCTGCAGGAGCAACAATGAGGGTCATCTTGGATATTGGAGGCTCTTTGGCTATCACCATCTCGGCATGCACTGTCATACTTTACACTCTACTGGGAGGCCTCTACTCTGTTGCCTACACCGATGTCATCCAGATAGTTTTCATTACCCTCAGCCTGGCAAGTCCTGTGCATTTCTTTGTTACCGGTTTTCTAACTAAAGGGAAAAACTCTGCTCTTTTTTCCAGCATGTCTCAGACCAAAAATAACTTCCTTGACCTACAGCTCCTCTTTAGGAGAAACAGGTTTCCTGAAAAACATTAGAGTCTTTATAAGTCTTTGTACCTTAAGCATTTCAACCAGTGCTCACACGAGCCATTGGCCTTGCTGGGTGAACACAGAAAGGTCTGCACGAAAGTGAAGTTCACAGAACCTGTCCAGAGCCATCTTCAATGGAAGATCCATCTTAAATGGAGAGAGATCTGTCTACAGAAAGTACCAATTAATCTGAATTACCGACTCATGTTCTTGATGATGCCATGAACCAGAAACATGTAGATTTAGAGTAAGGAAGGGGGAGCAAGGAAGACTCTAAGTCAAGGCTTAATCTTATGTAACTCTGCATTCTACATCGCCCTTAATTTAAATATCTGTTCTCCAAGAACAAAGACACTGGGAAAATGGTTAACTATTTCTGTTTCTATCCTAGTTGATCTGTATCCCCTTCACCCTGGTGAATTCTGCAACGGAAAGTATTTATTACACTGCAACCCATCCATCTTACCAAGACCCTTGGATTGGGAAGATAGAAAAACAGTATCTTGGAAGGTGGCTGGATGACTTCTTCTACTTGGTATGGAATATTTCTTGGACAAGTGGTTGGGAGGAGAAATTGTGCAGGGACTTTCTGTCTGGATAGCTTGTGGGTTCTTCCAGCCAGGAGCCCTGCATCACAAGGCCAGTTGACAGGGGCTGGATGTGTCAAACTGTCTCTCTGCACCCCCTGCAGCAACCTAAATGGACTGGGGAGACCCAGGGCTCAGCTGTGGGATGAAAAGAAGCAGTAGGGCCACTCCATCCTTTACCCACATGGAGGAACATACGTCTTGAGTAAGACCACCCAGGCAGCCAGTTCCTCTCCTGGCACCTAAATGAGTAATTTCTTACCTTTTGAGATGCTGGTCTTGCAGCCTCAACAGTGCACTTTTAACATGAACATGTGAAATTCCCTCTATCTGAAAAGAAAAAAAAAATTAAAATGGCATGACTGCAGGTCATCAGCAAGCACAGTGCCATTGGCTCCACTGCACAACACAACTTTTGAGTTACCAATATAGCCAAGACTACAGGAGGTTGTTCTGCTCTTACTAAACGGATAATAGGGACACACAGAAGCTTGTTTGGTGAGGACAGGATCTTCAGATTTTATCTGATCGATTTTGTGTGCTAAGAAAGGGAAAATTGTTGGTTTTATTTTTAATTTTAAATGCAAAATATCTAAGTTTGGTAAGATTTATTTACAAAAGTTGCATTCCTGAAAAACTTTCCTTTCACTTCTTCTGTGCCTCATTCACCCATTCCAAGCAACCATTTTTCAGCTTTCTCCATCTGCCAAACCATTAACCTCTTTTCATTTAAATTTCACATCCTTCGCAATAAAAACAAAGGAAAAGGGAATTCTCAACTATCAGAAATACCATCCTCAAGAGTTAGGGCTGGGCAACATTTACGCATTTGAAATGAGAATTTGATAATACTAGAGATTATTGTGGATGATGCCCCACAGCAGCCAGCAGCCTGGTGAGTACCACTGGTAACCTACGAATGTTTCAGGTGCTTGGGAGCATCCCGTGGCAGACTTACTTCCAAAGGGTGCTCTCCGCTGCTTCGACAGGACGGGCAAGGCTCATCTCCTACCTCTCTGGACTCGGGTGCTTTGCAATGGCCATCCCCTCGGTGCTCATTGGGGCAGTCGCAGCATCAACAGGTAAAAAGAATCATTTGTCTCTGAGTAATCAACATGTTTTTGGCAAAGATGATTAAAATGGGATCCAAAGAAGTCCTGATAGAGACTTCAATTACCCAGTCCCATGGCCCTCGACACCAAGATAGGTGATCTGTACCAGAAATGCAGAGCCCTCTGAGGTACAGTGCACAACAACTTAAAGACATTTAAACAGCCCCAAGACCTGTTTAAAGCTATTTCCTTATGATGAAATGACTTTTCACAGACTTTGTGCTGAGGAAAGATGAAGGCAGACTCTCTAAAACCCTGTATTTTAGACGAAATTTTATGCTTCCTTCTGTTAATGCCTTAGACATGGAAGACCCAGGAATATTGCTACAGATCATTAATAAGGTTCTTGCTTGAAGGAATCAAGAAGTTCAGTCCTGTAAACTCACAGCCTCCATGCAGAGCATCAGTCCTGTGCTGGCTGTGAGCAAGGATAAAAGAGCAGCCAGATCACCGAACATTTAAGGAAATTTGAAGTCATGAGTTCATCCAATTCCCTTCTCCTCATGAGCAGTGTCTAGAGGTTGACCTTTAACTGAGCCAATTCTGGAATCACACAAAGCATACCTATTTCTACAGATGCTGCTGAGGCAAAGGGAAATCTTTGATCTAGTGGGAGCTGCAGCATGCTAAGGGGAATCATGAAAGTTCACAAAAGAACCCAAAAAGTCAATCTAAGTCCTAAAATAATGAGTGGATCTCACTTTTAGCCCTTCTGTGACTGGCCCCTGTGAAAAGACAACTTCAAAGACAGCAGAAATGTCCACAAAGGATTTGTTGTGACTTTCCCTTGTTTTGTTTTAAAGACTGGAATCAGACAAGCTACGGTCTTCCGAGTCCATTCGAGAGAGGGGAGTCAGAGATGATACTACCACTTGTTTTACAACATCTCTGCCCAGCATACATCTCCATTACTGGTTTGGGAGCCATCGCTGCTGCTGCAATGTCTTCTGCAGATTCAGCTCTTCTCTCCACTGGCTCCATGTTCGCTCACAATATCTACAGGAAAATCCTGAGGAAAAAGGTACCTGGCTGCAGCGTTCAGCAGTTTTGTTGTCAGGAAAGACAGTCTTGTTTCAAGACTATTTCTAAACCAGTCTGTGACTGAAGGTGTGTGTCCTTCAGCTGCTGAACTGATTTCTGGAGATAGAGCTCCAAACATAAGCCAGGGGTGTTCATATCCTTGGTAGGGGCACCAATACCCCATATTGGTGAGCTTTGCTCATTCTGACATCACTAGTATAAAATTTGGGGTCAGGAATTAATGGAAACAGCATAAAACCATGACCCTTAAAATCAGAGGGCACCTCCAGGGGACCCTGCCTTGCCTGGCTGCTGGTGGCAAGTAGTGCCTGAAAGCATCAAGGGCTTGGCAAGAACCAGCCCAGGCCAGGGCAGTGCTGGCCATCCTGCCAGAAAACACTGTCTCTAATGCTGCAACCTCTGCTTTACAGGCTTCAGAGATGGAGGTGTTGTGGGCCATGAGGACCTCCATGTTGGTGTTTGGGGCCGGGGCTGCTGGCCTGGCTTTTTACTCCAGCTCTGTGTACGACCTCTGGTTCCTCAGCGGGGAGCTGGTGTACGCCCTCCTCTTCCCCCAGCTCTGCTGTGCCCTCTTTGCTCCCAGCACGAACACCTATGGATCAGCTGCTGGCTTCTTGGTTGGGCTCCTGCTGCGGCTACTGGCAGGGGAGCCTGCCCTGAGCATCCCCCCCGTCATCTGCTACCCAGCCTGCTCCCTGGTGAATGGGACCTACAGCCAGCTCTTCCCCTTTAAAACATTCACCATGCTTCTCACCTTGGGCACCATCCTTGCTGTTTCATACCTGGCCAAGGCTTTGTTTCAGAGAAACCTCCTCCCTCGCAGCTGGGATGTTTGCAACATCATGGGGGGAACTGGCGTCCTCATCCCCTTGCAGCAGGTGGAGAAACAGGAGCGTTTGCCGACAACTGCACTAGAAGAGAAACACAATTAAATGTGGGGCTTCATTTGAAAGGCCACGGTGCATTCAGCAGTTAGAGTATGGCACAGACAGCATTGCTCTTCCCTTTGCTTTCTTCACTAATGATTTATTTAAAGTCCTCACCGAGAAATAAAGAGGCATTCTGTTCATCCAAGGAGAATATGTGAGTTTGAAGTCAGCAGTGATTAAAATCACATGGTGATGGATCACAGTCTTGTGATGGTGACCACGGGACACCTCGGGCCTCAGCAGTGGTTCCTTCAAGGCACCCCTGGTATTTCACCAGAAAGCAAAGCTATATTCCTGCTCCAACATTCAGGGTGTTCCCAAGTCACATACTTTTCTCACCACAAAGGAGACAAATTAATGTCTGATAGATTGGGTATTCTTGATTTAAAAAAAAAAAACCAAGCTGGTGAGAAGACCTGTTTCCATTACACAGCAAGGGGTTTAGCATGATCATCCCTGGGGAGCACATTACACCTCTAAAAACACAAATTACTGAAAGCAGTGCAACCACCAGAGCAGTCCAGCAGTAATATCAGTTTTGCACCATTCCTTGTATGCTTTACAAAGCTTTCCCTCATACTGCAGAAGTTTTTGCACGTGTCTCTCCCCACTGCAGTATCTACCAGTGGATTGCTCAGCCTGGGAATGTGTGAGACATCCCCTCTATACGACCTGGTAGGGCAGCAGCAGGTAAGCAAGATAAAGCAACAGCCCTTAACTATTCACTAAGAAAGATTTACATAGCCACCATTTACAAAAACTTAACCAGACAGAAGAACAGAGGTGCCAGAGGGACTACTGGATGAATTTTGTCTAAAACCTGGTAAATCACTTGTGTCAAGGTTTTACCCTAGCACAGCAACAGGATGGTGTGTGGCATACACAAACTGGTGTGTGAGAACTCAGAGAACTGTGATGACAGAAAGGTGCTGGAAAGTGATCCTGCACTTTCTTGCAGGGACACAAAATCCTAAAATCCTGAAGGCAAGATCACAAAAGATTCAAGTTACAGATGAATACAGAGGAGCCCCCAATACCTTGTTTGCATAAATTCTTAATGGCTTGGAAGACAAGGAACCCAGCTAAATAGTGACTTTGGACTCTAGCCTGAAGGCTGATGGACCGAGAACATCCCCCAGTGAGATGGATCGTTCAGATGTGAGCTGAATTAAAGATTCAGGAGGATTCTGTAGTAATGGCTCGCAGATGGCTGTCATTTTATACTTCCCTCAGCAGCTGTGCAGCATCGTACCAGGGGTCAGTTGCAATCCACCCACAACAGCCAGCAGGAACCACACTCACAGTACCTTTCCAAAGTGGTTGTAGGAGCTGCTGTGAGTGGAAACACCTGGCACTGCTGAAAGGAAGGTATTTACTGGCATAACCAAAATACACTGCAGCAGAGCAACTCTCACAGCCAAGTGAGCTGCTGAGGTGAGAACAAGGTGCTGCTCCATGATTTACTCCCAGCACGTGCATGCACAAGGTGAGAAGCTCTGCTGGGGCCACCACGCATGGCTGCAGCAAGCTCAGCAAGGAGCCATGAGACACTGACTTGTACCAAGGCAGCTGCTGTGGCTCGGGAGGAGGACTGTCAGCCCTGCTCTCTAGATATGGCTTTGATGACTCTGCTCCTTGTGGGGATCATTCATCTCTTTTAAAATATCCATCCTCAGCAAGGTGGAGATTCTGCTCCTCGTCAGAAAAATATCACATAACCTTAAGGTTTGTGCTAATGTTAGTGAACACCTGGGCACACTAACCTTCCTATGCACAGCAGTCCTGTTGATATACTTCGTTAAACCAAGACTGGAAATTCTCTCCTGTGTCTCTAGAGATTGCCATGAAATATTAATTATAACGTGTCTAGAAAAGGGAAAGAAACTGGTTTAAAAATCAAAAGCATTGCCACTGACTATGGCCCCAGGTAGTCACCCACTGGAGTCCTTCACACAGCAGTGATTTGAGTGGGAGCGTGTGAGGCTGTGCTTAGCCAAGGGAAACATCAAAGCTATCATTACCCCAGCGCCAGGAGAACAGGGCTCTGGTTAAATCACTGTTGCTGTATGCTGATTCAGGCATACTCCCCTGAGAGATTTAGGGGTGACCTAGTTTGGGGACCTGTCCATCCCACTATGTGGAGCAGGAGCAGACCAAGCTGACATGCTTCACTTGATCCAGGGCACAGACCTGCTGCATGACCCAGATAAGAGTGAAACCCCAGTGTCCTCATGCCAAGGTCATCACCCTGCTTCCTGACCAGAGAATCATAGAATGTTAAGGGCCTGGAAGGGACCTTAAAGATCACCTAGTTCCAACACCCCTGCCATGGGCAGGAATGCCACTTATTTGGTGAGGTTGCTCAGGGCCCCATCCAACCTGGCTTTGAACACTTTCAGGGACTGGGCATCCACAACTTCTCTGGGCAACCTGTTCCTGTGTCTCACCAACCTTTAAGTAAAGAATATATTATTAGTCTAAAAATACCCTCTTTCATTTTAAAATCATTGCCCCTTGTCCTGTCATTATCTGCTCATATAAAAAGTCCTCTTCCTTCCTTTTTATAAGCCCCCTTAAGGTACTGGAAGGACACAATGAGGTCTCCCTGGAGCTTTCTCTTCTCCAGGCTAAACAACCTCACATCTCTCCAACTGTCTCCACAGGAGAGGTGCTCCAGTCCTCTGATTATCCTTGTGGCTTCATCTGGACCCACTCAGCGCATCTTTCCAGGGCTGAGGATCCCAGAGCTGGATGCAGCACTGCAGGTTGGGTCTCACCAGAGCAGAGCAGAGGGGCAGAATCCCCTCCTTCGCCCTGCTGGCCATGCTGCTTTTGATGCAGCCCAGGATCCATCCCACACGGCAGCTCTGACAGGCAAATGCCTATATCTGGAGATACCTTTCCACTCCACTGTTGTGCTCAACTTCTCCTGCTTCTACCCTGCAGAGACCCAAAGTTTGACATTAAAGCCTTTCTGTGCTAACAGGCTTGGCATGGCAGGCAATAGATCCACAGCTTCCTGAGGGAGCAGCAAAGGACATTGCTGAAGAGTGTCACCGCTGCCACCATGTTACCACCCAGCATCAGCACAGAAACTCACAGAGACTTCAAAGACGAGTCTTAGTGCTGTCAGGGGTATCTGGCATACGCAGCCACACTTGGCCCTTGCAAAGCTTCCCTAAATTTCATACCACTAAAAGCGCTCGGCTTCGTGTGAAGAGAGGAAAATGGCAAAGACACAATTACTGTAACTCTCATGAACGTTTACCATTTTCCATCCTTGTATGACTCTCTCCTCAGAACATCCCTCAGCAAGCTTAAAAAGAAAACATTCATCAAGGTCGGACAAAGTTTTGGAAGCAATTAGCTGGAAGTAAAATAAATATAAAAGTAATTCTGTCCTATACTCAATGCCCAAATGCCTAGTTGTTCCAGTCCAGCAGACCCAAGGTCCTTGAGGTGTTGCTAGCATGGGGGATAATGACCCAGCTCTCATGAAGCCATTCTGTTCATGGGTTACAGCCTCCAGTTCAGCATTCCTTTATTTTTCTTTCCCCCCTTTATAAAAAATTCACTTGGGCACTGGAGGGCCTCAGTTTACCTCTGCACATGTGGATTTACCTCCTTTGACCCTTAGAAGTGTCCATGCCAGTGACTCTATATAGTTCCAGTTTTCATTAGCTTTCCTCAGCCTAGACAGATGCTACATAAAGCAGGAAACACCAGCATCTGGGGAGTACTCTGTTGTTGCCTCGGCTGGCAGGATCCACTGAGATACCCTGGGGCTTCCATTGTCTTGCTTTTCCTTGACATTTTTATAGTTCATCTGCAGAGCATCTGAGATGGTATCAGACTGAAATTTGACTGAGAAAGAAGAACAATACGAAATCAGTGCCATGTACATTAGGTAGATTGACAGCTGGCTAACTGACAGGTTTGAAATGTAATTACAAGCAGGAAATTATCATACAGTATCAGAACCTCTAGGGAGGCTGATTCTTGGCATTGAGCCATGGAACTGCACTTACCAGTGCCTGGGTGGGCAAGGAGGCGCAGTCCACACCACGTGCTCAGCTGGTCAAACTAGCTGCAGGTCAGTGTGGGCTCATGGACAATGTAATGCAGGTGTCTGCAGACAGATCAAGTGTATCACAGCCTAAAACCAGCTGCTGGCTGTGCTGCCCTCGGAGCAAGGTCTGAGTGAGGCTATGCCCTGCAATATTGAGATTTAGGTGAGATCAGTCTTACCTAGAGCACACTCCTGCTACTTTGTCTCTTTTTTTTTCCTCACAGGCAGGGTTTATGACAACATCCAGGGTCTGGAAGTAAAAACTAGACAAATTAAGACTACAAATGAGGCTCAGTGTTTTAAATGGAAAGTCCATTAAACAGAGCAAGTTGGCAAGGATTGAGGTGGATTTGTCATCACTGGAAATGCTACAGCGAAAGTAGAAGCTTTTCTGAAAGTTATCCGTCTGTTTTAAGAGGAATTCATTCAGTGTAGGCCTAGGCTACCTGATGCCCAGACCACAGCTCAGACTGACAAATCCCAGCGATGTTGTTTGTTCCTTACTTCTCCTAGCCCTGCTGGAGATGAGCAATCAAGTACCGCTGAGGTAACCACTGCCACTTCCATCTTAATGCTGACATTGCTCAGAGCCCTGCTTGCCTCTTGAACTCCAATGACAGGTCAAGACCACAGTGTGATTTGGATTTGTAAATCTAAACTGGCTCCTCCATCAGCAGACTCTCTGCATACTGGACCCCAAGCTGTCTGTTCAAAGATGAGGGAAGAAGGTCTCCTTCTCTCAGCGATGGTGCTGCATGACCTCCTCCAACAGCCATCTACCCATCCTGCATTGAAAAATCAAGTTTCCATCTCTGGTGTGTTGGGAGCAGTTCCTAACTCCTCCACACACATAGGCTGAGGTGGGGCGTAAGGCCAAGGCTGTAATTGCTGGTGTGAGGTCTGTGTGTGGTGCTCCAGGGGGAAACTACCCACTGTGCCTGTGCAAGGGTGTGAGCTGTGACTGCCCTGAGTTACCCGCACTTGTTTCCATGGGAGACACCATAATTACACCACCATTGCTCAGTCACAGTCATTATTTGAAAGGCCACATGGTTCAGCAGCCATTCTGCAGGGCCGGATGGGCTTGATTCAGTTCACATCAGTGCTCTGTATTCCCAGCTGCCTCGCAGCTGCTGTGTCCAGGCACAGGAACCAGCACAGACAAGGAGGTTGCCGGCAGCGAGGATCATCAAGCCTGGCGCTCTAGAGAGACCCTGTGGCAGCCCCTGCTCGGTGCTTCACCAAACCCAGAGTGAGCCTAATCAGTGGTGGAAAAAAAGAGTTCTGGTTTTGGCAGCTCAGACCCCACGAGGACAGCTGTGTTGACAGGGCAGGTCAAAGTAAATACTTTGCACCAAATTTAGGCCAAATTAATTGGAGAGCTGTTCAGGTGATCCACATAAAAAATGCGGTTGAGACTGAAGTGTGAATATTTAAATGATGCATTTCAACTAGACCAATTTAATCATGCTTAATTACTGCTTTTCTTAATTATTGCTCATGTTTAATTTTACTTTTTTTTACTTGTCACCCAATCTGTACATATCAGTACTCCTGCATCTTAGGACAGTGATCAAATCAGAGATGAGAGACAGGCTTGAGCACCTGGGGCATCCCAAGATTTGAGATACAAAAATCTTGTGCTATTCTGGCAATGGAGAGAAAAAAGGGGAAAAAAAGAGGGGAAAAAAATGAAAAATGGGAAAACACAAGATACCCTTTTGCACTTGCCTCTTTTTGATATTGTTTTCATTCTGCACACAGTGGATAGACGTGCCATTCACTTTGCTGAATTCTGCAATTGAAAATATTTATACTGTTAATGAACAACACCGAAAAATACCATGGGTCAGCAAAGTTGAACCAGAAACTTGGAAAATGATCAGATGAATCCTTCATGTGATAAAGGCTCCTCTCATATAGTCTTTGTATGGTATAACACTAACCAGTAGACAATAACTTGGGACATTGATGTGAGATGAAGGGTTTTATGAATGACTGACCTTCTGGTGTCCAAAGTGGAACAGAATTCTTTTTATTTAATTGGAATTGCATTATTATTTTACTTTGTTTTTACCACCACAGCACAAGTTGAGTTAATCAGTGACATCAAGATTGGAGGCAGTCTGGGCTGCAGTGATAATGCACTAGTGGAGTTCACATCCTGAGGGATAAAGGTCAGGTGAAGAATAAAATCAGGACCCTGAATTTTAGGGGAAAAAAACTTCCAATCCTTTAAAGAGTTAGTCAATAGGACCCCCACAGAAAACTGCCTTCACGGGCAGGGGAGCAGAAGAGAGCTGGGAGATCTTAAAGGATGCTTTTCAGAGAGCATAAGAGGTCTCAAACACCAGGTATAAGAAATCAGGAAAGGAAGGCAAGAGACCAGCATGGCTGAGTCGAGACCTGCTAGAGAAGCTAAAGGGCAAGCAGGAAATGCACAGGCAGTGGAGCAGGAACAGGTATCCTGGGAACAGTACAGGGACACTGCTCAGGTGTGTAAAGATGGGGTGAGGAAGGCCAAGGAGCAGCTGGAACTGTAGTGAAGGGAAAAGGGGTAGTGGTTTTAAACTGGAGGAGAGTCGATTTGGATTAGATATAAGGAAGAAAATTTTTACAGTGAGGGTGGTGAAATACTACAACAGGTTGCTCAGAGAGGCAGGATAAAGACCACCTCAGAGACTCAAGACAGTGAGGAATTATTTTCTCTGTCTTGACATAAACTCCCTAGAAAAAAAGAAACTTTGTGCTTTGGTTTCCCATTGAAAGAATATGGGGATATTCCACTCTCTGTGAATACAGAGGGAGGATGTATTGTCTTGGAAGATATTTACTGCCACAACAGCACCCCATGGGCAAATGCCAGCCATCCCCGCTCAAAGGTGCCCTTTGAGCACCTCCCATTTGAAAAAAGCTGTTTCCAAATGTCTCCCTTCTACCAAGCATCTGTGCGTTCTCAGATAAACATTTCTGCATCATCATTTGATTTTTTCCCCTATTTCCCTAACCTGCAAACCCACAAGGAGACTCAGGCAGTCTAGATAGCTTAAAAGGTGGAGGAATGCTGACAGACCAGAACTATCCATTGTCTTTCCTCTTACAGCTATTGACAGATTTGAGATAAGAAAGGGGCTTTTTGTGCTGTGCCTCTGCCGAAAAAATAAAAGGCAAAAAAAAGACAAAAAGAAACCACAGACATGCAAAGGGCAGATTTGACCAGGTTCTAATTCAGATGCTGAAAAAACCTTTCTCATCTTATACAAATGGAAGGAATGTTTTTACACAGCAAGACCTCACAACAAATGTTCTTCTCACTTCCAGAAGACCAGAATAAGCTAAGCCCGGACGACTAACCTCATGTGAAAGAGGAGGGGCCAGCAGGATGTTACCTATTTTTCAACTCCTCCTGTGCCAGGTGCACATTTCTTTGCTAGTTTGGAAGCCTTCAGCTCTCTCCTGCTCTCTGCCAGCTGTTTGCCAGCTCACTGTATCAACAGCCAAAAGCATCACAAGGCAATGGTGAGCAGCCTCTGCAGCCCCTCTGACCAGGCGATGCAATGCCCTGCAGTCGCTGTTAACACTTCTTTGCTGAGTTTTATCCTATGGTTTCTTGCAGGATGAAATTACCTCTAAAGTGCTATCTCAGATCTGCAATCTCTTTGAATATTTAACCCTGGTGGTTTTTATCTTTTCTTCAGCTAAAGACAAGGTGAAGCATTTCATCAAGCCCAAAAAAGACATCAACGCAAAAGGGTGAGGAGGAAAAAAAAGCAAACCCTCTGAATAAAGCACTTCCGTGTACTCATGCAGTATATTAGAGAGGAAAAGGAGCTTTCTGGCTCCTATCTGGCTGTTGTTGCAATCGTTAATGTGGTTTTGTTCCATTATTAATGGCACCAGAAAGAGAAATCAGGCCCTCCAGACAAACTTGAGAGACTCTTGTCTCACATCTGGCAATGAGAAGAAAGGAAAAAAACATTTAAAATAATGGAAATAGGCAAAGGGAAGGAGAAGGAATACTTAAAATACTGAGCATGTAGCAATAAAATCTGCAGGTGCCTGCAGCAGGGTAGGAATTGCAAACCAAATCTTTTACAGACCTTGTAAGTCATTCCCAGAGTCTAGTAGTTTAAGGCCACTTTGTAATTAAACAAAGACAACCTAATTTTTTACAGTGTGTATTATATTGCCTGATACATTTATGTTTCCTAGAATTGCTGTTTGACAAACAGAGAAAAATAAAACCAGAAGAGCAGCATCAATGGAGGAAAAATCTACAACCTGGAGTGGCATATCATTAGCCAACCTCTAGATATTTTATAATTTTCCCTTTAAAAAGAAGGAATTCAAAAGTGTTTTGCTGTTAATTACTGATGCTGAACACAAACACAGGACTTCTTTTTATCACAGGACTGAACATTTGACCTATGGTAACCAAAACTAGCAAAATTTGAGAGGAGCTCCAAGACTGGATTTCAATTTCATTACTAACATCTGTCTTTCCAATACAATGCATTTACTCAATGCAACCAGTGTGATACATTTAAAATATGCAAGGTTCAATTAATTTTATATGAGAATATAGCTCATAATGTTGGGCTGCCAAAATAGATCACTGGGCCAGGAGCTCGAAAATCATTTAAGTAAAGGCTGAAAGGAATAAAAAGGAAAATGACATAAAGTCACATCACCATGAATCCTTCTTTAATGCTTTGAGGAATAAAACTCCCATGTGAAGTGATGAGATCAGGGAGAAACTTTGTCTGACAGAATCCCTCCCAGGGGAAGCACTACACACTGTTTCATGCAGTTACATTTTCAGCACGGGCACCCAGGCACAATGTTGGCCTGAGGCAGCAGAGGGGATTTGGCAAAGCACAGGAGCAGCTCAGATAGATGAGGCGGAAGGGGAGCACTTTCATGGCCCGCCTCAGCAGATCAAGTACAAACACACTTCCAGGCAACCCCAGTGCCATGGCAGGCTGCAAAACCTACACGGGATCAAATATTTGGGCAGTATGTCCTCACTGACCTCTCTTCCCCTGCCCCTTCATCTGAGTATCATCGCTGAAGCTTCAAGAAATGCACCAGAGTTGGGGAAGCCGGAGATTTTTTTGCACCTGAACAAAATCTGGGCCCTGGAGGCCATGCTTTTGTCAAGGCCTGACTTAAGTCCTAGAAGTCCCCTCTGAGATGTGGATGAAAGAAGCTGTGATGCCATATGGAGCATGGCACCACATGACAGCATCACACTTGGGTGGAAAGCCCCAGCGAGAGCGGGTCCCCTGCAGCTAAGCCCCGCACAAGCCTCACTCCTGCTCAGCCCCTCGCCCAGAGCTGTGCTTCAGCCACCCAGACCCCCGTGGGACTCGCCTGTTCTCCTCACAGCCAACCAGAACGTAAGGAAACCTGCGTTATTCCACGCAGTGTAGTGGGAGAGTGGCTGCTCAGCGCAGGTGGCTCTGGCAGATCCCAGCTGTCCCTCGTCGCCTGGGTGATTGCCCTTTCCTCCCACTCACCCCAAGGAACCTGTGCTGACCAGCAGGCTGAAATGTCTCTCTTTAATCCACACTGCTAAAGAAAACTTGAGGAGAGGGAAATGCGAGAAAGAGAAAGGAAAATCTGCAAAAGGGCTCATCTGGTGTGTAACTTTTTCCCTGGTCAGAGGGGCAGCTCTCCTGGGGGTGTATATGGCTTCTGGTAGCCATATACAAGGATGCCTCTGTGCAAGGATGAATTTTCAAGACCGGGACACTCATGTTTTCTAATCACGTTTCCTGCTATCTCACACCTGTCCGGTGCTTTCTGAAAGAAGCACAAGCATTGCTGGGGACCTCCTCTGGACGACAACAGAAGGGAGAGAGGAGCACCTAGTGCATGTGCTGGGTACAGTGGGATGGGAACCGGGTTCATTTTCCAGCGTGGTCATCTGAGATGATCCCTGGAGACGCAGAGATGCTGCTGTCCAACCCTCCTCCCCATCCCCCGTCTCACCTGCAGCATCACCAGACTTCTTGGAGCAAAAAAGTCCGTTTTTACACCCCGAAGTGAAATTTCCCTTGCGGGTGCCAAATCACACTTAAAACCAACCTCCTGGGCCAGGTGTCCCGATCCTGGGCTCGGCTCCCGGCTTCAGGCTCCGGCCGGGCATCGGCAGGGCCGGGCAGGGCTGCGCGGCTCCGCGGCCGCCCATCGCGCTCATTTCCCGGCTGGGCGATGGCCGGCGGCCGGGCAGCGCCTTCCCTTCCTCAGCCAATTGCATCTCCAGCGCGGATCGGAGGATCGCGGGGTGTGAGGCGGGGGAGCGCCCGGGGGCCGCTGCGGGGGGGAGCTGGGAGCAGCCCCGGCGCCGCGGCGGGAGCGGGAGGAGGAGGAGGGAGAGAAGCGAGGGAGAGAGGAGAGGCCTGGGGCAGGCAGCCCCCGGGGTCGGGCCGCGCCGGCCGGCCCAGCCACTTAAATGCAAGCCCTGGGGCATCGGCTTCCCGCTGATGAGACCGCTGCAGGGCTGTCGAGGCCGGGGCGTCGTCGTGGGGACCGTCACCCTCTGCCTGGCCGCCGGGTGGGCTCTGCAGAGTAAGTGTCCGACTCCGTCCCTGTCTCCCCCGCTCCCTCCCCCGGCGCTTTCCTCCTGCTGCTCGCCGCGATGCCCCTGCTCAGGCCCAGCGCCCGGCACCTGCGGGGCGGTGCGGAGCGTCCGCCGACCCCCGCCCGCGGCCAGCGCTCTGCCCAGCCCGCCCGCAACCGGGACGCCCGGGAGCGGCTGGGGAGGGGATGGGGACGGGACATACCGAGACTCAGGCAGGGATCGCTGTTCTCTGAGCACTGCACATGGTCTCGGGAGGCTCGTCCCCGCTCCTGCTGCTCGGAGGGAGCAGGGGAGCCGAGCGGGACCCGCGCGGCCGCGGGGGGAGCGTCCCACGCCCCGGCCGCACGCCCGCTCCTGGCAGGGGCGGCCCCAGCAGCCGCCGTTCTCCCGCTGCTTTTCCAGCCACCGAGGGGACAAGGCGTGGAGGGGGAAACAACCCCGGTTAGTCAGCCCGAGGGGCGTCGGGTCACGCTGGGAAACGCTGCGGTGAAGAGGAAAGGTGCGTTCCAGCCCAGCACTCCCCGGTGGGTGAGTGGGGGTGCGGTAACACGCACAGAGCAGTCCGGTCCCCTCCCAGAGGGGGCTGAAGGAGGCTGCTGCCAACCCCACCCTCGGCTGGGGCCTGGGGTGGCAGTGCCACCAGTGAGTTTGGTTTGGGCACAACACTCCACCAACGAAAGTGACGCACAAGCAAGACACCAAAGGGTGAAGAAACGGTCCCTGGGGTTTCAGGGGCCCGTTTGAGACCTCTCTCCCCAGTTTAGAGCTCCTGTGTGGAAGCCCCTTGCTGCCAGCCTTTTTTTTCCCAGTCACCGCCCAGCACACTGCAGGCCCAGCTGTGTTGCCGTGGCCAGGTCTGGTACACAGAGCCGCACTTCCCACTTTGACTCTTGGCCAGGCAAATACTTTGGAGTAGAGCAGCATGCCAGGACAGCAAACTTGAGTGAGCTCTGAGCAGCCCCGGTACCCTCTTCTCCTGGGTGCGTGTTTTACTGGGTGTGAAGGGGCTGGTTTTGCAAGCAGCAGAGCACAGTGGCCTTGCATAGGGCGCTGCAAGTGGGTGTGATATTTGCTCTCCAGCCTGGTGCAGCTCTGTTGGATTAGACCGGTTCAGGTGATCTAGGCACTCTGCCTACTAAAAATATTTTTGAATGGTTAGATACTGCACTGCCTTTTTTAGCTTTGCGTGCCAGATAGGGACAGAACATGTTTGCAAATAATTTAATGGAAAGATTTAAATTCACAGGGTTTTTTTACATTTACTTTGCAATCACGTATTCAAAACAAAGCTTCTATGAAAACATGAAAGGGTCACTGAGGGGAGACACTCAGCTCCTGTCTGGTCAGAAATAGTGGGAAAGGCCTTTAAATAAACACATGGAGCAGAAAACAATTGGAACAATTTGGAGCGATTACCAGAGGTTCCCGGCTGTTCTGTTTCTGTAGCTGGCACAAACCTCGTTTTCACAGCTCTGGTTAGTCTCTCCTGCACACAGGCTGAACAGCAGACCACAGCTCAGCTGAGGATGCACTGAGCTGCCTGGAAAGCCTGATGTTCCTGCAGGGGGACTGGGCAGCATGAGTATGACAATGCTCATGAAGGGGGAAGCCCAAGAATATTATCTTGGAAAAAGCCTAGATCTGATTTTGTCCCATAGATGAGGGCCTGGGAATTGAACTGGCTTCTTGAACTCTCCTCCCTTACCCTGACCGGCAGAATTAGTGAATTCTGCTACAGATCTAAAATATAGTGAAGCCAGGTTGTAATTCACCCACCTCTTCCATTTTTGGTGGCTGTGGGTTTTGGCTATGGAGGGTTCTTATTTTAAGGTTTTTAAAAAATAATTCCTTTCCACTCGAGATTTTTTTCTTTCCCTTTCTTAATCATTCTTATCCCTGAAGACTCTGCAGAACCTCCAGGATCATCCCCAGGTGTCCTGTTTTGCACTCGTGTGGTGTAGCTGAGGGTCTCGTTCTCACTCCCCCACTGGGTTACAGACATTTGCAGGTCAGCATTACTTTTTTGTTTTGCTCTTGCAGTCAGGCTGTTCCCACAGTAAGGGAGTAGAGCAGGTGAGCTGCTCCAAGCCAAAGCAGGAAAAGGCATTCAGCCTTACTCTGTGCTTTATCTGCCTTTTGTCTGCTTTGATTTTTGTGGGTAGATAACAGGATTCCAGTCTTTAGCCAAGGGTCTCAAACAAGCCACTAATAAAAAGAAAAAATGTATGCCAGTTACAACTCCGATGTTGGTGTTAATCCAAATCTTCATGCAGAAACACCCACATGGAAGCAGAAATTATTGCAGTTACACATTAAACTAAGCCGTCGGTTCAGTTTCACAGTGTTATGAACAGCTCCATAATCACATCAGGAGGAAGTAGGTGAGAATTAAATATTCTTTTACGTGCATTTGTGCCCCGATATCATCAAGAACATGAAGTCCCTGGCTTCTCATGAAACTGTGTACCTTTGGTTACACGTGATTTATCTGCGCTGGCTTATAACTGGCTGCCTTTAAGAAGCTGATGTCTCTAGTGTTGATTACACATCCTGAAAACACGGCAAAGGCCTTGCCAAGACTTCACATACTTATGCCTACTACAGTTCTTGCTTTTGGGGGATGGCAGTTAATGAATATGATAGGTTACCTTGGACATGGCAACTAAACTTTCCGTTTAAATGCAGGATTTTTAAAGAAAGCCAGTTACTGATGAACACAAGAGCACTGCTCTCTTTTCAGAAAATGTTGTGCTTACTCAAGAAGACCCTTCCAAAGTCCTTTTCTATCTGGGTATTAAAACATTGAAACACATGCAATTATGCGTCCTTTGTGGTGGAAGCATTTTTGCTATCACCAATTACAAATGCGTATTTAGTCTTCAAGTATGTATGTTACTTTTATGGAAAGCAGAAAGAAAAAGGTATGGCAAAGCATAATCTGTTCTCTCCTAAAACAGACCACTGAGACAGGTAGGATGAATCACCAGGACCCAGAGGTCCCAACCTGCCCTGGACAGCTGATGCAGCGTCACCTCCAGACTCATCACCCTCCTTTGTCTTTCAGCTCCTGGAGGAATATCCTTAGTTGTTCCACAGCCCAACATCAATGCAACAGTGGCACAAAACATCCTCCTCTCAGTTGAATACTCTTGCCAAGGTGTGGCCACCATTGAGTGGAAGCATGTGTCAAGCTGGGGCACCACCAGCATTGTTGAGTGGAGAAGTGGGAATTATGTCAACATATCCACGGTCTACAAGGACAGAGTGACTGCTTTTGAAAACGGCTCTATTCAGCTTCGGAATGTGGGCATGAGAGATGCCGGCTACTATTTTGTCACTGTAACAGAGGAGCATGGAACCAATGCCTACGGCACCATCATAGTCAATGTTTACGGTACAAACTACATGGGACTTCTTGGCTTTACCCTGTGTTTAAGGATCAATCTGCTTGTAATCAATTTTATAATATTAATTTTTTCCATGTTTCCTACAGAGATTATCTATGAAGATTTGCATTTTGTAGCAGTTCTCTTTGCATTTCTCGCTGCAGTATCTGCCATTCTAATCTGCTTCATGTGGCTGTGTAATAAATCTCTGCATCTATTTCAGAAGAAGACAACACACAAACTAACAGGTATTTCTCTAAAAATGTAGTCAGAGTATAGGGTTTTCAAGCCTGAAATTTGAGCCTAAAATTTGTACTATGAAAGTGCTAAACAGGGCCAGTGACAAACAAGACTGAAGGGCCCAGATCTGTTATCCTGTTCCAATTCCTTACTAGCAGAGGCAACTGAATAACTGGTGTTTGGTTGAAGAATGATCCACAGGACATCTGCATTACATGTTTCACATTAGAAATAATAAAATACTTCCCAACATTTCTGATCGCAGAACTTGGGGAGAAAAGGCCAGAGCTGCAATAACCCCCATCAGAGGGCAGGAGACAAAGTCAAGAGCATCAGCAACTCTCTCAGAGTTTACATCAGCAGGGTGTATCCTGGGGGAAAATACACCCTTGGGAGTGGCCCCCACCTCAGTTAATGGAGGATTGCATATCCTTCTCCTCTCAAACCCTGTCTTCATCTGTTGTCATTTTTGATCCAGCTGCAGACACCAGCATACACTGAGTAATACCAAAACCTGCTACTGAAGACAACAGTCATGAAAAGCAGGTCAAGGGAACACAAGGGCTACACTGAAGGGGCATATTAGAGAAGAAATTTCCAAGCCACAGCCAGAGATATTTGGCCTAGGCGGAAAGACAAGGTGCATGTTACGGGCCTGGGGTCAGGCTTTGAAATAGGAGGTTTCCTTTACCACTTCAATATATTTCAGGTGTTTACCTCCCTTCTTTGTAAGTGCAGATCCACTCGTGGTTTCTTGCTGTGCAGGTAAAAGGTCTGTATATTTCTTCTATAATAAGTGTTACATTACAACAAACAGCCTAGCTATCAGTATTTTACTAGACCAACACAGACACTCAAGCATCCTAAGATTCACGGCCCAGACTTTGTGTCAACTCTGCAAAACTTGATAGAAGAAGAAATTAACTTGGCTTGACCTTCCTCTTCCTTTCTGTTGCTCACCTACAGCTCTTAAGGGCTGGTGCTATTTTCATGGTGCACACACCACTCACAAGCTTCTGTAGCTACTGAAAACTTTCCTATCGTGCTGGAATATACAGGATTTTGTTTATATAAAGCCTCTTCCTCCAGCTGAAGCCAATCTTCCCACAGAGCTGAACTGAATATACCTGCACATATAACATATGGCAGAGTTTCAGGAAAACCACAGTTCTTGAAACTTGTCATGTGATCTCCCAGGAAATGGTCCAAAGCAGAGATCTAATTTCTGCCCTATGGACTTAGTTTTTGTAGTGCCTTTAGCCTTGTCCTGCAAGAAACTGTTGTCACTTTAAAGACTGTGCAGTTAAATATTTTGAAAATATGTATTTAAAACCTAATTTTAGATGAGCAAGCTTGAGCTAATATTAAAATGTTAAAAACGTCTTGGCTATTAACACAGGACAGTTACTTTTGGACTGTTGGCCTTCCAATCCATTTGCCAATCAATAACAATATCCTTTTATTTACAGCAAGTACAACGGAAGAGATTGAACTGGAAACCATTGAGTGTTAGCCAAGGACTGTATCATAACAAAAATAACAATTCTACCTCAGGAGAAAGTATTGGCCAAGAAAGCAAGAACAAACCTAGAAGGTAAAATGTTTGTGACTACTGCAGAAACATCCTGACTGGAAAAGTAATTAAATCAGCAGTGTCTGATGGAGCTGTTTTGACCTGTTAGGTTTTTGGTTCTGCTAGTCAAGGTCAGAGTAAAAAAGCATATGCTTTCATGCGGAGCATGAACACATTTTTGTGGCTAGCTAATAAAATCTACAGCCTCTACCACTCTCAGAAACAACCAACCAACCAACCAACCAAGCCTCTAAGACCAACCCATAAAGGAAATTATCATGGTCTTGAAGGACACCTGTATTTTGGGTGCAGCAAGTCTCCTATTACAGAGTGGTCATTAGCATCCATCAACATAATAAATTAAATATCTAATTACAGTATTACATTAAAAAATTAATTGCAAGCATTGAATCCTGTTTATTGCATCTATGCTGCTACTTTTGGGTATAAGGAACTTCTGAAGCTCTGAAGACAAACTGCAATTTTTCATGAGACAAAACTGACTTTGAAAGAACGCTGAGCTGGTCAAAGTTCTCCCGCTTGTGTTTCCAATTGCTTACACTGCCCCAGGATGGATGTTAACACACATTTTATGACATTACTAGAGCAGGTGGTTATACAAGGAACGGCGCAGGCACTAAAGAGGACGCTGTCTATAAAGATTAGAGGGGTCAGATAAAATACTGACACACAACACCAGTGGGGTGGCAAAATACTGAACAGTTTTCTTGTGAAAGATGTCAAGCCCTTTGCAAAACTTAGCCCAGTGATTAACAGTCTATCTGAGAAGAAAAGTTAAAACAGCATTACTTTGAAATTCAGTATTTACAAATACAGTTCTAAAATTGCTCTTGTTGAGAAGCCACCTTTGCTTCCCTATGTTGTAAGAAAACATGAAGTGATCCAACTAATGTTTTCTCGCATCTGCGTATCGTACGTATTGCAATTCTCCACCTGCAGATCCGTTGGGTGGAGTAATATTTGTGTTTGTCAGTGAGAAAGCAGTAAACTGACTGTGTTCCAAATTATTCTGTTTTGCTTTTGTAATGAGAATTTTGCAGTGTGAAATAAACTTTGAACCTGGAAGACACCATGGACTAGTCTGTGCCTGTAGTTTGCCACATGGCTGTTAAGAGTCAAACTGCTGCTACTGCCTTTCTCACATTTCATCTCACTTGTTCGCAAAAATCTTTTACAGAACAGGCTGACAGAGCTTTCCCTCTGGTCAGGGACTGGGATGCTCAAGTGCAGAGGTATTATGGGCTTCATTTGGAAAAACATTCAGAGAATTCCTCACCAAGTGCATAATGATGCAGGCAGGTGCCAAACAAGCTTTTTCCCAAAGCACCCAGTGCACAATACCTTTAAGCCATCCCATACTGAACTGGCCATTTGTAGTACAAAGAGCCTGTCTCCAACTAATAAATTGAGGTACCAGATTCAGCTGTTTGCTCCCTCCTGGATCTAGAACAGGTCAAAAAAGGTGAGAAATTAAATAAGTCTCATAAAATACAGACAAGTGACAGTTTATTCCAATTCCCTGCTTTAAAGGTATATTACCCTTCTTTTGTATCTTTCAGTAAACTAAGCTTTGACAACAGGGAAACTGTAAGTGCATCTACTTCAATCACCAACCTTGAATTACTTGGAAAAGTACGCTTATAGCATATGGAAAACATTGTAAGGGGTTTCTTTTGAGCCCTAAATCTTTGACTTTGAATGTGAAGCTAGGTATAAGGCTGAGCTGAATATATAGCAGGTGCTCTGCCAGACTTACTTAGAAAGTACAAAACGTGCAGCTTACACATAAAACCACTATTACCTGCTGACACTGACCTGAACACTGCAATTGCCAGAGGAAGTCAGAAAATGTATCCAGACATGAATGACCATTCCAGTGCATTGCTGTGATTGCAGAGGTCACACTCACATTTAAACTACAATATTTGAAAGCTGGGACAAAAGTAGGAAATATACACTTAAAATTCTTCCGTTTAAAATGTACTACAACAAAAGAAGTTTACAACTAGCACAGTTGTTCTACCTCTTTCAGAGTCGCTGAAGTCACTGCAACTTCAATCCTCGGCTATTGAACCTGGTGCCAGCCTCACTTTTAGGCAGTAATATACCATATGAACAACACTCAAGCAATGTTCATCGAGAACATCCCCTTAGCCTGTATACAGCTTTCCTTATAGACAATTCCTCACCCAAAAATTTTACCCACAATTTAACATGCTTGCTCTACAGGTAACGTCACTTAAAAAATACTTACATTTTCCTGAAAATTATGTTTGTCAATATGCATTATTGATGTCAACATTTGAGGTAAGGAACGTGAGGCTAAACTGTCTGTAGCAGTTTCTTGCTACCCTGGAGCATCTAAAGCCTTACGGCAGGTTGTTACAGTAGAAATTCAGAAACTAACAGCTGTTCTTACTATACTTGTAAACTCCCTGCAGAACAGCAGCAAATTTAATGTTTAGAGCATTCTAGATGATCAAAGGGATTAAGGCATTTTACTTTTAAACTTTAATTAAAGAGATGTACAAGTTCAGCAGATTGCTTTGGCAATCAATTGTAAAGGTCTTAATCATTCACTAATGTCATTTCAAATTCAAAGATGCACTACCAAGTTTCAAGACTGTCTCCCTGTTAGAAGTCTAATCAGCCTGTTTTCCATTAAAATTAGGAATCTCTATGTATCCAACACTAAAACACAGACTCTCCAGGTCTCTAATAATTCCCTTTTTTTGTTATTATTATTATTATTATTTTTTCAGCTAGGCCTAGAAGTCTTGACAAGTGTTTTCATGCAGTGCTTGCCTTTCTGCAACACAGGAGGCGTCCTTTTCAGGGGAGAAGTCGGGCAACCATAGCTTCACAGTGATCTGATTACTTGGTAACAAAGAACTTACTTGATGAAAAGGCCATTGCTACATGCAGACCTGTCAATTTAGGTTAAGGACAACAAAGTGTAAAGACGTGTTCAAGTTTCATAGACTCATCTTCTAATTATTAGTAAGAGATTTGTTGTATTGGCAGGAGTGCAAACAGCCTCATCTAGTCAGATGCATGAACAGATGCATCAGGCTGTTGGCTGAACTGTTCACCAAGGAACAACCCCTCCCTTCTGCCTGTAATCATTCAGTGTCTGCTGGCACAGCAATACAGGACCTGGCATCACAGGGGTTACATTAGGCTCACCCCTTCTTCAAGATCAGGAGGCTAGTTTCAACTAGGGCTTTTCATTTTCATCAGCTGTCTTGGGTAACATGTGAGCACCTGAAAGGAAAACCCTTTCCCTCTCATAGTTCAGTTACACAGAAGCAAGTACTTCCAGAACCTGAAATAAGATGCTCCATGCTGGCAAACACCAATGTAAATACAAGAGCTGCTTTGGACACACGGAGCAGCAGCTTGCTGCTGATTTTCCTACAATTATTCTTTATACTTGAGAATACAACAAAATAACAACAGTCACCATGCAAGTGTGATGTTCAATTCAAACATGTATATGTGCAAGAATTTCATATATATATACACATATATAGACACCTCATAAGACAATATGGACATGAATCTGAACCAGTTCATACAGACAGGTTGCAAAAAGTACCAAACAAAATAAAAGCTTTGTTAAACACCATACTCTAAGTTTCAAGAAGGCTACAATTACAACCAAAACTATAAAAACCATGACTTTTTTATTTTGAAAGAACTCAAAAGAGCTGATAGTCAGGAGGATATTATTATTTCCTTGGATGATAATCATGGAGAGTGCAGGAGAAAGACCCAGCAGCACGAGTGTGGAGGTCTACTGCTTGAGTTACCTCCTTCTATCCAGTCACTAAGTCACAAGTCACTCACAAACTCAAACTGTCAGAACTTTGCAAGCAAAGTAAGACCCTTTCCTCTACATTCTTGCAAAAAACAAGGCCAGAAAACACAAGCAAAGTAGCTGACATCACGCAGGCCCATCAGAGAGGAAAGACTTTTGCCACAGGCAGTGACTTTGTAACACTCAAGTTAAACTGCCAAGTAAACATAGTTCTCAAAAATAAAGGGGTCACCCAGAATCCCCATCACTGCACAAACAAATTCCAACTCAAGAATGCTCCAACTCAAGGACTACCAAATTTAATTTTATAAACAAAAAATACATTAGTTACTCATCTATGTCACTCTGGACAGAGCAATTTTCAAAGATACAGCTGAAAGGAACTTTTACAAAAAAATTATATGTATTTTTTATGCCACTGAAAAAGGTTTTATTACAAATACCAAAACGGGTATTTCTATACAGGAAATAAATCTGATTTTGCTTTCTTGTATTGGCCCATAGCTCCCATTTCCCTTTGCTGTGTGGGCAGTTACCATCGCACAGAGACACTTCAAAGCCCTCACAGAGAGGCTGACACTTCACTAGCAAGGAGTTAGGGCAGCCATGAGGAGTTCCATTTTATACACAAAGTTACGCCCTTCCATTTTATTCCACTGCACTTCCTTGAACGGCCCCCGGAGATGATTCCACTTGCTGTCCTGCAGGACATCGCCTTTGGGGAGATCCTTGCACTGACTCCGTGGAAACTGCACCATGACTTTGCTGCCGCTTTCCGGACCGTTACGTACTGTGGTGAAAGGAGATTTTAATGCGCATTTTTACATTGTACAAATTCCTCATACTAAATATTCTTCCTTGTGTATACTATACTTCACTCCTACTCAGTTCCAAACATGCTGAAAGCAAACAAGGGAAATTCCCTTCCTTTCTTTTTTGAAAGCTTTTTCTCTGGATTTTCTCTCTCGTCTCCCACTTCTCTCTGATTTTGTTGCTTTAGCACTGCATGATCTTGGTTAGATCAAGACAGAGAAACTTTTAATAAACCCCAAAATATACACCTTACAAATGCATTTCTTTTTTCCCCAGTTTTGCCAGGAAGGACAAAGGCTTTATTGCTCATTCTTTCCTTGGATGTATTCCCCACCATTCTGCCGAAAAATGTATTGTTTCTATTGGATTTATCTCAAATAGACAGGATCTAAGTCACTAAGTAGAGCTGTTACTTTTAATCACAAAATTCTGTGAGACTGGTGGAGGGATGGTGGTGCTTTGTTAGCTTGGATGAGTTTCTGTGTTTTCATGTTGGGGAGTGGTGTGTGTTGGCTTTTTAAATAAGCTGTTAGGGAGGTACCACCTAGCTTTCCCCTCATCTACCAAGATAGCCTTCTATAAAGAGACAACTATCAGGCTGATTGAACATAATTTCTCCATCATAAATTGATGCCAACTACTTCTCATCACCACCTTATCCACAGTTATGTTTGGAAACTTCTGAGACTATTTTTTCCCCCTCATTTTCCCAGTAACTGCAATCAGACTGTAGTTCCCCACATTTTCCTTCTTGAATATAGGATGTGACATTTGCCTTCTTCCAGTCCTCAGGAGCCCTTCCTGAGCCTGGCCTTTTAAAGATGATTAAGAGTGGCCTTGCAGCGACATCCATCAGCTCCCTCAGCAGTCACGGATATATCCCACCTGGTCCCATGAACTTGGGTATTTCTAAGTCTGTTCAAAGGTTCTCTAACCTGATCCTTCACTACTGATGCTGAATCTTTGCTCCAAAATTTCCCATGGGTCTCACAGACCATGGGAGAAGTTCCTGAAGGCCAGTCTTAAGAACAAAGTAAAGAAGGTACTGAGTACCTTGGCCTCCTCCATGTCCTGTGCCACCAGGCTCTCTCTCCATTAAGCAGCAGTCCCACATTTTCCCTAATCTCCTTTGCTGCTGACATACCTGTTGAAGTTCTTGTTGCCCTGAATATCCCTCACCAGATTCAGCAGCTTAGCTTTCCTATCCTTACCAATGCATGCTTGGATAGTCTCTCTTATCTCCCTCCCAGGTGAACTGGCCCTGCTTATAATCTCTTGGAGCTTCCTTCCTATGTCATGAGTTCAGTCATGGGCTCCCTGTTCACACACAAAGATCTTCTGTCACCTTTGCACAATTTCCTGAATATAGCAGTGACCACTCTTGAGCTTGAAAGAGGTGACCATTGAAAAACATAATCAAACAGCACTCCCAGACCCCTATTCTTTCCATCCCATAGCATCATATCCCACAGAATTCTTTCAAAAAGATCCCTAAAGAGACCAAACTCTGTTCTCCTTAAGTTCAGAGTCGTGATCCTGTTGTTTATCTTCTTCCCTTCTCTCAGGATCCAGATGGTTTCTGTAATCTCGTTTTTCTATGCTAATAATAATACATATAGTTAAATATATGTACTTATATATTATATTAACAAATAATTTATATCATATTTATCAAACGAATATATTTAAATAATGTATTTATATAATGCATATTACGGATTTTATATATATATATATATATATATATAAAATTTTTCATGCTAATTGTAAGAAATACTTTGAAGCCTGTGTAAACTAAATCAGGTATATAATTAAGTGGCTTCCTGGGCAAGGTGTTGATTCTATTTAGATGTCAATTCCATAGACAAAAGAGATAGTCTCTAGACTTTTAGAGCATAATATCAATTTACAGCAAAATATTCTACAAACAATCTCAGAAACATCTGACTTCTATGTGCAAGAGGACACACTACCTGAAATGGCATAATCTCCATTTGGTGATGCTACAGTTATTGCTGACGCATTGCCAATGCTCTCCACTGGCCCCAGACCAACGTGATTACTGAAACTCAGCACATGCCATCCCATAACTTTTGCAAGCTGCTGAACTGCATGTACTTGGTGCTGTGACATCTGAAACATAACAAGAGGTTCGTTTCCTGTTCAGTATTTGGAGACCACAGAAAGAACTGCTTATGGGGTTTAGCAAGCCTGTTTTCTTCTGCTGTACAACAGTTATTTATAAAAGTGACTTTGTCTTTTAAGTTCTCTGCTTTCAGAGGAATTCTTTTTTATATGATGATAGAGCTTTGTGCTATTTGAATTTAGACTAGTTCCTCTGCAGACAGAGAAGACCACTATATTATGCAGTTAAATGAATTTCTCATAGGTATATGGGCTTATGCATTTTATTAAAGTACTGCTTTCAATTTACAAATACCTTTATTTAGGTCTCAAAAAAGTACTTTTTAAAAAATCCGGTCTTTCAATAGAAACAAGACTTCTGCTGTAAAATATATAAAAATCTGAGAAAGTATTAACAGAGAAAACTCAGAAAAAAAAGTTGAGGTTCTCACATGCACGATTATCTCCATTAATGCTCAAGTGTAAGCACTGAGCTTTAACAGCTCAGGATTTTAAATGCTACTGTTTTCCTGTGTCATGACTTAACCCTTGTAACAAGGAAGTATCCAGCACTGTTCAGCAGTTCTCTGTGAACAAGTCAGACAACACCGGACCAAAAAGACATGACCTCAGCAGAATCTGTTTCTACTTGTTTTCTGTGTCGTGGAGTTTTATAACTGCAACAGGCCAACCACTGTTATTAAAAGCCTGTATTTTGACTATTTATAATGCATAGTGGGGATGTTGTTACTTCTGGATAAAACCAGCAGCTTGTCCTAAGCAATTAAGAAAACAGAGTTCACTCAAGTATCAGCTGATTTAGTAACAACAGATGCAAAGTGAGCATTAACAGACAATGTTGAAATGACAATAATTGTGGGTTAAGAACTTGGCTACAGTAAATTTCATATACAGAATACCTTATTGTCTGCTATGATTACCACTGACTTGTTTCTCCCATAATGAGCAGCATAAAGAAATGCATTCTAAATCGGAGGGAAAAATTATTACTACTGCTGACCCTAGTGAAAACTGGCAATATATTTTAGTAACAGTTGCTAAAGACTCTATACAAACATAGTGAAAATTCAGTCATCCACCTTCCAATCTTCACTATCTTAATTTAAAGTTTTTTAATATTTTCTACATAGATAAAGGTGAGATTCTAACTTTTTCTGTTTCCCAAACACTATGAAAAGGGAAGAATAACATATATGAGTCTACCTGAGATAAAAGGAAATCCTGCAGTTCTTGCTCTTGATGGGACAATGTAATAACTCTTCCATCTCTATGCACAACTCTGATTTGTTCAACTCCAATGTTCAGCTGTAGTTGAATGGATCTTTGAAGACAAGATCCATATTTATTCAAAAAGCATTAAAACACTTAAAACAGAAAACCAAGAACACAGAGTCCCACACAGTCATTGACAAGAATTCCTAAGACAGATGGTGCAAGGCCTACAGAATGTGACAGCAACTCCAAATGTTCCAGTTTCATCAGTCACCACAACAGCTCCCTCTACACGGCAGGTGACATATTTGGTGGCAAGTTCCCAGACCTGGCCTTCCACTTGTTCAGGTCAAGGAAGCCTAACAGCTCCCTGCCTTACCCCAGTGCCCAATTTCCTTCTAGACAGGCAGGAGAAAATGGTGTGCTCTATCCTACAGCCAAGACTTGGGCAGCTTATGTATTCTGGAACCAAGACTGGAAATGCACAGGTGACCGCAGGTTGCCCCACACTGTGGTCACAGCCAGTGAGCAATGCTCCAAATGGAAAAAAACCACTGTTGATGCATTAGTGAATTCACTGCTGCTCAGTCTGCAGGCATTTATTTCTGGAAGATGAAATCTCTTATTTCTATAACAATGTGCATAATTATTGTATGAATTACACGAGTTCCACATTTCAGTACCTATGCAACCAAGCCAGGACTGAATCCAGCACATCAAATGATACTTTGTATCCAATCATCTTTACTCAAAGTACATCCCCCCCTTAAATGTCCACGCTCATTTTCAATTTTTTCTTTGAAAGAAAACAGTGCTAATTAAAGATGTACTAAATATCTTCATTAAAGGGTAAAGTGGGTGAAGTTTTCTTAAGGTGACTGTTCATCCCACAAGTCACAAACACACACAAATAATGGACTCCTACTTGTCTGTCTGAAGCCAATCTAAACCTTTAAAGCACAACATGAATACATGCTGCCTTTGCTGCATGCTTTTACAACTAAAAGGACATACATTCTCATACTTACTTGCAAATCTGCTCATATCCTTGAGAAGTTATTAGAACTTTAACGCTGGATTCATAAACATCATTTATATTGGACCAGTGAGCCTGAATCTGAGGATCCTCAATACGACTCGCCAGACTGTCAATGGTTCGAGCAGTTCTAGAAGATAAAGCCATATTCCACACACAATGATCCAGATAGTCTGTGCTGTTATCTTGCTTACAGCAAGCAAGAAGGTTATTAGGTTTAACACAAGCGTGTGGATCAATATTCTATTTCAGCACTGTTCTGATGCTAATGAAGTACATTTGTTTATTCTGTACATTTCTCATACATTCTGCAGCAGTATTAAAGTGGTATGACTCAGAATCAGCTACTGCACTGCAAAGAACACTAAAAAAGGATTTATGCAGTTTAAGATAAGTAGGGACAATTATCAGCAGCTTATGTTGCAACTGTCACAGAGATATCAAAGAAATACTGTATTATTTCTTTTTTTTTCTTTTTACTAGCTGAATGTTGTTTGCTCATATTTTTTCATAATTTTTGGTTTTTAGCACTTAGAAATAAAGACTGTATTAACCATGAAGGAAGCAGCAGCTAGTTTTAAGAACATTAAAAAAGATTAATTGTATTCTACATAATGGTACGTTACTGTAACAAAAGTATCCTGTGACCCACCTTCGTCTCAAAAATATATGCTTTGCCTGTTTTATGATCTTTTCCAGAAGTCCTTCATTTGACTGTAAAGAACTGATTTCATTTTTATCAAAAGCCTGCGGTCCTGCAAGTCTCATTCTCTTATGCCCAAAAGGTGCACTAGCTGGATGTGGCATCACTGTTGAGCTCAGGGTTTGCTTGTGACACTGCAAGAACCAACAGATGTTATAAAAGGAAGTGACCAAACAACGTATCTCCAAGAAATACTAAGTATACTACAGTATGTTGCTTCACATCAGGTTGAGTGTACATACTTTCAAAAAGTGCAACTTTTTAACTTTATCAATTTGACAGCACTTTAAAGACAGTTTTTCATACTGTCTTCCCTGCATTTATATGCGTCTTTCAAACCTTACAGAAAATGATTTAAAAAAGTACTAGCTAACAAAAATTTGGTAGCATGGTAGTAGCTCCTACTAATAAGTCTTCTTTATATACATCTGTGGAGACAGAAAGAATGATCACTTAAAAATAAAGGAAGCACTTTAGATGAAAAAAACCTGAAGTACAACGAGTTTTAGCAACCTGTCCAAAGTAAAGAAAGGAAATTTACAGGAGAGGTGGCTCAGTAGCCAAAGCTTCATGAACCCTAAATCAATGTTTAAAATCCTGGACTGTTCCACATGACTGCATGACTTGCAGAGTCACACTCTAAGAAGATGAACACTCTCTGGAACATGGTTTCAGCTCTACTTAGAGATGCAAAATTGTGCTTCTTTCCTGAAGAGACACAACCTCAACCTTCTACCCCAGGTTCTTCTGCTAGATGATACAAGAATCTGAAACACTGAAGCAGAGAAGTGGAGCTTAAAAGAAACAAAGCTGTTAGGGCAATTGATTGCTCTTCCTTCATGAGGGTACAGCCTGACCAGATGCTCACTGACAGTGCTTGATAAGCACTATTAGACACAACAAAAAAAAAGCAGAACTAATGAACTCTACTGGAAAAGCTTTGCATGGCTCTTCTGAAGTGAGCAGCCAGGTCTGAGGTTAAGTAAAGAACTAGCACTCCATGAAAGCATTAACTCGAACTCCCAAACCACCCACATCTATGGAAACCAAGCAGTATACTGCCTTCCACAAATGGATGGAGAAGGACTGGCCTCTAGTGGCACTCGGCAGTTATATCGAAGCCACACACCGGGCAGAAGACTGAACAAAAGCCCAAAATCTCTTCAGAACTCGGACACAGATGCACTACCTCTCTGATAAGTTGATGTAAATTATGTTCCAGAACATAGAGATGATCCTCTGGATTCTGTTTTTCAGAAGCAGCCTTTTGTGACTTTTTGTCATTGGAAGAGTGACACAGAGAAATAGACAACTGCAAACCTGTACAAAGAAGACGGAAAAAAAGATTTTTAAAAGTGAGCACTGGCAATTTTCAAGGTTGCTACTGAGAACTGCTTTTCTTCATGTTTTATACTCAGTAGTTTAACAACAGGTATTCACTGTATCAGAGAAAAATCAAAGAATGATGGCAGAGAGCACAGCACCAAAGGCAAATAAGACTTGCTAATTCACTGAAGTGTCAAGAGGCCAATTGTGAACTCACCAGGTGCATTTCACTTCAATTTCTATGACTCAATCCCACACAAAAAGAAAAGTCCCCAGGATCCCATTCCTTTCTCAAAGAAGGAACGATTAACCATCATACACATTTTAAGCAATCCAGAAATATATTCTTTGCATGATACAACCACTTGTGTACCCCTTGTAAGAACAGATTCACCACTGACTCTGAGCCACCTTTATGCTGTTTAATTATCCTCACTGAAGAGCATTTGTTTTCATTCTTCTGAAGACCCATTAACTCAAGTCTTATATTTCTTTTGCATGCAATCCAGGAGCAATGACTTATGCCCATCTCCAAACTGCCACAGGCACATGGCATTACAGCTGACAGTTTTAAGTGCTGCTAACACAAAACATAACCACAAAGGAATGCAGAGTAAATTAGAAACTACTGTGCATTTGCTGAAATTCTGTTTTTCAAAACCTTTGAAAATCAAGGAGTTTGTTTGTGTTGGTTTTTTTTTTGTAAGGATAGAGCATTAAAAAAGGTGGCATCAATCAGTAATTTCAGTTCACATTTAAGCAAATAATTGTAGGTTACGAGTCTTAAAAAGCTTCCTACCTGGGAAAGGCTGGGAGATTATCTGATTTTTCACTACAATGTGAGGAATCTGTGATTTAATTTGAACGGCTTCTCGTGACAGCTGGGCAAAAATTTCTTTACATAGAAGAACATTCTGTGCGGTCTCCAACTTTGTCTGCCAGTGTGGAGAACCTGAAAAGTATAAATCAATGTTTGCAGAAGGGAAGAGCAAAGAGAAGCCACCTCTTTGTTCAGATGACAGATACTATGCAGTAGCCAGGTGTGATCGCTAAGATAAAGCAGTCAGTACCTTATACCCAAATTGAGTATTACCAGAATTTTATCTCAGTTAAGCAAGCACCTTAAGGTAAAACTAATTTTGATTCAATTTTACATATATGTATATTGTGAAGTACAACGCCTTTATGGAACAGCATATTACACTCCCAGGCCTTTTGTGAACTCTCCTTATGAACCTCTGCTTCTGAAGTTATAATTTACTTTCAATGATACTTCTGGCTTTATTAAATTCACTCCATGATGAACTACCCAATAATGTTCAGTGCACGTATGTGCTTTCACAGGGCTCATAGGCCCAAAATTCTTGGGAGATTCTGTGGTGAGTAAGCACACAAGCTGTATAATGTACCCTCAGTACCATATGAAACACCTCATAGTACAGCACTCTGTCTATGTTCAGGACAGAACCAGCATCTAAATCACAGACAACTGTGAAATAAAATCCTGCCAGTTTATTTCTAACTCTAAAGAGTAAAGGATGGATTTTTAAACCAAAAATGTACAACTTCATGTACTGGCATATGTCAAATGAATCAATGTACTATTTGCCAGGTGAGCTGCTGGTAATTAACACACAGACCACCAACACAGTTTCAGACCCAGACACAGCATATGAGCAACAGACACAAATGATGCATTTTGGGCAGAGTTAAGAGTGAACAGTCATTAGTTCAGCTGAATTAATGGGATGTAACTGACTGAAAGAACACCTCGGTTTGATTTCAGTTCTGGGCTCAAACTTTGAACATCTAACAAAAGGGGCTGCAGAATACTCAAAATACAACAAATTTTGTTTCAGAACTGAATAAACACATATGAAAAACTCAAGAGGCAGGCTTTGAAAGCATCATTTCCAAAGCCCAAGCAGCACCCAAACAGAAAATTTCAGTTTAAATTAGGGAAGTCTTGTTCATTCTTCTTCCCAGCTGTATGCTGAAATTTTCAACCAAGCATCATATGCAAGCTCATTCCTTGAGAACATAGTCATAAAACAACATAAAAGCTGTACCTGGTTTTGATTTTGGCAAGGGTCTTTTAAAGAGATTGACTGTCCCAAGGTCACCAATGTCTGGAGCTTGTTTCTGAATAGAAACCTAGGCAAGAGCAAACAGTATTTCATGTTTTTTCTCTGTTGCAAGCATACAAATACCAAAACAAAACTCCACTAGGTTACTAAGGTTTCTCTAACAAACCTTGATATATGCTGATCCCTCTAAATCACTTGGTATTTGAACATCCAAAGGACAATAATCCTCTGGTATCTTTTTATCCAGGTCAATGTCAGTGTTCTTTATCACCTCAAATGTGCCATGATGAAGAAAAAGGGAACCTGAGTAAAGAAGGACAAAGACATACACATTAAATATAAAGCATCTTCTGCAAATGAAAAAGCTCATATCTCTGTTTTGGAAGAATATGTATTTCCGAGTCTCCAAATCTTCAGAGTTGCCCCTGACTCAAATTTCTTAATGACTTCTTAAAAAAACCAGGTAAATTAGAAAGCTCATGTCACTGCATCAGCGTCTCAGTCCCCCACAGTGCAATGTAATATTTTACTACACAGTGCAGTGTAATATTTTACAGTAAGTTAACACAGAGTGTTTAATAATTATGAGGGGAAACCAAGAGTTTTTCAAAATTGAGTCAGTAGGTGCAAGGAAGGAGAAAAAGAAGATATTTGGTTAAAAAAAGACAAAAAGTAAGTGTGAAGTTTTGCAAGCAGGTAGTTGAAGGTACAACACTCTTACTGATTTAAAGGAATTCCAATGTTTGGCTAGAAGTCTTAAAACTATGACCATGTTCTGATTGTAAAAGATAACTCTATAGCCAGTCATTCAGGGACTGATAAAAGCAGATACCCACATCTGTCCTAGATGCATACTTTTTCATCCCGGGCATGGTTCACCTAGTTCAGGGTAAATCAACTAAAAAAAGACACATAGCCTGGGGTACATCACAGCTTTTTCATGAACAACTCTAAATTTGTCCTTCCCCTCCCGCACTGATGACAACAGGAACCCAACACATCCAGTTCTGATGCCTGCTTTGTACCTATATCCAAAGTTCTGTGTGATTCTGTATTGACTCTGCCACTCCGTCATGGCCTCTAGAACCCTGGGCTGGTCACCCTCTTTTACTGTAATCCATGAAATAAGGCATATTCTCAGCATCATTTCTCAACTGTAGGAATAATACACGTATAATAATCTATCTTCAATGTCACTCTTAAGTCACATGGTTTAGTTTTATCTGGTCTGAAGTCTGGGGAGCAGGGAGTCAGACATCATAAGCCTTTTGGGTCCCTTCTAACTTGAGATATTCTACGGTTCTCTGATCTTTGATTAAAAAAAAAAAGTAACTCACTCTTCACTTTTTTTTTTTACATGCTTTACACACCAAACGTAGATAAAAGCCAAGGATTTACAAAGTCTGCCTGTCAACTGATCAACTACACTGCAAATGCAGAACTGTTTATGTGAACAAATTCTTAGTAAAATACTACATTTAGCCTTTAAAATCACCTTCTGGATTGAGGATGGGAAGATATTTTCCCTGATACTAAAACATGAGTTCTCCCTTTATAAATCTGTCTCATAAATATAATAAATTTGCAATGAAATTATTATGAGATATTTAATCTCTTTTTCCAGTTACAAAAGGAAAATTTCATAAAACACCCATTCTTGTGAAAAAGACTCTACTGTTTACCTGCACTTCTGTAGCTCAGATCACCAAGAATTTTATCTCCCACTTTTCTCAGCTTCCAGTGTTGTCTCAGTCTTAGCAGTTCAGAGTTGAAGTCCCTTTGTCGCTTATTTTCCTGGTTTTCAGCAACCGATTTGGATAATCTTTCTGCACCTTTCAACAGGATCTGAGCTGCTCCAGCTAACGACTTCTTTTTTGAAATCAGCTGCAGAAACTGAGGATTCTAGCACCAACACCAGTTACAAAAAAAAGAAGAGATACTTGCTCTTTAATTCACAAAAGATTATTATTTATTATTATTAGTGGAAACTAACTGACAGTGACTGATAAGTTGTTTTTGCTGAATGTCCAGTAACTTACTCAGAATTACTTTCATAGCAGCATTATACAGCTGGAAGTAGCACTTTGACTCAGGGCTTCAGCAAAGAGGCTTCTGAAATCGGCCTCCATTCTCATTCCCAGCCTTACCCTGACCCTCAAAGCACTGTATTAGCACAACAAAAGGAACATTTTGATACATCTTATACTTATCACATGTGAAAATAAGAATCCACAGAAATAAAATCTTTAGCGTCAATCCACAGAAAGTGCACAACCAGGTACAACATACTTGTTTTGGAGGAAGGGGATCCTGCCCGACTGGATCTAGAGTCATGAACTTTTTATCCTTCACAATGCTAAGAACGTCATACAACACACACATCTCAGTCAAGGCACTTCTTAAGTTGTTCCTCACTGAATCCCAAGGCCAGAGAGATGGCTGAAACTTTACCAACCCTAAAAATAAACCAAGAGAGGCAAAACAAAGGGCTTTAAAAAGGTACGGTGTAGGGCTCATTTTTAAACCACAGAGAGACCATAACGGCACGAAATACAACACGATATCATAGCAGCAGCTGTCCTTTTCCACTACAATTTATTGGGACTCGATCACGAATATTCTGACCCGCTAACCACAGGAACCCCTGGGGGAAAGCAGGCCAGGCCCAACCGCCCGCGGAGCTGCAGGCCGGCACCGCCACAGCTCGGCGAGCCTCCACCAGCTGCATCCCGGCGGGAGAGCTCGGGCTGGGGGCCCTTCTCACCTTCCTCATCCTCCGTCTCGCTTGGCTCGGCCCAGGCGCGGCCCGCCGAGCCCGGCTCGTCCTCCTCGGAGCCGGAGCCCTGGCTGAAGTCGATGCGCTGCGCCAGGCGCGCCAGGTTCTGGGACATGGAGAGCGGCTGGAGGTAGGTCTCGCTGCCATCCAGCCCCACCTCCTGCACCTGCTTCTCGCACGCCGACTCGATGCTGATGCGCACGGCCGGCACGCCCGCCATCTTGGAGCGACCCCCGCCCGCACTCGCCAGGGGGCGGGGCCAGCGCCGAGAGGGCTCGGCCGTTTCCGGCGATCTCTCGGAAGGGGGAGGGGCCTGCGCCGAGTGGGCTCGGCTGCCTCCGGAGGCGCTCGTGAGGGGCGGGGCCCGCGCGGGGCGGGCATGGTGCCGAGCCCAGCGGCTCTTGGGTGCTGCCGGTTTGTTCCACAGCGTTATTTTTAACCAGGAGTTGCTTTCATGTCCCGTTCTAAACATAATTTCACCTCTGGTTCCCGATCGTCGGCTGTGGCCACGCAGGAAGCTCAGCCGAACAACAGGAAAACCTACAATAACATTGCCATTAAATTACCGTTTGAATTCGGTCATAACTCCAATGGCACGTATGCTCCGAGTTCTTCCCTTTTGACACAATTAAGAAGGCGGCAGCTTACTGTTCTCATATTTATTCTTAAATCTGGTAAATGTGCAGAAGTAAAAGCATTACAAAAGCCAGCATTTGTACTTGAGGAGGATGAAGCCGGCCCGCGGGGCTCAGTCTCTCCCGACGAGGTGCGTCTCCAGGGGCCTGTCGATGCGGAAGAGCAGCTCGGCGGGCTGGAAGTAGCCCAGGTACTGCACGCTGTCCGGGCTGGTGTCCTGGTGGTAGTGCCCTCCTTCCCCGTGGTGGCTGAAACAGTGCGTGTGCTCCACACGCAGATCGAAACCCTGGCACCAGACAGAGGCCCGTCAACAGCACTCTCATGGGAAAAGCATTTAAAAGTCACGGGATAGTCTATCCTAGATGCGTATTTCCACACATCTCCAAACGTTAAGCAGTGAAAACTTGCAAGACAGTTGTGAAACACCAGTAAGACAAAAGAATTTAGAAACCCTGACAGCCCCCAACTTTTGGTGTTAAACTTACTGAGATCTCCTTTTTAACCATTTTTCCCCCCCACCTTTCTTTCCATTGGGATTAAATAATGCAGTCACACCAAGGAACCCCTACTGAAAACAAACCCCTTTGCACTGAATTGCCACAAGCCCATGTAATAAAGGGACTGTCTCCACTCCAATTCTGAGAGCCAGCTTGGATGAACATGGGAAGAGCAGTGAATAAAATAGCAACTAACATACTAAACCATGAGATAAACACCACCAGTTTTATGTATCATAGAATGGGTTGGGTTCAAAGGGACCTTCACAGATCATCTATTCTAACCACCCTATCATGGGCAGGGACATCTTTCACTCAACCAGCCTGCTCAAAGCCCCATCCCATCTGGCCTTGAACACTTCCAGGGATGGGCCATCCACATCATCTCTGTGCAATCTGTTCCACTGTCTCTCCCACTCAGCCTAAAAATTTTTTTCCTTATGTCTAATCTAAATCTCTTCTCTTTCAATTTAAATCCTTGCATCTTCTTTTGTCACTACATGTCCTGGTAAAAAGCTTCTCTCCATCTTTCCTAAAAGCCTCCTTTAGGAAAGGAAGGCTGCAGTAAGGTCTTCCTGGAGCCTTTTCTTCTCCAGCCCAAAAAATCTCAGCTCCCAGTCTGTCTTCATAGGAAGAGGTACTCCAGCCCTCTGCTCATTTTCAGGCCCTCCTTGGGTCCTGCTCTAACAGGTCCACATTTTTCTTGGGACCCCAAAGCTACATGCAGCACTCCAGGTGGGGTCTCACGAGGGAAAGAATCACCCCACTTGACCTGGCCATGCCTAGTTTGACACAGCCAGGATAGGATTAGTTTTCTGGGCTGCAAGGGGATACTGGTGAATAGTGCTATGGCACTGGAATTGCCATGGTCCACTGCTCTCTTTGTAGTGACACTCAAACATTTCCAAAACCACAGGCCTAGCCAAGTGCTGTTGAGCTTGCAGTGGATGCAAACAAGAGAAACCCATCAGCATCCACCACACAAGTTGCATTGGTTCTGAACAGAGCAGCTGTTGATGGCTGCTTTCAAAGTATGGATCAGTTGATTATGGGAAGATGCACACAGTTTAGCCTTAGGCCAAAGGCTGCCTCATAATGGCACAATCAAATCACACCCTTCAACACATCTAAGCCTACAGTATGTCCCACTCAACTTTGAAAAAAACGTTTTTATATTACTTTATGACTGCACTGTTATTTATAAAATAGTCATTTTCATCTATGGTTTTCTGGTTACTTTTAAACTAATAGTCTTCCTAATTGTGAACACCTTAACGGTTTTTGAAACCAGATTGGTTTTTATCCTGAATTATTTGCTGTTGAATTGGGTGCTTGTGAAAGATCCTAGATACGTTTCCAGCATGAGGCTTTGCAGATTTCAATTTCCATCAGCAATGAGACACATGCTTCATGTCTTTAGACACAGCACTAGCAGAGGGAGTTCTTATGAAAGTGAACTACATAAACACGTGACTGAACCAGCTTCCATGCTCTTGACATTTCTCCCAGTGTGGCCAGCAATGAATGTAAACCGTGCTGCTGGGTTTGGGATGCAAACACTTGCACGCTTGCAACTGGAACTGAACCATTAAATTAATCCACTATGAACAACCACTAGGTTTCAGAACAGATTGACCTATCCTCAATTCAAACAATTTACAGAAATGAGAAGCTTCTAAATCATGGCACCAGCTCTGGAAGAGTCTAACACAATACATACACACTCCTACTCTTAAAATGAAAATCACATCCAAGACAAAATTCATTACAGGTCTCAGTCTATACTTAGAAATGAGAAAAGGAGACTCACCGGATCTCTGGAAACTATTACTGGCTGACAAATCAGTGGAGCCTTCATTTCAAAGAATTTGAGCCAGTTATTCACATCCTCATCAGTATTCAGGGGGCAGGCAGAAAATTCTGGAGGCTACAGCAAAAATAAAAGCTTTTTAAGTAAAAGGAAGACACTTGCATCAGGATACTTTTTCTCTAGCAGCTTTGCTTTTCTCCTCCCCACTATTCTGTTTATTTTCTTTCTTGACTGAAAGAAGTTCACCAGTGCCCATCACTCTGTTTCTGCCAGAAATTCAAGTGACCAGAATATTGCTTCTTTCATTGCACAGGTAGTGGGAGAACTACTGAAGTGAGGATGCTCCTCCTCCTGGTACATTTTAGAAGCTCAGTAATTTTTTAAAAAGTTTAATGCTTCTTATAAGTATCATCTGAGTTCATATATTTCATTTCAATTCATTTTACAGTAGTTCTCCAGTTCTTTAGCTGCACACAGATTTCAAAAGATGATGGTATTAATGCCAAGTAAAACAGCATTACTAGTTTTGTAACACTGATTTTGTAATGTCAACTCCTTACTTTAATACAGTGCTCATCCTAATAGTTTATGCATACATTTAAAAATACAAAACAAAGTGAAGGAACTAAGATGTTACACCCTGATTTATACTTCTGTTTTCAGGAGGGCAAAGAAAGTTACATGAATTGAGAACAACGTACCATGATGTGAATCTTTGCTTTCCCCTTCTGAATGATAAACGTGCCACCCATCCCAACTGGCTTTTCTCCATAGTGTTTCTCTAAAGTTTGTCTCAGACAGGACACAAAGTTAAGCTCCCCGGTTCTTCCGCTGGCTTTCACTTCAATGACCTGGAAGATAAAGTCAGTTTGTCACTGCCATCTCCTGCTGCAACAGTCTGAAAAGGTCTGTGAAAGCAGTTCTGAAATTCTCCCAAGCTGATAACCCAAGATCACTTTCTGAAAAGATAAGCTTCCATGCAAGTGCTGTTGCACTTGCATCTTTCCAGTATGTCACCAACTCTCTTTTCCTTAGTCCTATTCAATGCTCACTCTCTGTAAAGAGAGCTGGGCAGTAAGAGATTTACTCATGCATGAGACAGAGACATGAGCAACCCCCTTCTGACCCCCAGCTGGCTTCCACTCTGTCAGAAAGAAACACTGGGTAACAGAAAAGACTGTTCAGTTTCCATGCAGCACTCAGGTTTTTGACTGTTCTGCCAGCACCTCTTAGTGCTGGCTGTGTCAGGAGAAGCACTTGTGCAAAAAACTTCCTAAGTGCCCACGTCTCATTTACACAAGTACATTGCACCATTACCTTAAGTCACTGCTGGTTGGACAGGATTTGGATGAATGATTTATGATTAAAAAGTTTTAGTAAACTAATACTTATCCCTCAAAAATTCAAGCGCCTCTGTCTCCACTAATTCTTCCCCTCTATCACTGGCATCAGTTCCTTATTTTTGCATGTTTCTCTTGTGGAATTACTATTTTACTATTGTCACAGAAAACTGATAGGACAACCATGCATTTCCCTTCAGTCACAAAGGACTGCAAAGTCACCTTTGATCCAAGTACGTACCTTACCAGGTTGGCCCTCGCTGGCATAAAGGTTGGCCAACAGTCCAAACTCACAGTCAGTGTATTTACTGCTGTACTTCTCAAGCAGGCACCCTTTATCTGCAGGATTTATCTGAGCAATGTAGCTCCCATTTACAGCAGGCTTTTTTTCACTCTTTGTTTGAACAATAGGGATAAACTGGGAAAAAGAACATGTAAGAGCAAGTCAGTAAGAACATGCAAGAATCAGCCCAATGAACTGAACTCACATAAATGTGATTTAAGCTTTGGACCATGATCCCAAGAAAAAATCCACTTCATCACACAGCTCTGTCTCTCAGGATGAGGTCTGTACTGGTAAGAAAAATGCACTAATATTGTAATGTAATTGAAAGGTCCAGAAAACAGGTTTACTTTTTCTGGACAATTAAACCTAATGTTATATAAAGATAAATACTAGTGTTAAAAAAAAAAAAGAAAGAAACAAAAGATCTTTAGTCTGCATGCAAGTATTGGAATTCTAAGTAATACTTTCTCAGCGTACGGTAACAACCACTATTACAGTGGCCCAAATTTAATGCTGATGTGGACTATCTCATCTGCCAGTATATCCATCAAAAGGAGACAGCAAGACTAAAGGTTTATGCCTGAAAAAACTGTGATTAACCAAAGTCTCTAAAGGTAGTAGTTTTTGTCTCCTACCCCTCCTGCAGTTTATCATTGCGTGTGTGGTATCTTTAAAATTCACAATGGTGAAACAAAGTCATCCGAGAGGGTATAAGACAGGGAGCATTTAAAAGGCATTTACCAGTAAGTTTGACAAGCATTTCTAAATCTTGGAATTAAAACCTCTGATCAGGTCTTTGTCAATCAGTTTCAAAAAAACATGTTTCTTGTACACTCCAAGGTAATCACATGCTTCCTGAAGAATTACAAGTTAAAAATTAATCTTTATTACCTCAGGAATATGCACCTCAGTGGATGCCCCCCATCTCAATTCCTTCTAATCTGTTTTATGTGTTTGTGGTGTGAAAGTGTTTATTAAATACATTGCTGTAAATGGGAAATACCCAGCATGATACTGCTCTACTGTTATGATACTTCCATGAATTCATTGAGAACCATCACACTTGCATACTGACCTCAGCATTTATTCCAAGAACCTTGGATGAAGCAGCTCCAGCTCCAAGAATGAAAGCTCCAGGCAGCTCGATGTCCTTTGCAACTGTATTTAGATCATAGACCTGCAAAAGAAAAACAATCCTTTCATCCCTGGAAGTGTCCAAGGCCAGGCTGGATGGGGCCGTGAGCAACCTGACCTAGTGGGTTGCATCCCTGCTCACTGCAGGAGGGGTTGAAACTAGATTATCTCTAGGGTCTCTTCCAACCCAACACATTCTGTGATTTTCGTGTGGTGCTCTGATCTGCAATTGTCATTTGTTCACTGTAGTCCTGGAGGCATTTAATTCACAACACCCACCCTTATTAATATTTTTGATAATTAGGTTGAACACAGCTTCTGAACACAACATAACATTTAGTAATAACAAATTTGGTAGATATCGGCTTGTTTTCGAAAAGGTAGATTTTACCTGTATGTTCCCTGCTCATTTTACTCAAAGACTGAATTATTGTACTTAATAGATCTTGACATACAAGACACATCAGAATCAGTCTCATTAAACACTGAAAAGTGTCTTTCACAAGTCGAATCCTATAGTATCTCTTAGTCTTTAGTCTTGTTTACTGCTTTTCTTTTGACAAATGTATTAAACCCCACAGCTACAAGGAAAAACTCACTTTTTCTTTCTGTGGAAGAGGTATGAGGTAAGGAACACCTCCCACATCTGCTATCCTAGGCTTTCCGCAGATTCCTGGAAAAATACAGCCAGTTAGCTTGGTAAAATATTTTTTCCCAATAATCTTTAATAATCACACAGTCTAACCCACCAAAGAACTGGTTCCTCAAACTTCTCAAACCCTTGAGAACACTGTTTCCCTAGCATGCTTAGATAAAGTGTTGCACTATTAAGAAGTCCAAGCCCTAAAATGATTCATATTCAATGCTACACAACATGTTGTAAGGTAATATTCCCTAAGCACAAAAAAACACCTGCCAGAGTGAACATGTTCCACTTGCCAGGTCTCCAGTAAGGCTCTCACCACACAGTGGAGACCTCTGCTGGGACTCCACCTGCAAAATTTTAGCAAAGCTGAAAGCTGTCTCAGGACAATTCATCCCGCTTATTTGGATATGTATTTTAAGAAGGGATGAATAATCTCCTGGAGGTGTTTCTTTCACATTAATGCCAGAGGGAATTCATATGGGTAGCACAGATGACATGTCTGTCTTCCAGACAGCTAGTGTCAAAGAAGCCTGCCAGAGTGCAGAATAAGAGTCCCATTCAGAATCCCATTCACTTCACTGACAGATATGAATGCCAGGAATTTAAAAATTAATAGAAGCACAACTCCTTAGGTTCAGATAGTGATTGGCATGGTTCAAAAAAATTTCTCCATCGGAAAGACAACTTAATTTCCAAACCTTTTCAGTACACTAAATAGAGCTTATGAAATAAGTGGGTATGCAATGATAGGTTAAGAAAAGAAAAAATATGACAAGTACTTAGTAATGACTTGTCTTTGTTCATGCATCAACTAGGAAGCAATCCAGAAATAAAATGTAGCTTTCCTCTCATGTATATTCTTTACCTGAAAAACAGTTTAAGCTCTCTCAACATCTTTAGAGAATCAAAACTAAGCAGGATTGTGAAGAAAGAACTGGAGTAGTCTTAGTGGAAGACAGGAATGCTAGGTTACCTTTAGCAGGAAAGTTGAAGGGTTCCTGAGTCAGATCAGGACAGTCTACAACAGAGACTTGAGCATCAGCAAAGTTCTCTTTAAGCCCTTTCTGCAAAACTATAATAAAGAATAATGGCAAAATTATTGTCAGTGAAAAATTACCAAGAGTTTGACAAGTTTCTTACAACAATAAATATACCTGTTTGGGCTTTATTTCAGCAAGATACATTACTTATGCTTACCCTAAATAACTCCATTGATTTAAATGTCTGCAGGCACTTGTTTCATGACTCAGAGCTTCAGAGATGAGCAAAAGTTTGCTCAGATAATTACTGGCTGCCATATTAATTCATTTTAAGAATTAAAAAAACATTTTCATTGAAATACATTCACTGACTGCTCCTAGTAGCACAGTGTGAAGTAATGTGGGTAAACTTCAATCACATTCAGCAGTGGGTTTGCTTCAAAGAGCAGAGAATTATGATCATGGTCAAATATGATGCAAGAGCAAAGGAGGAAGCAAGATTTAGCTGAAGTAACAATCAATTCTTTAAATACATTAACCAGACGGTTTGCAATAGCTTGATTATAATCTCAAACCGTCTCTGCTGTCTGGAAATTCCTACCGCCATGGGATACTGCCTATCATGTTTATGCTCTTGTGGAGATTTTCTGGCATGTGCCACTGTCAGAGCAAGACAGATAATGAACGGTGTTGGTGACAACGAACCAAATCTAAAATTTTTGGTTTGCTTCACATCAATGTTTTTCAGGCTCAGCAGTTGCAAAGTCACTCAAACAACAGAGAGGATTAGATGAGTGCATTGTTTGGAAACAACTCCCAAACCCTGAGTGTGGGATTGTCTTCACATACGCTGCTTCAAATACTACGTTGAAAGGTCCAGGTTCTTTCATGCCTGGGGGTCTGCTTTGACAAATGTCTCAAACTAAAGAACAGAACATCCAGTCTGTGATCTCAAATCAGGTGGTTCCTTATTTACGCAGAAGACTTTCCTATGCCTTTGTTTCCTCCAGTTAGGGTTTCAGCCATACCTTACTTCTCAAGAACAGATTTACCAAGCTGTTGACCAAAAGGGTCAGTGGATGGTACTTGGTACATTTCTAAATACATCTCAGTACCTTCTGGTAAGTGGGCAAGGACAGTAAAAGTGCACTCCTCAAATTATACCCAAAATCTGAACAGCAACACAATTCACAGCTCACAGGAGATCCTCAGGACAGATGGGGAAAAAAAGGAAAATTCTGCTTTATGATGAAATTTTTCCGATACTCTTTCAAGCTATTCTACTGCAAGTATGAGGAGTTCTCTGCAGAGCTCACAGGTTTACAGCAGCCCTGGCCTACTGCCCCAGTCTGACTGGGTGAGAAAAGTACTGAGAACCACCCAGGGCACTGCTGGGACCACACGTTCTCAATACATGGAAACGTTGAACTGACACAGATTCGGGAAAGTGGCAAACTGAACTTGAGGATCAATCAGAAAGACCAAAAACCTTTAGTATATCTGCTGAAGGGGAGAGACTGCCAGAAGGAATAATGTTTTCCTACTAGGGCAAGAAAAGAAGCTCATGAGCAACTGGGCTGAACACAGAAGTCCCTTCCAACCTCAACCATTCTGTTATTCTAAGCACATCTTGTGAAGGCTTTAGAAAGAAGTAAACTAAAGAAAAATGTTTCCTGCAGCCCTGTTCTAAGGCAGTCACCAAAGGAGGAGCCAACTAGATTCAGGCAAGGGGATCTGCCATGCTACACTGCATCTTGTCAGCTATGTTTTGAGCAGTCCTGAAAAAGAAAGAAGTACTAGAGGGTAGAGGAGGACAGATGATTCTGTATGTGTAAAGAAGTTTGGTGTGTAGTTGGCAAACTTTCACAACCTGCGCACAGATCTGCAAATGCCACAGCTTTAAAGGGATTGAGAGCCTCTCTGTGTGTTTAAATATCGTGGGGGCTTGGGGGAGAAGTCATTGTGTGCTCTAAGAAAATCATCGCATATAGAGAAATAGTGCTGTTCTTTACCTCTCAGTGTGCTAAGAGCAGTAATTCTGCATGTACTCACTGTAGAAAGACTTTGGTATGAACTTTAAGATAAGTTTGAAGAGTGCATTACAAGTTTATATAAAGTTACACGCTGCATGACTTACCCCCAGCAAGCTCCTCCAGACTTGGGACATGAAAAGCAAACCTTTCGACTTTGGCCATTTCCTAATCGGTGCTGATTTCTTCAGGTGAGAAGTCACAGTACAGCACACTGCGGGGCGACTGGTCTGCCAACAAAGATAATAGTTTAACAATTTAAACATGCTCCTTTCAGTATGTTAATTATTTTTCAATTTCACTCAGGGGAACATAGACAACAATAGAACTGTAGTTTCTGCCATCACAGGAGAGACTGACAGCTTCAATAATAATGTTAAATTTCTCATGCACTTTGGAAGATGATGTGTCTGTCAGCCCTATAGCTGGCTCAGAGCATTACACATATTAGTCCTCAAGCTTACAACTGGGTGTAGGGAAAACACATCCTACGCTGAATGCAGTTCAAGAGATCAGGAGATTTGTGTGCCTTTTGAAAGCCTGGAGTCACAAGAAAGTTTTGAAAGAAACCTGGGCTTTTCTGAGCACATCAGCTGCCTCCTAAGGTTTTCCCAACCTTAATGTTTACTTTTCCAGCATTGGCTATGGTGGACTTTCAACCCCAGCTGTGACATGGTCTCCAATTGATTCTGGGCATGTGTTTCCCTTTCCAGAGAGGAACAGGCTAGCAACAAAATAGAAATCAACAGCAGCAAGTTCTGCACTATCAGGCTCTGTATGGGTACAGAGCCTGTAACAAAAAGTTTTAAACATAAGTTTAAGAGCCCCTTCACAAATGAACTGTGCTTCAGTCAGCCTTGCAACAGCAAAGTCAGTTAGAAGGGCAAGCCCCTAGCTCAGGGTAGAAACAGCTGATTGTACACTACCTAAAAATCAGCTACATCATTCATTACCTCCTTAGGCACATACTTGCTGCATACAGCAATTAAAAAAAAAAAATAGGTCCCAGTTATCCAGATCTCAGGTGTTGAAGGAAAAGCCAAAATCCTAACGACATTCCCAGACCTGACTGAGTCTTTGTTAGGAAGGACTACAGTGTGAGACAGCTGCTTATGTATAGTTCTAGCTTCTATTTTTAAAAAAATCCTAACTTTTATGACTGTCAAAAATTGTAAATGTCCTTATACCATCAGCCTCTTGCGTCTGAATATAGGAAAAAAAAAACGTGGAAAAAAAAAGAAATAGAAAGAGTGGGGAGATCATAGCAGTTACCTAACTGAAGTCTTTGAGCTCAGTGCTCAGCCACTCCAAATTACTGCTGTAGCAATTAGTAGAGAAAGGAAGAAAGACTGCAACCTGTGTATAGTAATTCTCATCTTAGATGGTCTTATCTATCTCCACAGTTCACTTTGTCCCTCCTCTGGCTCTGGAGGAGAAAGTAACAGGCTGGATTTGGTGCCTCTGGTAGAAGCCTAATGTCAGGTGAAGTGGAATAGACCCCAAACTTTTAGTGTGCACCAAGAAAGGGAGTAATTAGCCATAGACAGAAAGTGAGAACATGGCTTTGGCAGCATTGTTTTAGATGATCCTCATCCCCTCAAGAACCTTTTGCCACATGCAGAAGGAGGCTGTTGCCAGAACTCAATATATTGTCCAGGTTGTCCTGAAACAGTCTGAGAAGACAATCTAGAACTGCTGTTGTGCAAAAGGCAGAGGCGAGACCTGGACACTATTCAAATAAGTAGGCTCCGGTATAACACCGGGATAATCACCTGCTGTGTAATGGACAGCAGTTAGCTCCCCACAATCAAGAAAGGAGGGAAAGACTGCGGAAAAACTTGATGTACCATAATAAATCCAATCTGATTGCTAGAGAGTAGGTCTTACCAGGAAAGACACAAAAGAGCAGATCTGTGGCCCACCACTGCAGATATTCACAGGCAAGTGAATTGTGCGGTGTGGGACAGAGGGACCCTGGAAGGAGACAACAGCACACAATTAAGATCCATCATGGAGGGGTCCAGTGACACTGAATTGCTACAGAAGACTTTCAAAGAAAGAACACAAATTCTAAAGGGATGATAAGATTATTAGATGTGGAATGGTGCAACAAGAATGGAGGCAACAAGTATGTAAAGACTTAAAGTCTACCTTTGAAGTGGGAAGAAAACATCAGAGAGAGTAGCCAGGTGCCAGGAGAATGCAGATGAAATGTGAACCATTAGATTAATGATGTGTATGGGGTGTCTGTTATCAAAACCTGAACTGAAACCAGCTTGGAGGGTTAAAGCCAAAAAGGAGAGGTTATAGGCAGGCTAGACACGAGTCGGGGCGGGGGGTAGTGGGGGAAGAAATATCAGTGGAAAAAACTGAAGATGGCATTTGTGAGAGAGAGATTTAGCGATGACACCAAGACGAGCAAGACATCCACAGATGCAGAGGCCGTATTCCTCGCCTGGGGCGGTGCGAGGAGATCCCGTACGGGGCAGAGGAAGGCTGCGGGGCAGCAGAGGCAGCTGATTGAGCGGATGGGATTTGGGGAAGGGACGGGTCATGGCGGGATATAAACGGGCGTGCGAGGCGAGGCTGTGGTCCGTGGGAACGGAGAGCATCCCGGCAGGCAAAGGCAGCGGAGAGTACGGGAGCGAGGGAGCGCTGAAGCCGGCAGCGCGCTTGGCATGGCTGCGAGAGGAAGGAAGGGGCTGGTCAGGCTGGAGCAGCCAGCTCGGAGGAGCCTGGGCAGCGCGGGGAAGGAGGAGCAGGACAGCAGTAACGGGAGCCTCTCACCGGGCGGGAAGCCGAGGGAAGTCGGCACTGCCCGATCCCTGCGCCGCACCGACCGCCGCTATCGCCCGACCGCACGTACCTGCCCCGCCGTCCGGGACTGGCACAGCAAGGCAAGACACGGCTCGGTTCCGG
>VXBT01003514.1:2378602-2461600 GCA_013400235.1 Oriolus oriolus | reverse complement strand
TCGGCTCGGCTCCGCTCGGCTCGCTCGGCACCGCCCCACCCCCGGGCGCGGCCAACCCGCTGCCACTCCCAGCATGGCGCCATCCTCCTTCTCCTCCTTCCCTCCTTCCCGTCGGCCCGCGCGCCTCTCGCGAGCGCCCGGCGCTATTTAAGCTGCGGGGCGGCCATTACGCGTCCTTTGCGGCGAGGCAGCGGGAGGTGGCAGTAGGTGGGTGCGGGCGGCCGGATCCGCTGCCATCCGCGCTGCCGGGACCCGGGACCGAGGGAGCCGGGGGTGGAGGGACAGTCCGGGCGGTGTTGACTCGTGCCCCGAGGACCGGGGCGTGTGGCGGCGGTCGGTGAGTGGCCCCGCNGCGGTCGGTGAGGGGCCCCGCGGGAGCGGTGCCGGCGGGGTGGCCCCGCCCCGTGGTGACTTGGTGGGTGCCCGCGTTCAAAAGGCCTTCCCGTGGCGCCAGCCGCTGCGTGCCGCTGGCAGCCGAGCTTGGCGAGGGGGCGGGGGGTGTGCCCGGCGCCTTTCGGTCAGGTTCTTCAGCAAGTTTAGATGGTTGTTTTTCTTCTCTAAAGGATCTGCGTGCTGTGCCAGCGCTCCAGGACGGAGCTGCAGTAGAGGCTGCGAAGGATGCTGAGCTGTGAACTGTGAGTACCAGTCAGGGCCTGTGCGATCAGAGTGGCATTGCTGCCTCTGTCTGGGCTCTGGCGTTCCGCTGCTTTGTGTCTGGGCTTTGTGTTTGTCAGGCCGTGGGTGAACCAGTGTTAGCAGAGTGTCTGCATAAGGCATAGTGTAGCTGGCACATAAGTGTCTTTCTTGTAGTGAGGGGTCCAAAACTGAACACGGGATTTGAGGAGTGGCCTCACCAGTGCTGACTACAGGAGAAAAATCACTGTCGTGCTGGCCTCACTATTGCTGATCCAGGCTAGGATGCCATTGGCCTTCTTGGGGCCACCTGAGCACGTGCTGGATCGTGTTCAGCCACTGTTGACCAGCACCCCCATGGCCTTTTCCATCAGACAGCTTCCCAGCCCCTGCCCCAGCCGGTAACACTGCTTGGGGTTGTTGTGACCCAAGTGCAGGACCCAGCACTTGGCCTTGTTGAACCTCATACAGCTGGCTTCAGTCCATCAATCCAGCCTGTCCAGATCCCTTTGCAGAGCCTTCCTGCCCTCCAGCAGATCAGCACTCCCACCCAACAGCAAACTGAGTGAAGGTGCACTTAATCCCCTTGTTCAGGTTGTCAGTGAAGGCATTAAACAAGACTGGCCCCAGCACTGATCCCTGGGCAACATCACTTAAGGCCAGCTGGATGTAACTCCATTCAGCACCACTCTCAGGGCCCAGCTATCCATCTAGTTTTTCATGGAATGATCAGTGCACCTATCCAAGCCATGAGCAGCCAGTTTCTCCAGGAGATGCTGTGACAAATGGTGTCTAAAGCTTTGCTAAAGTCCAGGAAGACAGCATCCACAGCCTTTGGCTTACCCACTAAGTGGGTCACCTGGTCACAGAAGGAGATGAGTTGGGACCTGCCTTTCCTAAATTCATGCTGGCTGGGTCTGATCCTTTGGTTGACATGCATGTTCCCTCAGGATGGCATGCTGCAGGTTATGTGAGGACATGAGTTCTGCATGCTGCACTGTGTGTAACTATGTTTGACATATTAGTGGGTATGATAATAAGTTCATAAAACTCTAAAAAGCACAGTAAAATTAGAAAGATACATATATACAGGGCTAGTAAACGAATTGACAAGCAGATAAAATAACTTCAGGCTGTTGCAGAGGGAAACCAGGTTCCTTTGCTGTATGGCCCTTTTTCATAGACTTAAGCCACTGAAGGGCTGGATAGTGTCGCCTTGCAGATTCAAGTGAAAATAAACGTTTTAGTTTTGGGGCTGGTCTCTATGATGATTGATAACCAGTGAACAAGGGGGTGATGGATTAAGAGCAGGAGATTTTGGGTATCTTACAGTTCACAAAAGAACAAAGGGAAAATGGCATTGCTTCTCATGATGACAGTGTCTTGGATTACCACTGTGGATAAACCACAATGAAGTCAATATTTATGTATGACTTAGAGCTGCAACATCCTTGCAGGTGTAAGAAGCCATTGGCTACTTGTATGTGTGCTCATTTGGAGGAATACTTACCCTTAGTAGGGAGAGGGTTAAAATGTTCAGAATTCATCTCTGAACAATTCTCTGAACAATCTGTTGCACCACTGATGTTTGCCTTCCATTGGGCAGGAGTTAAACCAAAAGAGCTCTAAAAAACATCTTCTGACCTTGGTTATGCTGTGAATGTCTTTGAGTAAGTGGCTGTGACTTAACTGTTAGTGTGAAGAATGTAACTGGTAATAGTTCATAGGAAAATCTCTGCTCAAGTTTGCTCAAGATTGTTCTTGTAGGTTTACCCTGCTATTAGGAGTGGAGTAGAGGAAAGTTTGTAACCTGGTAATTGCAAAAATTTTTTTAGCTTCTTGAATTCTCATTGCTTTTTAGGGCAAACTGAAACATGACGGATACAGATGAACCCCAGGCTTCTGCCTCTGATTACCCTGATGCCCAAGAGCTGATCAGCCATCAGCAGAAGGAGCCATCTGAGGTGTATTTATGGCAAGTGAATACAGGAACAGAGCGTTCGAGGTCAAGGCAGAAGAGGGCTGCTTCTGGGGAGTCTTCAGATCATCTTAACAGCATGTATAAATCAGCAGCAGCTTCAGCTGAGGTTTTATTGATCAGCAGTGATTCAGAAATGTGAGTTTTTATCTCTAGTTTAGAATTTTCCCTGTGGAGAACCTGTGTCATGTATCATAGAAGTGCACCTTCTTTTGAAAGTAAATACTTTTTTTCTTATTCAGTGATGTCGCTCCTGCTCGTCCTGGGTGCTCCGTTGCACCTTCAAAGCAAAAAAGGACATCTCAACCTTCGAGGCAACAAGCTGAATCTGTTGCAGGAATACCTGACAATGAGAGCTCCTCAGATTCTTCTCTGTCTCCCCAAAGTCCAGGGAAATCATTGGAAGTTTCCAAGCAGCAGAAGTCAAAACTCAATTTGAAGGCCATTTTTGCCTATCACTTCAGGGGAAGGAAGTTCAAAGCAGCCGCACACCGAAAATACAAGGTTCGTGCAGGGAAGAGCAAGACAAAGAAAAAGTATGAGAGCACACAGATGCCCACAGGGAGGCCCCCACTGACAGCCTCACCTCAGGAGCAGAAGAGAAGGCTTCTAGACAGAGGTTTTCAATTCCCTTTTGTCGAAAAACATTATGGGGAGAAACATATTCCCTTAAAGATGGTTCTTGGCTATGAGGTAAGTCCTCTGTTCTGTGGGATAAATATATTATTTTCTTAGTCTGAAAATTGTGAGTTGAAATGGGCTGTGTTGTGGTTCTACCTGAGAAGAATAAAATAGAATGAAGTAACAAAACAGGTTTTACTTCTGTTAAACAGGACACTTGATATTGTCTGTTTAGTACCTTTTAAGACAAACACAGCAAGAATTTATATGGGAGTGATACAACATTACAATTCAGTTCATAATAGAAATGCTTTGAAATCTTACCTGATTATTTTTTTCTACAGCAAGCAGCTGCAAAGGGATATTTCAAGTATATTGAAGTGCTTAAATATGAAGAACATCTTAAAAAAGCTTTAAAAGCCCTTCAGGCCAGTGAAGACTTAGAAAAAGAGTGCATGGTGTTACGGAAACACAAATACTTAGATGATGAAGGCCCTATTTCCCCTATTCAGGAGACAGAGTAAGTTCATCTTTACTTGCTCTTTTGTTCTTAACTAACTTACAAATATGTGTGTGTATCAAGTTCAGTTGTTCTCCTGTCCTTTTAGCCTATGAAAGCTTTGTTTATTTTGGGAGCAAAGCACTCTAGCACTTGGGATTCTGTGTTTGTAAATGTTTGACTTAAAAGTTCTCACGGAAGGAAGTATTTTTAGTCTGATGTAAAGACTGATAATTGTCCTGGTGATTTGTACAGTCTGATTAAAATTATGTGGTAGAAATTTAAATAAATTATTTCCTGAAATTCACCTCTCTACAGTTATCCCAAATAAAGTGCAGTGTTCTATAACAAAGACTAAAGGATAATCTTTAATTCCTTTTTACATTATTAAAAACCCAAGTGTCACCTTGGTCTTTAAAGTCAAGAAATTAGCTTAGTGCAATAAAAAGACCAGTAAATCAGCAAGAATACCTGCTGTAGTAAATATAGTCACAACCTTAAAGCTAGAAAGCCTAAAAGACAGTGTAAAGGTACAGTGCTGTCTTTCAGCTACTGTTCACTTTAGGGCTTGTAGTTTTCACATTTTAAGGTAGTATAAAAGTACACAGCTTGATTTGGTTTTTTTTTCAGTGATGATGAGGACAGCTTGAATTCTGATACTCATGAGCAACTTGATGCCAGAGTAGTGGTAAGTAAACACTCCTTAACTTCAGAAACACTCTAGCCTTTCTGTTCTGAAGTTAAAGAATTAGTAGATAATGTTTTCAGTATTTAGTTCTTGAGCTTAGATCCAGAGATACCTGTGTGATCCCTGTGAATCCTGATGTGTTAATGCAGGGGGAGGTTGATAGTCCACACTCTGCTCTTTGGTATAATGCTGAAATGTGCAGTTCTCTGTAGAGTTCTTAAAGTCTTCAAATTTACTACTAAAATCTTACATTTTAAATGTGTCAAAACTAGACTTGTGACTACTTCTGTCTTCTATTTTCTTAGGAGAACAGCTCTTTCATTCTAAGCAGCACAATTCCCAGTAAGAAAAAGTCAAAGCCAGGAAGAAAATGTGCAAAACCAACTGAAGTGATTGAAATAGTGGATGAAGAAGATGGTGCTGGGGAGAACTCTGTACCTCTGCAAGGCTCACTTCGGTGAACTGCAGATGGACAAATGAGGTGGCAGTGGTCATTCTTCAGATACCTCTTTCATGGGTCTACTTGGTTTGAAGCATTGGTCTGGAGTCAGTGTTGAGCTCTCCACGAAGCTGCCTGGACACATTTGGCTTATTGTGAGTATATTGGGCTTGTGTCCAAGACTGTTACAAAAAAAGTATAACCTGTCCTCTTGCTAAGCTTTTAAGTGCTAAAAAGCAAAGTTTAAGCTTCTGTGCTGTTCTCTATCAAGAGTATAATATCCCTGGTTCAGTGGCTGATAGTCTTGGCTTCTGCAACTTGACTTCTCTTAACCAATGGATCATAGAATTTACATAATTAAAAATAGGTAAACAAGTTCCAAATACTGTAACAGAACAGCAGCACAGTATAGAAGAGTGTATGTTGGCATGCATACAGCTGTATGCTCAAGTTAAAAGGGAAGTTCAGATGCCTTTCTTTTGTAGCTGACTTCTTTGTGGGTGGTCCTTGAGAGAATTTTTTTCTGTCTTAGAGGTGCAGGCCTGAAATAATTCAGAAGTTAAAGGGTTGAAGACAAAATTGAAGCTTAATGCAAGTCAAGTGCCAACAAAAGTGAAAAATGATTGGTCATCTTTGACAAAGTCTATTGCAAAATGTGGTTAATGCATTTGAATGGTAATAAAATCAATTTTGTATGATTGAGGTTGTCTGTTCCACATGGAATAACTTCTCAGGAAACTAATTCTCTGCTTCTGAATCTAATACAATAATCTGAAGTTGTAAGTTATCTTCAAAATAATTGTAGCAGCATAGTGAATCTTGGGTTAAAAATTCTTTTATCCCTCTTGCCCTCTTCTGTCCAGAATGGGTTCTGCTGTGAACATGACTTGGCAGAAGCTAAAAGCTCTTTATTAACAGTACTTACAGGCATTGCCCCAACTGCAAATGCCTTTCTCAAAGGTGTTTTGGTCAGTAGGAAGCATGGCTACTGTTTAGAAGTGGTCTGAATATCACTAAGTCCTACTGCAGCTGTTGTGGTAGCTGAAGAAATACATGGTTAAAAGGTTCACTTGTGAATTAGCAAGGTTTAAAAACCAGTCACCTCACAGCCTCACTCGGATACTCTTAACCAAATTGCTGTCAGCAGGTAACTGACAGCTGCTCAGCAGGTAAAAGTAACCTGTGCTGAACGAGCACATTGTAAGAAAAAGGCTTTATCTACTGGTTTAATTTCCTTCAAATGCAGCTAATAGTCTGAGGAGATTTGCAGTAGGTGCTCAGTATTGAGAGCAAGTCAAGCTGTGTTATTTACATGCTTGAATTAAGGTCCCAAACCTTTGTAAAAGAAGTTTCCCAAAGGCAGCTTAACAGTTCTAGGACTGCAAAAATTACTCTTCAGCATTTAAAGATCACAGCTAGAAGTGGTCCAGAATTAATGGCCAAACGTAACTCTCTTAGGCATCTACCTGAGAAATACTCAGTGTCATGAAAGAGTCATCCTCGATTTAGGAGTGGGGTTCTTGCTTGGTAGGGCATAGTGAGGGGTATGTGGAGTCCTGCTCGTTCTGCAGTTCATGTGATGAATTTTGCTGTTCAACTGCTGAGTGACTCAGAAATGAACTAAATTTCAATTCTGATTAGAACTGGATAAATACACATGAAATCAGGCTTATTACAGCTGTTAAAATGGTTGTTGAAATCTAGCTTTGAGTTCAGGAATCTTCAGTTATTTGACCATATATGAGTGTTCTTACCACTTGCTTTTTTTCCCCTTCTAGTTTGTTGGTTTTGGAAGATGAAAAATACCTCTTGGTTTTCTTGGTGGCACAAGGTAAGCTGTTACTTTGGTTTCAGTTTTGTTTCCTTCAGGTAGCTTTTTCTGCATTACTTCACAAAACTTGAAAAAAACAGTGCTTCGTAATTTAAATGAATGCATTGCAGTGGTCCACAGCTGAGCAGCTTGTGTGTATGAACCTTTCAAGGTGTTGAGTTCAGTGCCACATACCTTTCATCAGCCTGACCAAAATTAGAGCCTGTAGCCTCTCTTTGAACAAAAACAAAAACTTGAATTCTTGAATATCTCTAAGTGCAGTTTTTCTTGAAGTTATTTATAGAAATACATTGGTTTTACCTGATGTTGAATGCTGCAGGGCAACCCTATCTGATTTCATTTGGACAACACTGCCTGGAATTTTCTCTGCTGAAGATGTTGAGGTACTGCTGTCCCCTTAGTCTCTGGGTGGTGCTTCCCACACTTTCTGTACCAGGGTGTATCATACAGCTGCAGCTTCTGGTGGCTTCCCTGGGGTAAAATTCCATCTTTATACATACTCCCTGCAAGGACAGGAGGGACAGCAGAGAGCAGCTGGTAGTCTTGCTAGTACATGGCTGTGAAAGTTTCTTACTTACTGTAGGATGTTACCAAGTTTGCATGGCCTGGGACAGTGTAGGAAATAGCATGGAATAAAGCACCTTGTAAGGATACAGTGTAGGAAAACCCCTTCAACATGGGAAACACTGAGCTGAGGGTGGGCAAGTAGTGAAACCTTAGAAAAACGTTGAGTAAGAGGATAGGAAGAGACATCTTACTTGGCCATTGCTCTCGGTAGAGGACTGCACTAGGAAGCACATCAGGTCACCGCAGTGTAAGTTGTTCCAAGGAGAGCGTGTGTGATTCTGAACTCCTCACACACTTACCTTGGTTCAAGCTACCTGTCCTTAAAATTGGAAAACATGGTAACTGTCAGCTTCCACTGCTACTAACAGTAAATGTGGAGTCAATTGGGAAGTAGAAATGCTGTTTCAAACAGTAAAAAAATGAATGCATTCACTTTGTTCCAGCACTTGATCAGGTTTTGTCTTCTGCTGTAGACAAAAACCTGGAACCTAGTGCTTAGAAAAAACCCTTCTTTTGCAACCCACAGCTGATGAATGTATTAGTTGTGTTACTTATATGAAGGGACAATATTTGCACAGCCTCAAATAGCATTCATTAATTGATTCAGCTACTGATCAATCCAGAGTTTGGTGTTCCATATTTTCAGAAATGTAGTTTGGTTGTATCTTTCTTTGCAGGTGAGTACACTTGCACTGCAGCAGCAGTTGTAACTTGTTGGGGAATCTCTTGAATTCTTATGGCTGTTTGCTGTCCTTCTGATTCACAAATCCCTTAGTTCAGTGGACTTCTGTGCAACATGGTAGCAAAAGAGGTAAGCTTTGTGTTTCTTCTGAGCTTCAGCGTAACACTTACTGGATTTCTTCAGTCTAGTGCTATTCCCACAGCAAACAATCAGACTAATTTGTGCACTGTATGGTATCTGCTCCCAGCAGTGTCTTCCTGATGGGGTGTTCAAAAAGCAGTGCTACAGTATTTCAACAGCTGGCATCGTTGGTTTTCATGCAGATGTGCTGGTTAAACTTGGTATTTCTGTTGAAACAAGTAGATCTAGTGTTTCTTAGTGGGAAGCTTATCAAATACAACATCAAAAAACTTGTTCAACTGTTATAGAATAAAAGTATTGTTAAATTAGTGACATTGTTCCAAAATGTTTTTTTTAAAAGCAGCATTCCTGTGATGTGTGGAACAGATTGGAAAGCCTCTACTTGAGTGTAAGTATTGAGGAAACAGTTGGGGTTTTTTTCCAGGTGGAAGTACTTGTATGAAGATAAAAACTCAGGTCTTAACTTTTTGGTTGCCTTTTGAAAAATGCTGTTTTGAAACACAAATCCATGTTGCAGATGACCACTAAAAATAGGTTTCTTTCCAAGTTACCTGGCTAGGCTAAAAAACCAAGCTATTCTACACACATTATGGAGTTTTTATGCCTCGTTCTTCAGCAAATAGACACAACCTGCTGTGTGTCTGAATTGGAAAACGTGGCTAGAACAGTAACAGGTTCTGCTTTCCTCGCTGTAAAGTTAATTGCAGTGGTGACAATGAGACCTGTAACAAGTTCCCTTAGTGGGACAGTTCTGCAAACATACTTAAAATTGCAGCTACTATGAAATCTAAGGACGAGCTTGAGTTGATGTGCCTCAGTTCTGCATCCTGTGTACTAAAAGAAGTAGAATTAGCAGGTAGAGGAAAAAAAACTTGCAGTGCTAAATTCTTGTAGATGGTTTATCAAGAGCGTATTTTCAAGCTGTCTTAAAATGGTGTCCTCCATGTTTTCTTTGTGAGGTAACCCCTTAGTTGTACTTTCTGTGCCATAGTGCTCTGATTTCTTAAATTGCAGATAAACCTTGTTGGTAATTGCGTGATAAACTGGGCTGTGGTTTGATTGCAAATGAAATACTTGGTTGTGCCATCAGCATTCAGCCGGTGTGACTTAGACTGCTGTCTGCCTGGCTTCATAAAAGCTCCCAAGTCTTGATGAACCGCTGAAATACTGAGGAAACTTGAAAGTGTTACTTAGATACAATTTACTTTATTTTAGGAAGTGCACCTGAAGTCCAGTCTGAACTAGCATCTTGGTAAGTTTGTGTGAATGCTTTTTTTACCCTTGCCTGCTGCAGGTCGGTTGCCTGTCTTTAACTTGGTGAGCTGGTTATACTGCTGCTCCTTTCTCACTGAGAAAATGCGGTGTTGGTTCAGAAAACATTAGAGCTTATCTTCCCCAGACTTGAGAATGCTGTGAGAAAACTGTTGTGATGATTGGCAAAATGTTCAACTGCTCTGAAGAGAGTGAATGAGAAGAGCCTTTCTGAACAAATCTACTCAGTACCGTTGTAGGTTCTGCTGGTTTGTATGCACATACATGCTGGTTTGTAACATTACTTGTTTTTTCCAGGTGGCAGGTACTTACAGGAAGAGAAGGAAGAAATGCAGGATGCCATTTCACAGAAGCCTGAAGCCACTTTGAGGGTTAGTATGACATCTGAAGTTCTGCCTATACCTTAATGACTGAGGGGCTCTGGTTTTCAGTGGCCAGAAGTCTGTCAGACCAAACTTACTAATTCATGAAGGTTTCAGGGACTGTTTTCAACATTACACTACATCTTCATGTATCATTCATTCTGATATGGGAAGAATTTATTGTAACTTCGACTTGCCCAAAGAATGTTCATATAAATCCCTCAGCCAAAAACAAGGTGAACAGGTTAACTGCTTAAACTGATGCTTTTGCTTTGACCAGTAAGTTACACTTAGTAGGAATTTTATAGAGAGGATTCTTCACGGTTTTGTAGTTAATTCCCTTTGATGTTTGTTTCTCAGGTAACTTAACTTTTAATTAAATATTTGCTAATATCAAGGAGCTGCTAGTGTATAATTTACCGTCTTCCTTCCCCAAAATGTTTGAAACAACATAAAATGACACTTAGTGGGATCTGTACCAGATACCTTTCCAGCCTGCTTGATTTTTATTTAACTCTTGTGTTAATTCATAGTACCAGAAATGTTGAGGTCTATCCCGATAGGATCTTTGCCATAGGTTCGTGTCGTTGGAAACGCCTCACAGAATAAACTTGTGGTTTGGCTTTACCCACTGAACTACCTGTTAGCTCTGTGGGATAAAACTGCAAGACAAATCTTAGTGTAGCATCCTAGGAACTGCAGTGATGCCCAGTGTTCTCCTTTAGGTGTACTGTAATGTGCTTGGGTACAAAACAAAAACGTGATTCAAGTGGAAAAGCTTGATAAGAGTCAAAAGTCAGTGTGTTCTGGGACTTCAGGTGCAATTGACATTCTGAATTACATGGGCTCAACTTGTCTTCTGCCCAGGTTTTTGTTACCTGACTTGTAACACTGGTTTTTTGGTGCTTGTTTTCTGGATGGCTTGAAACAGTCTATTCTCCCTTTAATCATGAAGGAGTGATTATTTCTTGTTTCAGTGGCTGTAGGTAAGAACAGACAGCACTGTGATGTCTGTCAGTAAGTAACTTCAAAAACTTGCTGCAATTTTGTTTTGTATCGAGAGATGCTCCACAGTTTCAGACTGAGAAGCAATATTTGGGTTACATCTTCAAGTCTGGGGTTTAAAGAGTTCATTTCTGAGCAGCTCAGCCAGTTTACTTCTAAACTGCTGAAATTCCTGGATTCTTTTCTGTGGAATGAAGAGTTTAAAGTAAAACAAGCAAAATACTCTGGAAGAAGTATAAATCTTCACATAGGAGAATTCTGAAGCTGCTGTTGATGTTAGTCCATTCTCCCTCTCAGCTGCATGACAGTTTTGTGGAGTGAAGAGAGCCTCTTACTCCCTGACACTCCCTGGTGCATGCAGGCTCGAATGTAAAACAAGCTGTTGTGGGTGAAGGGCTGTAGCTGTTGCAGTGTTACAGTACCTGCACCCAGCAGTCTTCTCCTGGAGGGATGGTCACAAAGCAGTGCTACAGCAGTGCAGTGTTTGGTGTCCTTGGTTTTCCTCCTGCCGTGTCTGTTAAACCTGGTATTTCTGCTGAAACAGTCTTAAACCTCTTCAGGGATTTAAGTGTACTTGCTTTCTGTTTTCACGTAAAAAATTAAAATCGATGTTTTCATTTGTCTTCGTTTTGATTATCCATGTGAAAACTGGATATGGGCCTCTGGAACTCAGCAGATGCATTCAGTTTCTTCTTTCTAACAGGTGCTTGAGGATACAGAACAAAGTGAACTGCCCTGAGTTAAAAACATGGGAGCAACCTGTTGGACAGGTAAGCACTCAGGTACTAGTTACATATTACTTCTCAGTGTGTGTATTAGCTTTGTATGACTCTAAGCATCAAAACTTCACTAAACTGTTGTAGAACAAAGTGCAGAAGTGGTTATGTAGTAGCAGAGATGACTGGGTAGTGATCACTGCAGATCTTGGCAATATCTGAGCAGATCACTCATCTGTGAGTCATTCTTGTGTGTGTACATTGAACAGCTGTCGCAGTTTTGCAGCCATTTGTAGTACTGGTGTCTTAATGAGACTGCTGTTGGTTGTGAGGAATTCCTCAGTACTTGGAGCTTGTGCCATACTTTAGACTTGTGCACAACTTGGCTTTCGTATTTGTAGGATTGATTGGTCCTTCAGTGGAAAGAATGGGCAGCTGGGTCATTGAGTGAGGTTGCATAAGAGCAGTGAGAGGAGTATCTGGTCATTACCAAGGCTGCTGGGATGTTCCTGTTTCTGGTGAGCTGTGGACATGACCATAAAGCAAATCCACCAGACTCCTGTGTTGCCACACGATGTGACACCAAGTCTGCTGGGAATAAAGCTTTAACATAGCTCAAGGACACAATATTCCCTTCTACTGTTCGGAGTAAGTTCCTGCTCAGGTGTAGGGATGTGGCTGTACCCTTGGGCCCTTAAGCTACAGAAGAATAAAAGTTCCAGTTGGAACATTTGTAGATTGGATTCCAGAGCTCCTGCTGAGAGGGTGGTTCTTAGGAACAGAAGCAGAAAAGGAAGACAAAGGCTGCTGCATGCAATTTTCACCCAGTGTTCATTTTTCCCCTGTACTAACCAGACTCTTTAACTCCTAGTGTCTGCTACCATGTTCCTGCCATGTCAGAGGGATGAGAAACACCATGTGGGAGCTACCAAAGTGAGTGTCAAGGTAAGAGCACTTACCAAAAAGGCTGGTACTGTAAGGAAATTTAAGGTCACTTCAAAGAGGGTTTGCATGGCTGAAAAACCAGCAGCTCTTAACGCGGTGACCGCATATTGAAATCCTCTGCAGGATGCCATGGACACTCCATGTGTGCTATGGTCTATTTGTGAGGAGATAACACCACATGTAGTTTGGCCTCCTGGGCTGAAAAAGGGCTTTATTCTGCTGCTGCCTTTGGGGTTTTGTGATGCTAATGTAGAGGAGAGGCTGCTCAGTTCCATTCTGAAGTGAGAATTTGCAGTATGGGACATTGAAGATCAGGGTTGCTACAGTTGTGGTTTGAGGAGTCTTGCAGCCCAGTTGCTGCTTGTGTGTCCAGAGAAGGGCAATGGAGCTGAGGAAGGGTCTGGAGCACAAGTTTGATAAGGAGCAGCTGAGGGCGCTGGGGGTGTTTAGCCTGGAGAAAAGGCTCAGGCGGAACCTTCTTGCTTTGTACAACCACCTGAAAGAAGGTTGTGGTGAGGTGGGGGTTGATCTACCAATTAGCAAGCAGTAGGATGAAAGGAGATGACCTCTAGTTGTGCCAGGAGAGGTTTAGATTGGATATTAGGAAAGTGGCTTTTATTTGGGTTGAAAGTGCTAATAGATATTTTTCTTCTCTTAGATCCCGGTGATGTTGCTGCAAGCCTGCTGCAAAGAACTGCACAGCTGTTCCAAATGAAGAAAGAACCTTCTCTAGAGTGTTCATTGCAGTTTTTTAGAATTAAACATTCCTTTCATTTTAATTTTAGAATTAAACATTCATTTGTACTGCTTTGCACACTGCAGTAGTGTGTGCTGTTTCTTGCCCTCTTGGGAGCTGTGGTGGAGGTGCCTGTTAGAGAAGACCCAGCTAAGCTGAGTGTATAGAGGTGACTAGAAGGGGCTTTCTCTGATCTTTTCCCTCCCTTCCCTGTCACTGAACTAAACGATACTGAAGCCCCAGACAGGTATTTATTCTGTACAGAATGTCACAGCATTTAAATCAAACCTGGGGCTCAGGGCTGCAGCCTGTATTTCTTGATGCACTGAAAAGCCAACAAAGAGGGTTGAGAAAATTAGGGCAGCAAATCACCTGTGATTTGCTTGTAGCAGAATGCAGGCTTGGTCTCTTCCCTTCGGTATTTTGAGAGGAACAAGAATACTGATGTGTAAGAGCCTGAGCAGCCCTTGCAGAATTGCTGTGGTGAAGTTAAGGCTCTACTGCTCATCTCAGCATTGCAAACAGCCTCCACATGCCTGCACAGAGTTTTAACAAACTGGTTCTGGCTTATGGTTTGCTGCTGCAGTACATGCAACTGCACCAGACTGAAATAAGTGAAAACAAGTGCAAAGTACAGTTCATTAATGAAAAATCAGCTTTCTAAGACTTGAAGCAGATTCAGAGGAGGCTGCAAAATGATCACAGGCCTGGAGCGTCTCCTGTGAAAAGAGGCTCAGAGTTGAGGTTCAGCCTGGAGCAGAGAAGGCTCCAGGGAGACCTTAACAGAGCCTGAAGCAGTGCAGGGTGTTTGGACCAGAGGACCTTTAAAGGTCTCTTCCACCTCCAACTATTCCATGATTTGTTGGTGCATTTCCACCAGGATGAGTGTTAATGAAATGTCCATGGTACTGCACCTGTAATACCTAAGTTTACAGCATAAGTTGAGCTTTGAATGGGTCCTGCTGATGTGCTTAGCTCAGGAAACACGGAAAACCTCTTTGGAAGAAGTAACTAAGATTTTTACTCTCTTCCATTCAAGTGCTTTAAGATGTACCTTGTGACTGCAGGAACCCACACTTCTAGTCTTAAATCACATAGTGCCAGAGGACCTTTAAAGGTCTAGCTTTACAAAAGAAATGTCCTGTCACCCAAGGATTCAAATAACCTTAAAACTTTATTTGAAAACATGTACATGTATATTACAAAATGTAGTATCTCTTTAAAATATTAACATATAAGAAAGGCCTTTCAGGCCTGTAACTCTTGAGACAAACAATGTTGAAAGCAGCACAGTCCATCTGCTGCTGTAGTGACCTCTGTGAACAGGGGACTGCAGGGGTTTGGGGTACTCACTGTTCTCCTACAGCTGAGCGTTCTTAAGTGATTTCACAATTCACCACTCAGTTTGCATCATTCAGTAGCCTGGACTGTACCAACACCACTGCATGTCCTTGTTGCTCAGTCTTTGCCTGTCATGCTGTTTTCCAAGTCTTCTTGGCTCGCAGTTTTTCCAGCATTTTCTACAAATAAAACAAAACCGTGAGACTACAGTGCTGAAGTGACTGTCCTAAAGCCAGCGGGGCTGGGGGGCACAGCCCCCAGGAGGAGTGGACAGTGAGTGCTGTGCCTGCCCCTGCTTCAAAGAGGCCACAGCTGACAGGGCAGGGGGGAAGGTGTGCTTATTTCACTTCTCTTCTGTTACTTATGGAATCTGTAAAGCAACAAATGCTGCTCTAAAGAGCAGCAATTCATTCCACCACAAAGCAGGTGAGGTGGTCAGGGCTAAAGCCAGGAGCTGCACCTGGACCCTCCACAGCAATCAGCCTGTCAGGATTATAAACATTTCCCTCCTTTCAGTCCTCTGTGGCCCAGCAGGGGAATTGACAAGTTGTTCAACCCTGTTCCACAGCAACTGCCATTTGGGCACCAGAATCTCACCATATGTGGAGTAGCCAATGCAGCCCAAAAAACATCAAACCCTAAATGTTGCCTTACAATGGAAATTTGGTCAAGTCTTAGACTAATAAAAATCCTGCCATTCTTTTGCCATGTGGACTGTGTACCAGCTGGAGCTCAAGTCATAGAAAAATTCAGCCTGAGGCTTTTTAGAGAAAACTTCAGCCCAGCTGTAGTGTTGACAAGGAAATTGGGAAATTCTTATGTGGGATGTACCAATGGCATTGCTTAACATCCAGACTGGTTTGAGGGTCTCCATTTGAGCTCCATTCACACTGCATCTCAGTTACTCTGGAAACTGAAATCATGAGACCAAGGGGCAAGTGGACACTGTAGCAAACTATTACCTTTTGAAACTCTTTAGCCTTTTCTCTGTTTTTAGCGTAAGTTTCTTGCCTTGTTTTTTCTTCATTTCTGGTTTTTACTTCTGCAAGTTGATTATAAAGTCTGTGAATACAGGAAAAAAAAAATCAGTGTCTGGGCAGGAAGGAAGTGGCAGAGCTGGAGTAAGTCAACAAGCTTAAGGGTTTGCCCTGGCTTAGTTTCTAGCAATTAGGAAAATTTGACTCCACTCTCCAGTAATCGAGAATCACTTCAAATTCTATTTCAGCTGCAACAAACAAACCCCATCCCCGTTCAGAGCTGCACTTGCTGCATGTTACTGCTCTTAAGTGCCCAAGTGCAACTGTGAGCTTTGCATCAAATTTCATCCCATGTCAGGCATTAAGTGGCACAGCTGCCTCAGCATGGTGACACCAGCAGGGTGACAGCAGCAGGGTGACCTTCCTCAGTGCCACCTCGGCAAGGGCATTTCCCAGCAGGTACCTGCATCAAACACACCTGGCTCCTCTCCCACCTGTTCCGTGTTAAGCAGCACTGGGTCCAGCTGGAAGAGCAGAGACTGAGCAGCAGCTTTCTCAAGACACAGATTAACTACTTCTGTTGGGGTTTAATTAAACTTCTCCCACGTGTGTTCATGCAATACCTGACCGTACGCTGGTGCATTTCAATCTCTGCAGACTTCCTGTCCTCTGGAGAAGATACTTTCACTTCTCCTACTTTTTTCAGCTGATTGGCAAGTGCACCATTTTTTCCTAGGGGAAAAAAAAGAAGCCAAACATATCTTAAATTTAAATCTCTAGTTCAGCTGACTCAAAACCATGAGAGATTTTCAAAGATTTTTAAATGTCATGACAAAAACCAGAACAAGCTCGCAGAATGGGCACAATGGAGATGGCATCCTGAGTTACAATAAATCCTGGTCTCACTCAGGAGGCTGCTGCCTGTGCTTTAGGCCATCCATGGCTCTCCACAGCCAACCTCCAAGTCCCCAGTACCAGGCACTAGAGATGCACCAGTTTGCTAAACATGGCTGTTCTGTGACAAGCAGCTGCTGGTTGCAGAGGCACCTTATGATGATAAAGGCAGGCTGATTGTGAGATATGAAGAGCCCCCATAAGGGCCTCTACAACACTGAAGAGGCAGCCAGACAGTGGGGGAAAACACAGCTCCCTGATTCCCTGAGAAAACAAAGAATATCCCAGTCTGAAATAGCAAACATGTAGCAAATACAAAATCTATTCTTTGGTATAAAACAGCAATTGAAGGGATACCTAATGCTGTCTAGTCCCCAGATAAACCTACCAGAAGGGAGACCAGAATCCTGTCTGCTTCTTAGCTTCTCAGACTTTCCTCTTTGAAGCTTTCTTGCTTCCAGCTTTTCATTTTCTCTCTCCTTATTTTTTATTGCTTCTACTCTTTTCACAGATTCCTGGATGAAATTCTGCTTTCTTTTTAAACAAGATTTTTGCAAACTGCCAGGTGTAGCTGCAAATTCCAGCAGCATCACTGTGAAAGAAAAGGAAAAATCTCCACATTTCTCACTGTTAACAACCAGCAATAAGTCATGCATTTCAAGGTACTTCTAAAATGCTGAGCTTGAGCACTTTTGTAGATGGCATGAGAAGAATGGCATTGAATGATGAGGCACCTTGCAGAACAGGCAGCAGTTCAGACCTATGTAATGGCCAGCAGGTCTGCCCAGACAAATGCTGTGACAAATACTGCATCAAAGGCATCTTGATGCCTCAAAACATACTGAAGACCTGACAAGTCCCTAACACAGTTAAGTTCTGTGAATTCCTGTCCTTTATGTTACTGTAGCTCATCTTGGACAAAAAAGTCAGTATTTTACTACTGTTTCCCACTATCATCAGAACAGGGAAAAAAAAGGGTAATTCTTTGGCTACAGGACTTGGGGGACTAACACAAAATGACAAGTAAGTGAAGGTGCATAAACTATGACAGCAAATCAGAAAACAGGACACAATTTTTCAAAATTAGGACATTACAACACAAAACAAGTGTAGTGTAGAGACTCTGAAGTTTCATGAGAGAGAACCTGGCACAGGAAGAGACAAGTCAATGTGACACACACTAAACCTGGGTCAAATGTACTACACACCAAGCCTGAGCAGCAGGATGCACCTGCCTAAGTAAAGTAGCTGTTTTCCAAATGAGAGGTGTATTTTATTGATGATTTTAATACTAAAAAATACTTCCAACTTCAGTGTATCAAAGTTCTGCATAATTACCTGCAGTCTGCTGTGATGGACAGCAACTCTCGTTGGGACTCTGGGCTTTGGGAGAACTGACAGGCCTTATGAATGCTGAATATTCTGCATCTGGAGCTAGTGGTAAAAATTCTCTTTCCTGTTTCAAAAGGATCAGTGATTGGAAATGCTTAAAATATACCACAGATTTGAGTGAAGCAGTACTACTGTACCACTAGCATAGACTCAATGCAAATAAAAGACATTCTTTTGCCTTTATGCCTGATGCAAAGAAAAATCAGAAATGAACCCTGGTAATAAGTATGAAAAAGCTGTTTCCTAAAAACATTTTAAAACTTTAAAAAAAATACATACATTAAAGACTTTTTACCCACCAGATTTCAATTACTTGTTCTTAACACAGGTCTGCAAATATAATTTCTTTTCCATTCCTCCTGCTCTCTCCAGTTCTCCCCATCACTCTCTTCCTGCTCTGTCTTTTCCTCCCTTTTCCCAGAGGCAGGTGACACCCACTGCAGCAGTACAGCCTCACCCACGTATCAACTACTTGATAAAGACCCATCCTTAGACACTTTTAGGAATTCTCTAGATGCCTCTTGCAATTAGTGCATGATTTAATGTAATCTGTTCATCTAACAGGCACAGACTACTTGGTTCTACATCACTGCTTCAGCACCCAAACTATTGTCTCATTACAGCCCAGCCCTTCTGCAATTTACAGCCTTGGCTTTGTTTAAGCAAGCAGCACAAAGAACACCACCGGCTAATTAAGCATGGCTGTTATGCAGAGCTGATTCGTTTTCCCCATAAGCCTCAAACTGCTTGGTCAGCCTGGTATAGGCTCCATCCTCACAAGGATCCTCTTTTTTCCTGTTTAGTTTGTGGTTTTCATTGTATCCCACACTCTCATTCAAGTTTTCAACTAATAAGATACAATTCAGTCTTGCAAACACCAGCAAGATGGTTGTTTTTTGCAGCAAGTCTTCCCAAACTCTATCTGCATCAATATGACAAGGTAGTGATTCCAAGGAATAGCCCAAATTTAAGATCTATTCGATCTGTCTGGAAAACATAACATCAAACCAAGACGATCCAAAGCAATTATAAAGCTTGGAGAACCCAACAATCTCTTGTTTCGCAACAGTGGATTAACTGCTACAGTGGGGCCTCTCCTTATTGTGATTAATACTAAGTTCAAAACAGAATCACATTAGATAATGCTCACCTCAGTAAAAACATTACATTCAGACTGATCCACACCTGCTGGGCTATCCATTGCATCCTTCTTAATTTTCTCTTTAGGATGTTCAGTGTCTGATTCTACAATACTGATGTCATTGGAGCTTATCAGAGTGAGCTCAGGTTCTTCCATAATACCATGCCCTGACTCAGTCTCCTAGAAAATAAATTAATCAAGACATCAGTAAGGAAAAGAAGTGAAGTATTTTCAGCAATAGCAACAACTGTTGTCAGAAAAAGGAGGCTCATTTAACATATAGAAGAAAGAACACCTGTCCCAAGCAGTAAATGAAATACATAAAGAGCACTTGTATATCAGAATTCAAAAAACTGAAACAAATAACCCAAAGCAACCGAACAACTACAAAAAAATCCCCCTCTTCTCAGTTTAAATTACTTAGTTCTAGGGCAAACTTTTTTTTTAAAGCTACATCAATGCTATTTAAGTTTGGTTATGTTTTGGTTAATTTATTTACCTCCTTCAAGCTTCTAAATGGGGTCAGGGGCTGTTCAGTGAAGTACTTATGCCATGTAACCCAGCTGCATGAGCTCTATCCCTTCGTGCTAAGAGAAGGAGATGCAGTAGAGATGCTACAGCTCCTCCAACCATTGTGGGAACTCAGCTCATTTAAGCTACTGCTAATTATCTGTGCTTTGGTCTGGAAGAAGGAGTAGGGCAAAACTCCAGGAAACAGGAACTAGAACTGTAAAAGCAACATTTGCCAAGCTTTCAGATATTAAAAGTCTAAAATAACTTCGTGCAACAACAAAACTCCTGCCTTTGGAAATCTGTTCTACTCACCCACACTGGAATATGACATGAGCTTCTGGGCACAGGATGAGACTGCTTTTCATGTCTCTGGAGTAAAGAACTGTTCTGTTGTACAACAGTGTGCAAATGGATGTCTGAGACTTCCAAGTTGGTTTCTCTGAGAAGCCTCAGAGATTCTTGTCCTGGAGAGCTTTGATCTGGCCCCTTTATGTTCATATTGCACTGAGAATGCAGCTCCACAGCTTTATTTACTTCATCTACATGAACTGATTTTTCAGGAAGCTTCACATACTTCTTCTCATCAAATGTCTCCAAAGGTAGTATTTCAGAAGACACAGTCTCTTTTAATAACTGCTGAGGGAAAGTTTCATCCATTGTAACTGGTGTGGTATCTAGTTGATAAAATGATTTTTGCTCTTCCAGTTGAATCAGACTTTCATTCCGCAGATCTTCCACTGAACACTGGAGATTAATGCATCCCACACTTATTGACAGCTCTTCATACTCACTTGCAGGTGAATTACAGTTCTCATTGCCTCCATTTTTAATTCCAAGGGTTTGTCCAAAAGGTCTCCGTGACACAGTGTAAAGATCCCCTGGCTGATCAGCACTCTGACAGTCATCACTCAGAGTGACTTCTAATTGCAGTGGGTGGAAAGATTCTTCAGATCCTGTTTCAAAAATTGTCAGAAGTCAGACTTCTTGCTAACAAAACAGAATTTCCACTTTAAGTCTCTCCATAATAAGACTTTTCAGTAATGTATAACAAGAAGTCCAGTAAATAGGAAGAAACATTTTGTTTAAAAAATTGCTTAAGTTTCCTCAAACGTAATACCATTAACATTAGAGAAAATTATTCCATCACTGTACTCGAAACTTCAAGAAACAGCACCTTTTGTTGCTTCTTAGAATATGTTTAGGGATGAACTTTGCAATGGTGCTGATATAACTACATGGGAAATCAATACATTTTACAGCTTAAACTCTGTAAATGGAAGTCCTTTAGGTCTCTTGTGGATCTGTAACAAAGTCTCTAAACCAGAAAGAAAGTGATCCAAAACACCATTACTCGGGCAGAAAATCTTCAAAGTAGAAAGCAACATTCCAATTGGAACAAAGGCTACAGTTCCTGCAAGGTACAGTATTGCACCCTTTCTTCATCTGAGCATACAAGTCAAGATATCATTTTTCCCCAGAAGAGGCTGGGCAAAGATAAAGATTGGGTACCAACATTAATTACTGGGGAGGCATTTCAGCAGAACAGCATCTGCCAAACACACAACAGTGGTGTTAAAATTACTTTTTTTTGGTTCTAAGTTTGATAAAATCGGTTGCACAGACTCCAGCATTGTGCTGTCACCAAGGCTTTTTATACACACCAGAATGTACCACAGAAACCTTTAATGATTTCCTTTAGACATTTTTTTGCATTCTTTGATACACAGAAAATACCTAGTTTTACATGTATAAAGAATATTGTCGGCTGATAAATAGCTGTTAATGGGGAGGCAAGAATTACACTGCAACACCAGCCATCAACAGAAAATTCTCCAGATGATGCACTTGCATATCAGCCTTCCCTGAACAATCCAAAATAGTTTTTACTTGCTTAGCCTGTTGCTTATGTTATTTTTTCCCTCCTTTTAAAGCACAACGATAATTGGTTTGGGATTATAAAAACACTTAAGAGATGGGAAGATACTGCAGTTAAACCACAAAGATTGTTTCTGTAAGGAATTTAGAAACAGAATGGTTTGAAGTTAGAATGGAGCTTCCTGAATCCTATTTGCTGTGACCACAGTCATGAATTCTTGAAGTGTCAACCTCTTCTAGCATTTTTCATTACTTTGCAAGTCACAAATGTAACTGACCAGTAACATTTACATTATAACTACATCTGTTACTTAAATTATTGTGCCACATTTCCTGTTCAGCTTTTTGTTGGAGCATCTTGAAACACTGAAACACCTGATTCTTGCTCCAGAAATGTTTAGATTGCTGCATTTGGAATTCTTAGAATTTAGAATTATATGAAGTATCAAGTTAATTTAAATTGAACTCCAAAACATTAAAAACTATTTTTCCTGCTATAAGCTACAGTTAACTTAATCATAAACTTCCAATCCACTAAATTAATTACAATGCTGTAGCTCAAAAGTTGCTGTCTTATCCTCCACTTTATTTTGTAGAGAGATAAGGCAGCTCTATAATCAGACCAAGTATTGCAGTGTGCAATATATTGCTGTGACTTAACAGTGGGAAAGGAAAATTAAATTGTTTCTTGAAGAACACCATGTAAAAGAAATGAGTCAGTTCAGAGAGACTCTAACACATGAACAAAATTTTCATCAATTTTTGGAACCTCCTTAGCTTACTCAAACTTACAAAGTAATGGATACACATGAACAAATATTTGAAAAAAGGACAGTTTCAGCCAGAGTTGATATTTCTTTGCTAACAAATCACTGCAGAAGGCATAAGTACCATAACATCCATTACAGGGACTTGAATAAGCCAGTCTGCTTTTATATCACAGTCATAACTGCTCAAGAAATGAACTTTAAAAAAATTTAGGAGTTCTATCATTAAAGGTGGTGGAGGAGGCAGTGTGTGAGAGTGCAGCAGAGTTAAGACATTCCAAAGCAGGGCTGAGAGAAGCAAGATCTGTCCCCATTTCAACACTGCAAACCCACACTAAGGGCTGGTATTTATATACTGGCATGAAGCTGATTTAGAAAGAACTGCTCTGACTATACTGTACATACCTGGAGTAACATTTTCTCTAGCAGACTCTTCTTCTGATGCAATGTTGTTTTGCCCAGTTGTTTCAAGACTACGAGGCAGACTGCTTCTTTGTCTGTTCACACTGGAGTTTTCCAATTCTAGAAATGTAGACATGTCTGGACTTTCTGTTGAAAATTCTGAAGTCTAGTGGCATAAAAAAATAATTTTGATTTAAGATTAATTCTCTCAGAAATAGGAAGGATAAAAAGATAAAGGTAGTATTTGATTTTTGGGTCACATTTCTGCTGCAGTCAGCAATCCACGTATATAAAAAATACTGTTGTGTTTCTTCTAAATAGAACACAGTATAGGGATTATCCATTTAAATCTTACAAAAAATCTTAAGCCAAAGTATTTCCTCCACCAGAGTTTTTTCTGCAGTACCTTGCTAAATTCTCTGTGATGTGAAATTCTGTATTGAGAACAGGATGATGATGATGATGCATCAAAGTCAACACTTGGTTCCAAAGGCTGAAAGAGCTGGTGATCGAAGTTTGGAAAAGGTCTCTCCATTTCAGGAAAATAGGGTTCAGTTGCTGGAGCTGTAAGAAAATTGGTTATTCTAAGAACAAACAAACATCACCCACACCCCCAAAAGCAACTCCCCATAAAAACAAGCCCCCCTCCCCCCAAACACAAGTTGCTTCTATATACACTAAATAAAGCCTATAGAATTCTGCAGGTATACAAATACCAGCTTGTAAAAACTAAATCCTTTCAGCATCCAATTCTTTGACACAACACACGTATAATAAGCAGTAAGAAAGTGCTTCACTGATTCAATTTTATTTTTCTTTAAATGAAAAGCTGAAGTCCATAAGTTCTCTGTTCAGCTCTTGTAAGACTGCATCAGAAGTGGTGTGGGCTTCAAAAACTCACAGCAGAACAAGACCAGCGAAGAGCCACAAGGATGATTAGAGGATGGATGTAGCACACGATGTTCAAAGAGAAGCTAAATGAGTTTGTTCATTCTTAAAAGAAGAACTGGGGGTGTGAGGGAAGTGGTACAAAAAATGTCTGCTGTCTACTACCTCCTAAGAGACAGTATAGAGAATCCTAGAATAGTCTGGGTTGGAAAGGACCTTAAAGTTCATCTGGTTCCAAGCCCCTTGCAATGGGACACCTTCCACTTGACCAGTTACTCAAAGCCCCATCCAACCTGGCCTTGAACACTTCCAGGGATGAGGCATCCACAACCGCTCTGGGCAACCTGTACCAGTGCCTCAACATCCTCACTATGATTAATTTCTGGCTAGTATTTAATCTAAATCTATCCTGTGTCAGTTTAAAGAAAATGTAGTCTCCTTGAACATACAAGAAAAGAAAAAAAAGCCCACACAAGAAGAAAAAGAAGCAAGTTATTAAAATGTTGATTGGGTGTGTAGAATCTTTGTCCTTGGAGATACTCAGAACTTGCTTGGACAAGGCCTTAAGCAATCTGGCCCAAGTCGGCTCTGCTGTGAGCAGGAAAGAGAATTTGGGCCACATAACCAGAAGTCTTTCCTGGTCTAGATTAATCTGTAATTATACCATTGGGGTTTTCAAACATTCCCGAAGGAAGTTATTTGAATCAAAACACTAGCATTATCTTCATAATAGCTAATAATGATGTTCTTAATTTTCATGAATTCCTACATTTTTCTGGAGAGCATAAAACTCCCACCAACGAGTTAAGAGTTTCACCAACTATGTGACCCCCTGTCAACAATCAAATATTATATAGTATTTCTCCACCTTCCTGAAGTGAAAGCTGTGCATAAACAATTGACAAAAATGGCACAAGTAGCAAACAGCCAAGCCACAGTGGCAGGAAGCTGCACAGAACTGATAAGACACCTGGTCAGTCTATCTTTTTTTTCCTGCACTAGATAATGCTTCATGAAAATGTACCTAACACAAAGCACCAAGAATACCAAAGTAATGAATTCTTGCATGTAGAATCCTTATTGACTTTAAAATGTAAGCTGAGAATAAATAATACAGTCCAATGCCTAACACTGAACAAGCTCCTCATTCTGTACGATCAGAGAGCAGCCCAAAAGTGCTATAAAATAATGAATACCTTGGATATGTGTGTTGTCCTCTGAGTAAGAGTTCAAGTTCCCAGTAGGTCTCCCCAGAATCTGCTGTTTCTGGTCTTCTTTATAAAGGTACATCTCTCCTTCAGACAAGTGACTTTCAGATGCTCCAGGCAAATTCTCTTGCCTCTGCTGCAAGGTAGAAGGAAGAGAGGAGTTCCAAGGGTGGCTTGCTGTTTCTCTCAGAATTCCATCTTCTCTACTATCAGAAGACAATCCTGAAATAATAAGTTAGATGTTCACAGTTTTGCATACAAATCACTTACATTACACCATTTGAAAAGACAGTGCTTAATATCCTGAAATAGTCATAAAGAGTTCTGGGGTTTTGTTTCTTTAATTGTCTCCTGTCAACGCTCCTGCAGACCTTACCACACATTTTCACAAATGCAAGTTGCTAATATCTAATTAGGGAGCAGTCAGTACTTAGCACTTTTACAGAATGTAGACTTAGGAAATACTGAAATTATAAGATCAGAAAAGGATTAATACTGCTATTTTATGCTAGCTAGCACATCTTTACCTCCTACTGCATACAAATGTGTCAATCCTTTCATGTGATCTTGAATATCTTTATGACACCCCGTAGTGGTTTTATTCGTGCTTAAACAGAAATTGCTTAATACCAACACCAGAAATCTGAGGGATCAAGACAACGAAAATCATGCTCCTAGACAGCACACCAACCCTTCTTTACCTGTAAGCTTACAAAAGAATTGCACAAAGCTTCCAGAAAGGTCATTACTAAGCACTGAGTGTATGGTGAAGACACAGATAGATTTAAAAAATTTATTTAGCCAAATAACAAAACTTCTGGTATTTTTCTTTCCCAACTAAAAAACAATAGAGAAGAAAAACTACAAGAAAATGATCTTAGAAATCTTTAGCTTTCTTACATCAATAAAACACAGATGTGTCACTTGAATTATGAAGTTTACTACTCAAAATAACATCAGTTTGAATCATTAGGGTTAAAATGAGCCACTGAAATCTCAGGCTGTAAAAACTGTAATTTTCAAAAACTGATTTATAAACATGGAATAACTCATATACACATGTTGCATAAGAAATCAGATGTGTGTCAGAATAACAAAATATTAAGCCTCAAAGTAAGTAAATCGAAGAGTCACTATCTAATCATTTTCAAACTCACTTCCATGTTCACAAGTAATGTCAGGAGCACTTATGTATTTATTATAAAGGAACTGTATTTGATTTTATGAAAAAATAACATCAAGAGGCAGACTATGAACAAAAAATAGTAAGAACATTTATTTCCCAGAAAACTATTAAAAGTTAATATGGCGTTGAAGTGACATTTTCATAAATAAGTAATTAAGAATTACTGTGGTGACAAGCAGATGCTGGAACAATTCTCTTAATAGCAAGACAATCACAGCTCTGCAACAACCCGTGATATATATTGATTAGGAAACTTTCATCAATGTACCATTCGAAGATAATTTTTAAAACAAAAATTGCCACTTGAAAGCTGCTAGTGTTACAGCTGCATAATAAAACTCAAAATATCCTTTGCCAAAGCACATGTATTATAATGTTAAATTATTATAAAGGTAAAAAATCATGAGCACCTAAGAAAACATTCTGGTTATACTCAACTCTGTCAGATGTATGAGTCAACCTTCAGTGAAGTTTGACATACATGAATTTCAGAAGAACTTACGTTCAGAGAGTTGGACCCATTCTGCCATAAAATTAAACTACAATTTTCCTTTTACAAGAACAACAAAACCTGAACACTCACCACTGTCAACAGGGCTTGCATTCAACATTTCACTGGTTGAAAAGCTGCCAGTGGAAATTGTTGAGGTTACATCACAGGGTATTCGTTGCATGAAAGCCTCTGAACCTGGTACTTCCTAGGATAAAGTAACACACTTATGACAGTGTACTCACATGTTCAGAAGTAAAGCTTTAAACCCACACATTTTATTCTGAGCTCAGTTCAAGTGTAGGAGCCTTCATGTTTTGCACAGTCAGGCAAATACAGAATCATCCTTGCTCAGTACAGCACATTCACACCCCATGTCCCAGGCACATCACTCCCCAGCAGCCCCCTTCCCACACACACACACACACTCACACTCTCATATAAAGCCTCTCAGAACTACATATAAATCATGACACCTGGAAGATTGTTTTATCTTCTGGTGGTCAGATTTGGCTATTTCTCATCACAGACCCACTTCAGTAGAACTGTGGATCTCAGAGGGACATATACACAAAACATTAAAAACTCATGAACTTTACAAGTACTTGCAATATTGAGCTTTTTGTATACAGGAGACTTAATATCTAATTCTGTGAAATTAAACTCAAATATACAAAATCCTCTAAAGCATTATCTTCTTTAGTTATAAGGTAACCTCTACAAAGTCGCGAAGCAGATAATGAGGGTTCTTGTACTTCAGAATTTTGAACAATTAGGTATGAAGAGTTCTTCTCAAACTCTGACTTAAAATGTTCCCTAAGAACATAAAAAAATCTAGAAACGCTTCTGCTACATTTTTCATTATATATGTATATTTAACATACACATGTGAAATATTTACACCCTAAGGTACTTTCATATATACATGTAATACACAGCATGTTTTAAATACTCTTTTTATCTCCTAAAAAAATGATGGAATCTTTGGGTGAGAGAAAAGAGAGAGATTGGTGCTGATTTTGGCAAGGTTTTTAACACTCTTGCAATATTCTACGATCCCAGTTTGGATGTTGGAACCTGGATGGATGGACAGTAAGAAGCCAGTAAAAAAACTGGCTAGATAATGAGGCTCAGAGGTCAGGGATTGAAGGGTTACACACTCTGTGCAGTTGGGGAACAAGCAGACAGGGCTCTGTCCTTGGCAATGAATGACCCAGAGGAGCTGACGCCGCACTTTTTTTATCAAATCTGCAGCTACGTTAAGGCAGGAGGAGCATCCCATGCACTGAACAGCAGGGCTGGTGTCCAGAGGGACCTCTGAGGGTGCCTCTACAGGAATGGGGTGAAACTCAGCAAGGGCAAATGCAAAGTCCAGCACCAGGAAGGAAGAAGCCAGAGCACCAGTCCCAGCTGGGGCCTGCCTGGCAAGCAGCACTGCAAAAGAGGAGTCTCAGCAAGCTGAGTGTAAGCCCGTGGTGTGCCCTGACAACAGAGGGGCAACAGCATCCCATGCTTTATGAACAGGAACAGAGCAGATCCATCACAGTGGTTACACCTCTTTACTTGGTGCTTGTTTTGCTGCTGCACCTAGAATAGTGCACCCACTTTTAGCCACCCAATATGAGAAAGAAAGATTACATCACAAAATAAAGAGTGAGTTACAAGATTATTTTGATATGACCAACCGTATTATCAAGCCTGAATGACGGCCCAGAAGGTGTTCTAAGTCTCTCTCCACCTTCAGCAGCAAGAACTGATGAATCTTGAGACACTTGAGAATCCTGGGACTGGGCTGAACACAAAAGTAACAGAAGCAATAAGGAACAAAAAGCAGTTTTCGAGTTCATAGTGAGCAATGCACAGCAGAGGGCAGCAACGCTCCACTGCTGCCGGCCTCACTCTCCGAGCACTGATTTTGCCCATCCCTAACCACTTTCCTCTCACCTACACAACACTTTTTGCTCCACCATACTACCAATCTCATCAGCAACCTGGGGTTCTCCTTGACCAGCCTTCCTAAAATTTCTAACTACCCTGACTGCTCTCCACAGAGCAGGCACGAAGAGCTCGGAATTCATGCTTTGGCTTCGCAGAATGAAACATGGCTTTGCCAGTGTTACTGCAATCATTTCACTGGAGTGGGGCGAATCTTTTACAATCCACCATTACAGTGATTACAAAGAAAAGCAGACATTCTAAGTAAATCAGAGAAATCACAAACACTGAATTGCTTAACTACAGAATGACTACTACCATGGAACTGAGTCACTTTTGCCATAATGCTCTTACACATAAAAATAAGTAGGATCAGTATCTGTGCAAAAAAAACACCACAGCAGCACCCAAAAAATGCAATTTCTGCATTCAGCGCTGATAAGCACCTTCAAAGTTGGACAATTCTATGACTGTAAATTGTCACAAACAAATACATATTCTTATTGCCAGTAATAGTTTTCAAGAAAGAAGTGCTAAGTATGAAACTGAAATGAAACAGAAGTGCAGTAGGTATGCTTTCTCCCAGTTCTAAATAGGCTGCTAGTGACAGAAACATTTCATTCCAGCTTTTGTAAGACTCGCTGCTTAGGCAGATAGAACTTTTTGTGAATCCTAACAGTAGTTTGTACTTTGTATATGCTGAAACTCAGTCTCTTACCAGATGGTAAACTTCAGTGGTTCCATTTTTCATACTATAAAAAAAAAGGAGGATGTTTCCTCTGTAAAGCAACACCAGCGACATTTTGATATGATATGACAATAATAAAGATCATGTCCCCAATAAATATCAAACATTTTGAAACTCATTTCAGGGAGAGGAAAAAAAAAATCCAAGGTTTCTGGTTTCTTACAGCCACTATTACCCAGCAGACTTCTAGGAGAAAGTACAAAATATGAAAGGAAATACATCTAAACACATTTATTTAGAGACCAAGTATGCTGCTCAAGTCTGCTCCTCTTCCTTGGAGCAGGATACAGGAGACAGAGAATCCTGAAAATGAGTGAGGCCTTCAACAAAATTCCTTGAAAGAAGCATGAAAACTGCAATCATCTAATCAATTGCTATTTAAATGTCTCCATAGAAGAAAAAGTGCACAGGACAAAGATTGCTAAACCTAAAGTAATAACAAGAAGCAGTGTCTAGAAATGGCTGTCAGACATTCAGAAACTAGAAATAGACTATTTATTTTAAAATTTGATAACAAAGTAAATGCTGGAACAAGCTACCACATAATTCTCCATTTCCTGATACCTTTCCATCAACATTAGAGATACTTTTCTGAAAGAAGTTATTTTCTTTTCTATAGAATATCACTGTGACAGGTAGTAATACAGGATACACTAGAGATGAGATTCAAGCATTTAATAATCCCTTGTACATAAATTCTATGGACAGCTATGTTACAAATGTTTCATTACTGTACTGTAATAACCTGCATTGTTCTTGTGATATTAATACCAGGGATGAACAGTATCAATTTCATGCTATAAACCTAATTATTTAATTAAAAATACATGCTCATATCCCACGACTTTATTATATTAATATCCTTAAAAATCCTGTATTTGGTGATTCATAAAGGAGGGTTTTTTCAGTCTTCTCTCCTTCCTCTAAAATAACGGTGCAAGGTTCTTGTTCCTCACAGAATCCTGACATCGACATGGGACTTCCATGGTTTAACTTCCTGGCCACTACAATGTCACAAAGAATTCATATTTAAAAGCTGAATCTGTAATATCCCAAATGCTGCTTTTTTTCCCCCCCGCAAGAGAAATGGCAGTAAAATAGCAGCAATTTTTTAGGGTGCAACTTGAAAGACAAATAACCAAAAGGCCAACCACTCTGTGAAGACAATGTAAAAACAAGGATTAGTCCAAATCCAAGCATGTAGACAAACAACAGCAAAGAAAAAAAAGCTAAACTAGTAAGGGAAAAGACAGTCTGTTGAAAAGCTGAATTATGGACAAATATTTGGGATAACTAAAAATAAACTGAAATCTTCTTGGAATAACATCCCTGTACAGAGTAGCAATACATGAAGATAACCATGTCTGGAACACTGCTCGAGAGAACCACTGCAGATAAATAGAGACAAGCATGTTGATATATCCTGAAGGAGAACAGTGGAAGAGGTGTATGTATCAAACCTAGTCACTAGTTCCAGGCTGACTTCCTAAGGAAATTAGGTTTATGCCATCAAACTGCCTGTCTCATCTGCAGGGTTATTCTGCAATTCCCTATTAACAGTTTGAATTCTATTAGCCCATTCTAGCCAAAGAGGATTGGAAAGAACGTCAAGTGTCCAAAGTTCCCAACTCATCCTGTCATGCATCCGTGGCATGTAAAAGAGAGTGCACAGGACTAGACTCACTTAATGCAACATCACTTTAGCAGTACCTGTCCTCTGGCTGCAACCAGCTGATCAGGTGGTGCAGCACTTGCAACCACTCAATACTGAGAACAGGGATTCATCCTCCCCTAACCACAAGCAGTCCTTAAGACCCATTGGACATTCAGACATGTCTGGCACTAAATTTGAGAGGGTTAAAGTCATCTTTCTGCCTGTACTAATTGGAAGAAAGAGAGACAGCTAATTATAGACTTTTTAGAAAAACTGCCTGTTATTGAAGGCAGCTCTCCTATCAAAGGAAACTCTCCTTTGTTGATAAAGCACGTGCGTGTAAAAAGCAGATTTACCAACTTTATCTTTTAATCTTTTATGTTGGATTTGAAAAAGCATGTGAGCAGTGACTAAGGATTTGTACTCAGCTAGTGGTTCTGGAATCATGAAAGCAGTACAACTCGTAAGTTGTGAAGACTTGTATTATTTATCAGTCAAAGGCTGAAACCACCAAGAACATAACTTCAAAGAACAAGGTCAAAGATTCCACAAAGCACTCATTTGCTCTTACCTGTAGAGATACAATTATATGTTGAAAACATGGCAAAAATGCAAACATGTTCTGGTAAGAATCCAGTAGCAAAAAATATTTAAAAACCAAATTAAATAAAAAATCATAAGCAACAACCTAAAATGAACCTTAAATTTTTCCTTCAGAAACTTTGTATTTAGTGTGCAAGGGATTGTAGGTTTTCTTGTTGAAATACCACACTAGTTACTGAAAGCACCAGAGAGAGCCTCATAGCCTACACGTTATCAAGATTACTGCTGGCACTTTTGGTTGCGGAACTGCTCAAGAGGGCAATCCTCCTAAACACATAATCACAGAAAGCTTTGAGTTTTTTTCTTTTAATATAGATGTTCACATAAAGTTTCCCAACCCTCTTACATAAACTATTGCACTGTTCATATACAACACTCCATAATGTAAGAGGACACTACAGCAAGATACTTTATATTAATTTGGTAACAGCTGCTCTAGCAACGCTTCTACAACTTACTCAGGAAAATCCATGTCTTTTCTTCAAATATTGTTAAAAGGCAAAATGTTTTTATAATAATTTAAGTTTAAATATAGATATACTTCAAAAGGGGCATTCTGAGAAATAAAGAAATTGCTGAAGGAAAATGAGCATATATGTACTTATTCAAAACAACTCCAGTTCCAAGTAAATCCGACTGAATTGGAAATGATGTCCCAATGCAAATTAAAAGAAAAATTAAAGATTAGGGCCAGTGGCGAAATTTCTAGCAAAACCAGGAGAGGTGTACTACATAGTTGTATTGCTTGTAACAACGGGCATATGAAGGCTGCCAAGCTTCTGGGAACACCCCTGCAGCTCCAGTAATATTTTAGATGGATACTGAAAACTGTGCTGGACCACGCAACACTGTCATCTCGTAAAGAGCTTCAAATTGCTTTAGTGAATGTTTTACAAACTAGTTATCTTTATCCTTTTATAAAGCCAGTAAAGTTACCTATAACATGTTTAGCAGGTTTCAATGTCTCTGTAATCAAATTATTTTGAACCTTCACAAACCACTTTCTAAAAAAACCTTTTTCTTGATAACCAAAACAACTTGGTTTTTTAATGGAATCCAAATAACATTGCCACCTACAGACATGGCCTATCCTCAAAGGTGTTCTTGTTCAATAAAAGCTCTTCACAGACAGACAAGAACAGAGCTAAAGCAGTCCTTACAATACTGCACTGTTGTTCCTTTTGACATACTCAGTGGAGCATGTAAAAAGCCTATGATGGCTGCTAGAAAGGGTCAAAGCAGAATGGACCTGTCTCAAATACCAGCTATGCATGGACTTTTCCTAGTCAGGAGACCTGCCACAGCAAATTGAGAATTCCAGGTGTCTGGCTCAACTCTAGCACTGTGTTAGTCTCACAAGCTGAGAGCCAAGCCTAATGCACTGTGAGCTGATAGTCACAACTCCTAATTAAATAGAAATTGTAGATACAAAATAATTACCTGTCACTAAACAAGGCAACAGGACACGAGGAAATGGAACGAAGCTGCATTAGGGTGAGCTCAGACTGGACATTACAAAAAGGTTTTTCACTGAGAGGGTGGTCAGTCATTGGAACACATTCCCCAGGGAGGTGATCATAGCACTAAGGCCATCAGAGTTCAAGGAGCAACTGGACAATACTCTTAGCCAATGGTTTTAGGTAATCCTGGGAGAAGCAGGAAGTTGGACTCAATGATCCTTATAGGTCTCTCAATTTGAGATATTCTACATTTCTCAGTTTTCATGTACGTCACACCTAAGACATGATTCTTTCAAAGTTTCTTTGAGCTGATGATGACCTCAGCCTTCTATTTTTTGTCTCAACCATATTTTTAAGTAATTTCTTACATACACTTACCTTTCAGTGGACATCTACATCAACACATTAACGCTCCAGAGGCTTTTTTAAGCACTGATTTCCTTTGTATCAATACAAGAACCACTGGGTACTGAATCAGGAACACCACTGGTCTGCCCAAAACAGGTTCCCACCTGGAAGACCTGCAAACCCTTACAATTCTAAAGGTTACAGATGAAAAGCACGTGCCTTGGACAAGAAACTGTTGACTAGCAATGAAGTGTACTGCAGTGTGGACTAGTTATTAGAATGGTAATGGATCACAAAAACCCAAAAGATAAAAATTCATTCATTCTGAGACAAGTGCTTATTGAAACACCCTTTTTTACACTTAAAATTCAATAGCATTAAATAGCACTGCATGTTCTTCAACAAGTCAGGTCATATTCTACAAATAAACAGCAGTAAAATCAGCAGTGCTGAATGGTGTTCACATAACTCCTTGAAGGAAGAGGATTTCCTCACCTGAATCACATGAAGTTTCAGCAGCCATCATCAGCAATTCTTGTAATAACCTCCCTGATGAATTAGTTTGCCTTGGACTTCCATTGGAGGCTTTTCCTTCACAGTTTGTTATGCCCAAAGGAAAGGTGCCTTCATGAAGAGCATGACTGTGATGTTTCACACATGCAAACTCCCCAGAGGCTGAAATCGGAGAAGTTTCTCCAGTACCACCATCTGTTTTATCTGAATTGAAAACATTTGTCATCAGTTTAGGTATGGAAAAGAAGTGCTTTGCACTTCATGAGGAACATTAAGATGCACATTCTATTCTACAGAAATGACCTGCTGAATTTGTACGGTCTCCATTTTAATGAATTTAGTCATATCACATCAGTAAACACCTTTGCATCACAGTCTATGGATTATACAGGCTGAAAAATTAAACAGATCATAGACTTCTCAAAAATTAATTGCTAACTCCACCGAAGTATTTCTTCAAAAAAAATTCAAACTAATCTTTCCACATAGAAAATCCAACAAAACTTTCAGTAACTTCTCCAGATCATGAGGCCACATAACTTATCTGCTCTGGTTTAAAGATTTCTTTCTCTACAACCTAGCCCACAAAACAGCCCTTTTTGGCCACCCAATGCAGTCAAAATATCAAGTTTTTACCGCCTACCATGACCAGTGGTTTGATAATACAGGAATAAATCAGCTGTGGATCATAATAGTACTATACAGCTAAGTGTAAGTTACTAAGCCAAGTGCTTTTGAGAACATAAATATATTCTTCAAACTAAACCTTCCCCAATAGAACCTGCTATCTAATCAAGATACCAAATCGGTCCAACAAGAATTAGTCTGCATAAACTGATGCTGACTAGCATTAATTACTTTTCTTTAATTGAAGGATGTCCCATATCAGCTGTTTCATTATTTTGCTCACAATGAATGCCAGCCTGACAGGCCTATAATTACTCAGATTGTTCTGTTGAGCCCTTTTAAGAACACAACATTAAAAACTTCGTAAAATAAGCATCACATTTTAGATTTGAGGAGACCTTGAAAAAAAATTAATTGTTTACCTCTAGAAAACATGAGTTTGTTGTACCTGTTAATTAATGCTCCTTACAGAGAATTGCAAAGCATTGGCTGCAGACTGTAACAAATATATTTATAAAATTATAACTGCTCTCCAAATTTTTTTTTTAACAAGTGTTTTTTAAATAGAAAAAAACAACATAAAAAGATGGTCTAAAAGTTTCTGTAGAAGCTTGATATTAACACCTCACTTGAAAGATTTCACAGTCACTTTCTTGGTATGCTCAAAAGGTAAACCTTCAAACAAAACCTACCAATTTCTCTTTAGAGTTATTGTACAACTGCCTATTAACACAGACCCTGCCAAAAAGAAAAATCAACAAGGAACTTACATCATGGAATAACCATGAATTCTGTTTTCCTGGCGAAATTTTGTTTAAATTATGATTTTCTATACAGACACTCAAAGGACAAACTTTCCTGAACTACAACCCACTTTGCTAGTATATAAGTTACACCTTAAGAAAGGCAACAATATCAGCTATTATTTCCTAATCATCTCTAAGATTATATTCCTCCAATCTACTTCTCATAACAGCATTTATATATATTTTATATATTACCTGCAAAAGAGAGGCTGCAACTCTTCGGTGTGTCTACCTCTGGTATAACACTAAGTTCATGCTGTTCCAAACCAAGCCCTAACTTGACTTTTGTCACCGGTGGTTTGGAAGATCTCCGTTTCTGTTCTCTACAGAGAACTTTATCAGATTGTTCTGTAAAACAAAGTTTAGCATGTTGCAATAATATGTGTACATATTATTGTACACATATAAAACACATCTCAAATTAACTTGGAGAGATGGAAGAGAACTCCAGCTCAGCTGTAAACCAATAAAAATTATAATGAAAAATAACATACAGCCTTACCAGTCTGCTCAACTGGACCAATGCACCGAGAAATCGTTTCACTTCTGTGAAATTTACTCCTGCCACAATTCTCTTGCTGGTAGTTTTCTGAGACTTGGAAAAAGGCAGTTCTATTAATCCAGTCAGGATTTCGTGCCTCTGTCACTTCTTCATTTGGGCACGTATGTCTCACCTGAGAAGGGGGGAAGCAGTTTTATGTAAGATTTATACTAATTTATCAAACAAGCGTTTTCTCTTGTGTGTATTCCACACAGGACAATACTAAGCAAGTTGAGAAAGTAGTTCAAGTATGTAGGATACCAGATAGATCTGGCTAGCTCACAGAAACATTTGGACATAGAGGAATTTTACTTAGCTCTACAAACCTAACATGCTAAAACACAATTAGTTACATTTTCAAGGCCTTTGTGAGATTAGATCAGAATACTCATCATTTTTAACAGAAACAATTTCTGAAAAGTCTGCTTTTACTTTTTCAGCTCCTGAATTCAAGAATTTTAGCTGCTTGGAGACTGCAAAATCAAAAGACAGGAACTATATAGGGAACAGTTATTCTTCTAAGATGGCTTCAGTTGAAAAAAAACACAAGGGGAGCAAAAGGAGGCTCTTTAGAAGCTCAAGAATAAACTTGGATCTTTCCTCCGTTACTGAGAAACAAGCAAATTACAAGTCAAGACTGCAGCTGCCAAACCAATTTCCTAGTGAGTACACACAAAAAGACAAGCTTTAAAAATAATCTATTCAAGATGCCTATGATATCCTTTCAGGTATTGCTTAAGTGTTTTTAATACGAGGGCTATTTTTACACATAGAGGTGCATTTACAGATATGAAGACAACTCTACCTACAGGAATTTCAGACAACATAACAATTTCAATAGGCATTATGCTCAGAGACCAAGCACGGACATTCACAGTACCTCTGTTAGACTGAACAAAACTGTGCTCTTGGGGCTTACAGAGGAAAAGTACTGATTACAAATCACAAGTCCTAATTAAAATTTTCATTATGGTAAATCACCTAAAACTATCAACACTCCATGGGGTACTCTGCTAATTGGTAGCATTGACTCATGAGTTTGATCACCTCCTAGATGATTCCCCATGCAAAGTGCTTATAAAGCTTACCTGCTTGTTTAGAAATTCTTTCAAAGCCTCTTGCTGTCTCTGCATCTGTTCTTTCAATTTATCTTGCTTCTGTAAAAGTAGTTGTTCCTGTATTCTCTGTTTAGAAAGAAGAGCTTCTCTTTGTGCATCTAGCTGTTCTTGCAATTCTTTCAAATACTTTTGCTGAGCTTGGATGCTTTCTGATGAGGCCAACACTCTGCCCCTTAAATTTAATATACCAGAATAATTTAACAAAGGTGCATCTCCTTCCCTTGATATCAAGAATTCCTCAACATTCTGGGCTTTAGATTCTTCATGCTCTAGAATCATGGGTTCAGAAAGACTGAGGAATTGATCAGGGCTTGTTTTGCTGGTGCTCTCTACAGATCCCTGCTGACAGACTGAAAGATCAGCTGAGGCTGATCTCTTTGTTGGTGGCAGGAGGGATGTCTTAGATGGATGCCCTTCTCCAGCTTCTGTCTCTGTTTGATAGTTAGGTATCATCTGAGCTAACTCTTTGGAGTGTACTGTTTCTGAAGACTCAGAGGAACTTTCTGCAGGCAACACAAATCTAACGTGTTGTCGCTGTGCTTCTGGTTGTATTCTTACTGCAGTGACTTCTTTCCTGACTGACCCTGATGGTAACCGGGACTGGGATGGTTCCCTGATGTGATTATTGGCAGTTTCAAACATTCCCACTTGTTCCTGTGAAGGACAGTCACACGGCAAGTAAAATTCTCCATGCTTCGATTTTGGTGCTTCTGAAAACCGCACTGATTTTCCAGGACAAATGTTATGCATTTGCTCTTCCTGCTTCTGTGAAGATGGTTTTTCCAACATATGCAATGCTCCTGAAAATGCAGGTAATGACTCTGCATATTCTTGGGCATGCACTTGTTCTCTTGCCTGGTATTGTGTTCGCTGTGCTCCTTGCCTCTGTAGGAGTGGCTCTGACACAGGCTCTAAATTAATGGATTTTGTTTCCACTGAGCTCAGAGGTGTTGCAGAAGTAGACAAGTACCTCTGCTTCAGTGTACTCTGATACTCCTGTAGATGCTTTCTAGCTTCTTCAATGGTCTGTTTGTGCAACCTGAACAGAGTGAAAACACGAATCTTTTCAGAGCAGTGCAAAAAGAAACACAATTTCAATAACCAAAGCAATTCCAATTACTTTGAACAGGCATTCCATAAAGACACTTTACATTTCATAAAGACTCTTACCTTTTTTGCTGCAGGAGGCGTTGTTGAAAATTACGGATCGTCTGCATATGACTGTCTTCTCTTGGACTCCTGGTTTCTGATACAGTAGTCTAATCAAAATAAAATAACTTTAATTGCACATATACAACTAACTCACAGAAAGCTATTATGGCAACAACCTTAAGCTGTATGTTCTTCCTCCTAACATTATAGAATCCACTGGGTACCACCATGTTTGAAGTCTGTGAGATTTCAGCCTGAGGCAATGAAGCTAAAGGAGTTTCTAGAACAGATGGCCCACAGCCACAGTCTCTCTATGCACACACCATCAAAGTCAATGGTGCTTACAGAAGCTCAGCCTAAAGAGGTAAATATACCCTGCAAAGTCAGAGAGCAATGAGCCAATACAGCTGCACATCCAAGGCAATCAGACTCTCAAAAGAGTACAGGTTGTGCAAATGAATCAAGATTTTATATATAAAGAAGACTACTTTCCTTCAACATTCTCCATAAATTCCTCCTCTTTAAGTAGCTGTTCGAGATTTAAACAGACAGACAAAGGCAGATTTTTGTGTCTTTCTTTTCCCACTATGATTTCTTTTTTCTTTCTTGAAAAAGGTTAAGTCTACATGCACAATCATTATGTGATTCTGATCAGATTTTACTAACAGGTATTATAAACAGACGTGCTGTCCCTTGGACTGTAGAGAGACAATACAATAGCAAAAGTCACAGAATCATAAAATCACAGAATATCTGAGTTGAATGGGACCCAAAAGGTCATCAAAGTCCAGTTCCTGGCCCTGCACAGCACCATACCCAAGAGCCACAGCATGTACCTGAGAGCACTGTCCAAACACTTCTTGAACTCTCTCAGGCTTGGTGCTTCTCTGGGAAGCTGTTCCAGTGCCCAACCACCCTCTTGCCTAAAAACCTTTTTTCATAGTATCTAACCTAAACCTCCCCTGACACAGATTCATGCCACTCCTTTGGGTCCAGTAATAGCATGTGAAATAAAGCTAGTACACTAGAAAAGGAAGGCTTTATACATACAAACTTCTAATTCACAGCCTAAGAAATAAAAATTGTCTTGACTGATATAGTTTAGAACTGGTAAATGGTGTTCTTTACTTTTATTATAATAGTAATTTAACACCCACACACAATTTTCTATAATTCTTCACCTCACGTTCCGTTTGGTTCTGCTGATCTGTGGAAGGGAGACTGTGGCTTTGCACCAGCTGACCTTGCTCTTCCTCTTCTTTTTTTTTCTTAGCCTCCTCCAAACAGGTTTGCATTTGGATCTTGAGATAATCAGCCTCCAAAAGAGCTTTCTCTTCCTCAATTTTTTTAATTAAGGCCAGCTGCTCCTGTTTCTGTTTCTCTATTTCCTCATTCTATCAAAAAGAAAAATGAGGGGGTATCTCTAGAACTGAATGACAAAGAAACCAGACTGCTCACACGCCACCACCACACACAAACCTTTGTTCCAAATTACAGAAGAAATTCTATTGCTTGTGACAGGTATTTCCAAATTGCAACAGGCCTTTTAAAAGTAGTTCCAAAGTTTACAGGAATAACTTTGTTTTAATGGCTCAATATTTCTAACAATCTCTGAATCCATTTACTATTGCATTATTACCCGTTCTGAAATTATTTAAAATGGATAAAATCAGAATCCATTCAAGACACATGATCACTTTCCAAAGACTGCAAAAGAAGTCCTTTTCTTAAACTTATTTGAGAAATCTATTTTGCATTTTACTGAGTTTTTCATCAGAGTTCAACATATTTAAACATTAATTCAAGCTTTACAAAAGCTTCTGAAATAGCTAATGTATAACCACTTAGAGAGCAATCTATAAACCTCTGAAGTAGTCTGTTTATTTTCATTCTCTTTCCACGTACTTATCAGACAATTCACTTAGATCCACACTTAGTAACAGCATATGTGCTTTTAGAATGGAAGCAAAGAAAAACTTCAAAGTACTGGCAAAGATTAAGCAGACAACAGCCTTTAATGACAGTCTGAATGGGGATGTCAGGAAAAGCAACCCGAGAAAAAGCTGGGCCTGAGAACAGTTAATGTGGACACAGCAATATGTACACCTGGCCAGGTGCAAAGCGGGAGGAAATGAAGGTTAAAGAAAGTAGCCACACTTCCATAAAGGATTTGTTGCTTGGAGCTTTTTTCTAAAATATTATTATTTTAATAATATTTTATTTATTTTATTTTATCCCTTTATTTCTGAACTTCAACTGTACAATTCAAGGCTGCATATAGACCCACTTTTTTTTACTGGTAAACCACCACATAACATCTGGTAGGTCTCTCGGGATACAACAAAAATTAAAATACAATGAAACACATACACAATACATATAATGAAATAATACACATAGTTATTATTTTCTAAATATAATAAATATAGCATTCCCAGAGACACAAAAAACTTTCTGCATCTGCTTCCTAGATAATTTAAAAAATTACTCAAGGTGTGTATGCTTTTCCTGTCACTTTAAACACAATCCCAGAGACTTTCCTACATTATCACACAGGGTTAATAAAGTTTTCAGAGTTGTGTATTGCTGACTATATCCTCCCTTTATAAAACAAAAGGTATTCATGTACAACTGGGATTCTCATTTAACCATGGTTATATCCCTTGCCTACAGCACTCGCTAGATTTGGGGAAACTGGGTGTTTCCACTCTACTCTAAATTCCAGCTACAGCTTCATCATTTTTGAAAAATATAGAAAATGTTACAGTAAAAGTTTAAATGTTAAGAGCGCCTATAGCTGCTGTATAACCTGAAACATTTTTAAATCTTCTGTAAATAATTTTTTTACACCACAACTGAGATAGCAATAAATACAAATACACTTACCCACTTCTGTCTCTCCGCTTCTATTCTAATTTTAGCTGCCTCTTCCATTCTGATTTTAGCTGCTTGTTCTTGAGGATGGATTAGAACTGACTTTTCATCTGCAACTGTATTTTCCAACATTTTCACATGGTCTAAAATATACATGTTATTTAGCTGTAATTGCAGTCAAGAGCAATCCTTGCTTTACAGTTTCCCAATATCTCTAAACAAATGCATAAGCTGCTCTTGAACAGATCTCTATTTTACTTCTCTGCCTGTCTCCATAAGCTGGAAAATCAGCTTTTTATATTATTTTAGTCTTTAATGGCCCTTTATTATGTGCCTTGCTTGAATACACAGTAATGTCCCAGCTTCAATGAGACTGAAAATTACTTCTAACAGATTACTTGGGAGCCCAAGAGCAAGATCATCCTGAAGAATCAAAAGCCACACATCAACCTCTTGGAAGAAAGAGGGTCTAAAACTGGCAGTCACTGGGCAAATGATGTAACATTTGGCTATTGCACAAAAAGCAAGTCTCAATCCTGTACTGTTAGCTTCAAGGAGCAGCACATTTTCCCCAGGGCATGGTTTCACTCACGCTGCACTCTCCAATCCCCAGGCATTATGCTGGCATACCCATGTACACAATGCAACTGAATCACTTTATCTTGTTTAAAAAAACAAGCACCCTATGAAAGCAAAAAAACCCCAAACAACCAAAACACATGCCACAACTCAATGACTTTAAAACTTCAGATATCCCACTCAGCATACAAGATCAACACTAGCCCAACCAGAAGGGCACCAAGGACAGACATGGCAAGTAACTCCAAGATGATCTGGCTACCAAACAAATTGCAATGTCTAACTGCTATAAATTCCCATTTTACAAAAAGGCTTTTCAGAATGGTGCCTAAAAGCAGAAAAAAAACTAATCAGCTTATGCTTGTCTTGGGCATTTATAGCTGTGAATCTCCAAAGAAAGCGGCTTTTCCAGTTCAACAGGTACAGAACTTCAATGCCTACTTCTGCACTGAGAATTCTATCCCTGGAGGCAAAAACATATTAAAGCACAGCAACACCAAGTGTGACAACAATTTGGGTGAGATTTGAAGGATAGAAAGGTATTCTGGACATCTGTTCTCTTCAAGATCTTAGTGGACAGGTTGGAGTTAAGAGCAAAAACCTCTCCTATTTGTGGTTTCAACAAATCCACAGTGCCTTATGGGCACAGATAGGAAACTGTACTTTCGTTCACCATGACAAAACATTGAACTCTGAAAGCTCATTAAACAGTTTTGTCATAGCCACCCTGTACAAGTCTTTGCTCCTACACAACAAACTTTGATGCAAGTATGTACCACGTACCTTTGCCTTCAGATACTGTATTTATCTGCTGCTCCTTGTTAAGTTCTAAATCACATAATGGTCTCTCTTCACTAGCAATTGTGCCTGATTCAATAGTCTCAAATTCACTTTGACTCTCTTTCTCACTTTTTGACGTCCACTCCTCTTTTTGGCTTCTAATCTTGTTCAACAATTTCTTTAAAGCAAGTTTTGATCGAGGTTGGCAGGCTTTTCCTTCTTCATGCCCTATAAAGAATATATACTGTTAGGAGTTTTCGTTAATGAATATCTTCATATCATAAAAAAGAAAAACCCTATTTTTTTATTGCTTACAGAGTTGGACAAATAGCTCAGATGTATTTTTAAACTCTTAGCTATATTTTCTCTTACCTGCAAGAGAGAAACAGTAATTTGTCTCTGCAAGCTATAAAAGAAGGGCTAAGTTGGATGTAGTGTTTTATAGTCAAACTGTAGCAGAAATACGCAGTACTATCCCCACACCTGCCCTCTGTGTTGTACCAGCCCTGGCAACACAATGCACCACAGATCAAACACCAGACTGTGCCACCCAAGGGATGCAGAGGCGCTTGGCCAAGCAGCAAAGGTCACTGAGACACTTCTGGCTCACATCACATGACCCTGGACACACCAGAAGCAAACAGGACACACTCATGCATCCATTCCAGCCTACTCACAATATGCAGCAGCTCAACCACAAACTTGACCATAAAGGACACACAATAAGCAGACTAGAAAGCTTTAACTCTGAAATATCTCAAAATGGAAAATATTTAAGTTCACACAGCAGCATCAGTCCATAATTTATACTAATTAAATAGGAATAATTAGGGCTACTAACAGTGTAGCTCTAAAAACTGAAAATTATTCTCAGTATACTAATGAACTGAAGCATATCAGAAAAAGAACTCACATTTTCGTTTCTAAATTCATAATCATTAGGGTATTATCATCTATGCTAAACATAAACCACATGATACTGAAATATTTTACACACATTAAGAAGTTTTACTAGTTAAAGCATTTTAGTTATTACTCAATTTATTTGATATACTAGACTAATCTTTTCTAACATAAAATGAAAAGGTTTAAGTTAAATATGAAGTTTAGAAGTTTTACTTTCTGGTTCATTAGGGACCTTCTCTTCTATCATATGTTCTGATCGTTGTTGAGTATCACAAGGAAACTCTGGTTGAGTGTCACAAGCAGATTCTTGCTCCAAAGAGATATCAAGGTCATTATCTCGAGCTCTGTTAGAAGGCGCTGGCAAAGGTTGTGGCTCAAACTGCAAAATCAGGTCTCCTTTCATGTCTAATTAAAAGAACACAATGAAATAAAATGACCATTTGGAATACAAAGCAAACAACATTGCAAGACTACACTCACACACCAATCCCCAGGAAATTCAAATATCAATAGGTTGTTTCACAACAGATTTAATCCAACTTTTTTTTCCCACCAAAATAGAAGATTCAAAACTGTTTAGATCAATAGCCATCTATTCATTCAGAACCTCCACAGCAGTTTCCACTAGAATATGCTACATTTTTCAAAATAAAAGTTGATGTGATAAAAGGCTCATCTTTACACCAAAAGCAGCTCATAGGAAAAACAGCACACGATCCCAGTAACTTCATCAGGGAAAAGACACACCCTGACATGGCTGCTCACAAGGCTGCCACAGGAGAGTGATCTCATGGTCCAGGTGTGAAACCGCACAACAGGAATTCTCCCATGATCACCTAACTGACTGAGGGGCTTACTGCCTACAAGGGATGTGGGGCACAGGGGAGGATCACCTTGGAATTGTATGCTTTTTACGTAGGAGAGGAAGCCAAGGCAGGGAAAGGAAAGGATCAAGTTAGTCAGGGGCAGAACAAGTATGAGATAACAATATAAAAATAGTGAAGTAAAATGAGATAGTCAGTATTGTTGTCTGGTCATACACTGTGCCTGACAGTCTGTTCTGTATTCTCACTAAATTCCACTTGTAACTGTTTCCCAATGTGAGGAACACTGTATTTTGTATGCATGTGTGTGCACAGATATATAAGGGCCAGTAACTGGAATGGGGACCAAAAGTCACAGGTGCACCTGTGTCTAAAGGACTGACGACTGCAGAGACCATAATGATTGCATTTAGGTGGGTATGAGTATCAGCATGCAGTGGCTAGCAAATCACAAGCTACACTAGCCAGCAAGAATGGTAAGAGGCTCAGGAATTATGCATCAGGCAGCTGTAAGACTGGGCTGGGTACTGCAGAGGCCAGGGAATCTACAAATTGCCTAGTAGAGGGATCAGGAGATCCAAGCATTCAAGCCAGCTACAGAGGAAATGAAGGGATCCTAAGAAACCTGCCAGCACATGTGTGCGCATCTCCAAGACTACAAGAGGATCCAGGGTCAGCTGCTGGGCAGACTGAGTATATAACATCAGTTCCCACAGGAATCCATTGCCTGTGCATGTCTGCGCATACACTCACATGGCCAGCTGGGTCTGTGTAGCAACAACCGGAGTGAAGCAGCAGATCCTGGGAGTTCACATGCCCAGGAGCCAGCAAGTGGGAAGACTAAGGATCAAGGGCCAGCTGCCAAGTAAGAGTGAGTGCCTAAAGCTATTCACCGAGTGATCCATAGCACATATTTGAGCACATGTGCATTTGAGTGCATACAAGAGCATGAGAGGTAACTGTAAGGCTCCAGGCTCCAGGAAGAATCACTGGGCAGACTGGCTAAGACCTATGGAGGATCTGTAGTACAGCAGATAGAGACCTGGGATACAGGGGACAACTACTGGATAGACTGAGTGTCTAAGACCAAATGCTGGAGGGATCCATACCATATGTACAGACATACATCCCACTAACAGGCCTTCACCTTGATCAGCCAGAGCAGGAAACAGAAGGAGGCCATTTGTGCTGTGTTTCCCCTGTTGGCCTGCACGGCCCGCTGTGTGTACATGCCCTGGAAGGCTGTGTGTGCCTGTGCCTACTGTCAATACACACACGGCCTTGCTACCGGCTGGACTTGGGCAGAGGCAGCTGCAGCAGCCTCTCCTCTACTGGGTACCAGATTCAGCAACCTCCAGCAAAGAACTTACTCCAGTCTTCACTGCACATTTCTTCAAATGCACACTCCAATTCTCTCTGCCTTTCTTCTTTTATTTCCAGGCGTTTGTACGGTGGCACTGAAAGCTGAGGTGGCATCTGTGCCACAACCTGCCTCCTGCGCATTCGATCCTGAGCTTGCATTTGCTCCAGCTCTTCCAGGAGCCTTTTCCTGTCCTTCAAGTATAAAGAAGAGATGACATAAACCCTTAGTGTTCACATTCAGACAGCCACACATCAGGACTGATACAAAATGCTTCCATTTGGTTACCATGATGTTTGTTTCATCTTTAATGTTCAAAGTTAATCTTATTCTAGGGAGAAAGTGCTTCCTTAGGAGAAGGCTGTGTCAGACCTTTAGACACAGGAGTCATCAATACTAACTAGAAGATTTGATGTTAAATAAAGGATCAGACTTAACACCTGTAGGCCAACTTTCCTCAAGAAAATGAAATCTTGTTTTATAAAGTAAATGAGTACTTCTTTTGGCAAGTTACTTTTGTTAGTACATAATTCAGCAATTGCTACTTTTTAAGATGTAAACTAAATACTCTGGCACACTGAGTATATGTGAGAACTAATCTAAAAAAAAAAAAAAGAAGTTTGTTAGGGGCTTTTTCTGTTAATTTCAGGAGCACCAGTAATATTTCCAGAAACCCCCATCTTAGTTTGGTTACTCATTCAGGTTCAATCATATCTCAGCTGAAAAAAAGGAAGCTTTTGCTTTTTCTAGCCACCAAAAATACTTGTGAAGCTAACAGACAAAAAATTTTTGAGTGCAGCTCTCAGTACAAAGATTTTTCTCAGTAGTTCAGTTTTTACTTCTTAAAGGAAACAATTTCAACATTTCCAGACTTGCACACTAACAGAATGTCAGTCTTTAAGTAAAAACTTTGAGAAGTTTTCAAAAAATCAAAAACCCTGTTACCTTCTTAGCAATATTTTTTCCCCTGAAGTACAGAATAACCAACTGCAACTAAAGCTAATAAGGAAAAGTAGAACTCATTACCTATTAAAAAAGTTTTGCTTGACTATTACCTATTCGTTAATAGTTGGTCAAACATTCATACAACAAAAATAAGAGGATGTTCTTTCCTTTTCACTTCTTCCAGATGCCAAAATAAGCAAACAGATTTTGACTTTTTTTTTGAAAAGACATTCTGCAAACTTCATTTAGTCCATCAATCTCTCTCCTGTAAATGTAATTCCTTTATTAATTACCTACCTACAACTTACTTAACAGTGGTCGCTCTGACATTAAAAACAGGCGTAACTACTTTGCCTACCTTGGCCAATTGGATCTTCTTCAAGGCATGACTTCCTCTAACATGTGCATTTTCAAGCTGCTTTCTCCTCTCCCTCTCTGCCTCCCTCTGCAGCTCCTCCAAACGTCTCCCTTCTTCTTCAGCAGCTATATGAGCATCTGGCTGGCAGTCAATCAATAGTTTAGTCCACGAAGTTCTTTGATTGTTTAAAGCATATGTAACAATAAATAAATGAATAATTCTGCAGCAAAAGCACTTTAAAAATGACATACAACGCCATATGAGCATCCTTGAATGTTTATGCTGCAAGCAGGACGAAGCTCATTTTTTACCTTTGGAAAAAATGCATATTTACATATTTTAAAGTTTAGGTGTCAGAGTTTTCCACTTTCAAGTTGTATCAGGGATAATAATTTATATGATTCATTTGTCACAGCAGAGTGGTTATTTTTCCTACAATATATGGTAAAGTGAATAATATGGTCAACGTTACAGATTGAGTACTTCTATCTTCATGATTTTGTTTTAAACAAGGGGAAAAAAACCTTGAAATATTTTCAATCTCATTTGGGAATCCAGAAACAATGTGCAATTTTCAAAGAAGAAAAATCTTACTAACATGAAAATAAAAAAAATACTTAGGAAAAAAATCATTCCAAATAAGCAAGAGAAATATAAGTCAAGTCAGGGAGTACACTGCTAAAAAGAGGGGAAAAGAGAAAAGCAGAGCAACTGCAGCTATCAATTCAGCATAAGCCATAAGTCTTCCAGTTTGGGTGTTTAAACATGATGCCAGTCTTGTGATCTCACCTTCTAATAAAGGCCTGTTCGCAAGGGACTGCCAGGTGTGATCCCCCAAGTGACTGAGCACAAAACAGGCTTTACAAGTCTGCCCATCTGAGATTCTCTTTAGTAAGTAGTGTAAGAGCTGCTTTATACAAGTTCATCTCTTTAAACAGGTTCTAGAAAACCCAATAGCTGATATCCAGCCACTGCACACAATGTAAAGAAACATTTATGCAAGCCTGTAGTACAAACACTTGGAGTTAATCACCTGCTTTCTGTCCACTTCTCTGTCCACCAATGCTTCAGAAATATGGTAACGTGTAAGAGAAAAGTTGCCAGGACCAGAAGGCTTCATTGCAACAATCTTTTGTACTTCAAAACTCTAGGAAGAAAAGTACAACTACAGCTGTATCATACACAGAACATTATCTCCAGCAAAGCAACTAAATAGAAGTGATCTGTAAAGCTAAATTATTATTAAAAGAAACACACTCCACCACATTCTGTCCTGAATATATTGTTTAAAGCCTTATATACATGTAATAATTAATAAACCACACTAGCACAAGGCAGATCTAAAGGGCTTTAATAACTGAGAGCATCTAACAGTCTTAGGCAAACCCCTGCACAGAAATTGACACTCATCAACATCATGTTTCAAAAGCACTAATTTAGAAGCACTTGAGTTTAATGCACTAATACAAATCCCACTTACAAGAGCTGTCACACTCACCTCAGAGCAGGGCAACCACAGACCCACAATATAATTATCCCCAACAGCAAAGCAACACTTGTCAAGTACAGACTTGCTTCAGGAAACTCAGAGCCATTATGTCCAATTTATTAGTTGACCAGAGAAAAGAGCATTTTCTGTAACTTCACTGAAAAGCGTCTATTCATAGAATGCTAAGTCGCTGGGTTTTTAAAAAAGTTTTGGATACACTAACACATTTCAACTCTTTTCTGGAAGTTTGAGCAATGAGCCATCAGACCCTCCCTCTTCCTTGGCTTATTCTCATGTTCTCAGTAACAAAGTAGCCAGGTTAGGTAACTCAATATCCTGCAGGACCTGCCTTTAACATCTCCTCCATTACTTTTCTCCCAACTTCCTCTTCCTTCAACCTTCTCCTAAAAAGGGATTCTTATCCACATTGACTAAACCAGCAAGATTCACAGCTTGAGTGGTCTAAAACTAACCTGACCATAAAGCAATGCGCATGCACAAAGAGCAGCATTAAGTTTCAGGAATATCTTATCTCTGCATAAGAAAGGGCGAACAAAATTTCAGTATTGACTATCACTATTTTATGAAGACTGTAGAAAGTAAAGTCTTTAAATGAAAATCAAAGAATCACAGAATCATTAATGTTGGAAAAAACCTTCATCAAGTCCAGCCATCAACTCAGCAGTGCCAAGTCCACCACCAAACCATGTTCCTTAGTGCCACAACTCACATCTTTTAAGTATTCTTTTAACCATTCTCCAGGAATGGTGACTCCACTACTTTCCCAAGAAGCCTGTTCCAGTGCTTGACAAGCCAGCGAAGAAATTTTTCCTAATATCCAGTCTAAACCTCCCCTCGTGCAGCTTGAGGTTATTTCCTCTTGTCCTGTTACCTGAGCAAAGAGACCAACCCTCACCTGGTTACACCCTCCTTTCAGGCAGCTGTAGAGAGTGACAATGTCCCCCTGAGCCTCCTTTTCTCCAGACTAAGCACCCCCAGCTCCCTCAGCCACTCCTCATCAGCTTTGTGCTCCAGATCCTTCCCCAGCTCTGTTGCCCTTCTCTGGACATGTTCCAGCATCTGAATGCCTTTCTTGTCATAAGGGGCCCAGAACTGGTAAAACTACTTTTAGCCTTACCAACAGAACTTCAGTAACTTATTTTATGCTACTTAAACAAATGCATGTTATTTCTAGTAGGCAAAAAAATAAACTGCTAAATTTCTTAATCAATAAAAATCATACTAATTGGAATAGATCAACATTAACCAAAACACTTGCAGACACTGATTATTGCTATGAAAATAGACAAGTCCCAGGCCTAAACCTCATTAGTCAGATTACCAGTGCTTGCCCTGTACTGGGTTATTTTAGGAATGCACAATTAAACATATCTTCTGAATTATTTTTAAAACTTTTAAATAAACAAACCAATAACAAGTAATTATGAATTACAGGTAATCAATCAAACCTCCAGAATTTTATTAAAAAGCTGGGAAGATGTGACAGTTATGTTGGAGGCTGCAATTTTCCAGTTAATGTCAAAAGCAATTCAGGTTGAAAAAAATACCATGCTTCCATCATGCTTCCTCCCTCCTTTTTTTTTTCCTCCCTCCAAAAAGCAAGTATTTCTATACTAAAATCTGGCAAAACTGGAGCAGCAAAGTACCATGAAATGGGACAAAAAAAACAACAAAAACCCCATGACCCCAACTCTACAAATGCTATGAATACTAAAGCAGAGTATAGTAACACTTCTTAGCTTTTATTTTCATTACATAAAAATCTAATAGATCATATAAGAAAAAGTTTACAAGAGCTCTGCAACGCTTTTCAATAAAATGTTTAAAGTTTAACTTCAATTAAGTAACTTTTCATTTGATGTAACCAAATATGGCCTCAATTCCTAAAACCCGTACTTTTGAGAACCAAAATGGGTTTTCACAATGGAGGAAAAATACTTCTTTTGTAATTGGGTAAAGTAACAATAATAGCCGTATCTTTAGAGAATGTTTCTTATATTCTAAGTAATAGTGCAATGAACAACAGTGCCCTAACTCCTTTTTATGAAATTACAGTAAATTGTTATTGCAACGGAGCATCAGATTATGATTATAGTTGCATTTAATAAGCTCCTTATGCAAACTGATTCAAAAAACCAAGCAGACATATTCAGATGACCCGGTAATTTGCTGTAATTCACAGGATTTAAAGTTAAACAATTTAAATTCAGTGCCTGTTGAGTAACACATTTGCCTTCCCCTGAACTGACAGTCAATATCTTTTGTTTCCTCTCTCTTGAAGCAGAAACAGGAATAAAATCTCTTAATCTTTCAATTACTTAGCATTTCCCCCCATGAAGTACATGGCACCCAATAACTCTTTGAAGAAAATAACTTTATTCTTCACCCTGTGCCCTCCCAGCCATAGGTCTACAACAAAAGGATTAAAATCCATACAGATATGAAAACTAGGAAAAAGGCTTAAAGTCAGCTAGCCTTTAAATGGAACAAATTGACATGCTGTGCTATACTGAAACAGAGCAAACTCTTTCCTCAACAAAAACACATGTCTGCAAAATTACCTATTCAATTTGCCATTATCACAACATGAACTTCATAATAGAAACAAAACTCACATACTGTAGTGTCTGTAGAAAATCCAGATGTTCGCAAACTCTGCTAAAACCAGTTACAAATCACATTTGTTGAAAAGGCAAGTAAAGGACATTTGCTAATGGGTGGAAATGCATTAATTTTTGGAAAGGAACAATACTTAAATAGAGTACTGACCCAGACATGTCATCTAACACAATTGTATATGCAATTCTGGTTTCACCAGAACCTGGAGTAACAAAGGAAACAAAACCTTCTTGCTTCCCTTGGTGACAAAATGCTAAAGAACAAGGAGAAAATTCTGCATTTTATAAAATGGAAGGGGAGATGCATTACTGATGTTGCTAGATATATGCTTAAGCAAAACTATTAAATATTAAGTACTTAGTCATTTTAGTTGTTACGGAGGTTAACTGCAGTGACTATTTATGGGGTGGGGTTAAATAAAATGCGACATTAGACACATTCTAAACTGCAAAAGTTACTACAAAGCAAAGCCACAGCATCCCACGCTTTTCCAACAATGCCAAACTGAGCAACAGAGGCACCTGGAACTCAGGAAATAAAGAGTCAAAGTTTGGACTGATACAGATTTCACTTGCTCTACACCAGACACACCAGAACACACCATGGGGAACAACACAGAGGGAAACAGCAGCATGAAAGGGTGTGTGAATTTACCTGAACTGTACCAGACAGGAGCTTATTCCAGATGTACTAAATTTCAATACTGCATATACTTCACCAGAAATAACCCCACACTTCACCACTCCCTTACAACACTTGTTTTAATCTTCAGTCATACCCAGCTTACACAACATGAAAACCCTTGGGCGGCAGTGAGGAGATCCAGAGAGAACTTTGTACTAATGGAAGCACATAGGCACTCCTCCTAATCATTCTTAAAACTGTGAGGGTCAAACCTTAATCAGTTTTTCCAGATACAACACAAAACCCCTATAATCCTGCACTGTACAAAACATGCTGGGATGTAGCTGGGAAAAGTTTTGAAAGCTTGACTGGCTCTGAGAGGGGCTAGTATACCTCAATCCTTTCTCTTCTTGTCAGTAGTTTGAATACCCCTGAACCCAAAGGTCTCAAAGGGCACACCACCACATGAGGCAACTTAACCTCTGCATTCATGAAGTTCTATTAGTTAACTCCAAAGTAAAAATGCACATAATGTTCTTTCTGCAGTCCAGGTCTGCAGTCCTACAGGAAATTCTACACGTATGCACCAGCTCTATGAAATCAAAGCAGCATGAACAGGGTACAAAGCCACACTTAAAAAGGCTGCAGCCGTCCCAATAGCCTTGGGTGATGGTTTCCTATCAAAATTAAAGAGCTTACCCTTTATTCAGCACTCCCTACAAGAAAAAGAAATTGGAGGAAGAAAAAAACCCCAACAAAACTGCCCCACAGCTAAAAAGACAGAATTGTTTTTATTACAGAACTAAACAAAATGCTAACTGCATCAGTATGACAGAAGGCTGAGGAGGCATGTAATGTACATGCTGAGAGAGATCATTTTAAAGTTTCATACCACTAAGGCTACTAAATGAAATTGAGATAGGATAAAAGTTTACAGGGACACATTAACTACAAAAATAAGAGTCTGATGACAAGAAATAAAATTCACATAGAACAAGAGATCAATAAAGTACCAAAGCTTAGTAGCAAGAAACCTGCTAATATATAATTAATTTGTTCTCTTGGTTTTTGCTGCACCAGTCTCCTTACAGTATGCAAATACCAACTCTGGATGTCCTGTTGTGAGGAGTCAGAGTAATAAATATATATGCTACTCCTGAAATTGTGATCACTGTTACATCAGGGATACAAACCTCAAAAGGATGTGGTGGAGGAGGAGGCAGGCTTGCAACTTTGGCTGCTCTTTGTCTTTCCACTTCCAAAGCACGTTTACGTGCATCTGTTCGTCTTGAGGGACAAAACCAAAACAAACCACAAAAGAGAAGACAGAAGAAAAATTATTTAAGCAACAGTGACAGAACAGTGCAAAATAAAAGGTAAACCTAAAATCAGATTCCTAAGTACCTGCATTAAATGCTCAGGCCATAGGGATGGGGAAGCATATCGAAAACACAACAGAGCTTAGGCTGGAAGGCAGTATTAAAAATTACTTTCTTCAAGTTATGCAAAAATATTAATACACACAAGCATCCCAAAAGCAATGCAAAATCTCTGCTTTTGACTTAAGTTTCCAGAAAGCATCATGTACTTCAACATACTCTAACTGCTTGAGTGTAGACAGATTTAACTATTTAATTAACAGGTCTCAGCTCTACTCAAGCACAACTATGCCCTAAAGGACATAAACCATTTTTTATGCCAGCTCAAGTTTGGTCCAATCTGCTTAATAAAAAAAAAACTTAAGAAGGAAGACCATGACAAATGCACTAGGTCCTTTTTTCAAGTGGGTAACTCTCCATCAGGAACTGGCCCGACAACATTTCATTTCATATGTCACTGAACTTCTGGAGAGTCTGTTCAAGGCCAGCTTGAATATTTGACATTTTTGTCTTGGTTTTAAAGCTACAGTTTTTACCAAAAGCCACAAGCTTTGTTCATGAGCATTAATTCTCTAACCCATAAAATTTCAAGATTGAAAAAGCTCCAAGCAAAAAGCATCAAAATTTTTGCCTTTCACCTTATGACACTATAAAATGGATTCTTAATAAAACTAAATAACTATTGCATACCTGGCTTGCTCACGAAGTAATTTTTCTTTTTGCTGCTTCTGCTCTATCAGAGCTTTTCTATGTCTCGTCTCTGCTCTTTGTTTCCTTTCCTCTGCTTGCTTTGCCTGAGCTTCTAAGTCAGGTTCCTTAACATTAAAATACTGTAATCACTTAATACAGAATTTTACTCACATCTCATAGTATCAGTATGATATTTCAAATTACATACTGCTGGTAAGAAGCACAATCTCAAAACTACCTTCTGCTGTATTAGGGTAAAAACAATAACTTTTCCTTCTCTGCCATCTTTATTTCCTTCTTCTCCACCAACAACAGCAGCAAACCTGCCACATTTCTCAGCCAATTTAACCAAATATTAATGTAGAAATCTTAGCTTCTTCTGCACCAGTTTGATGAAAAGGATAATTTAAACATAGTTATATATACACCCTGTAGCAAACGCAGACTAAACTGTGTAGAAGCAGCACATTACTACCCTTCAGTCATTAACTGCAACAATCGCACATCAACAGAAACATTTGTGATTAGTTCTCTGTTCCTGTAACACTGGTTCCACATTTTTTTGAAACTCACCCATCCTAGCATTGGAACGGACTTTATAAAGAAGTTGATTTAAAGACACTGATATATGGAAAAGCATAATGCTATTTTACTTGGGTTTAAAGATCCTGACTAATTCAGGAAGTAAGCTACTCTGCAATATCCACGCAAGAAATCTAAGGCACCACTGGCTGATTTCTATAAACCTGGTTCAGAGTCAAACCTATAGAAAAATTCTACCCAGCAATCTCAATGATCTCTCAAACAGAGCCTACACAAGTTACAGAATTTTAAAGAAAATGAAACCAGTTTATAGGTGTAGAATTAAAAAGTGACACCCGTTTGCAGTCCAGCCAAAGGCCTCTGAAGCCCTTAACAAGGCTTTGCATGTCACTGGAGCACTGAAGGGAAAAAAAATGTTAAGTGCATTTTCTTAACTATAGAAAAGATGCATAGTAGACAAAAAATTACTGTATTACTAGGCATAATTGAGATAATGAGTCACTATGTGCAATTAAGTCAAGTACAAACACATATGATCACACACGTATACAAGCTAATACAAAGTAACTTTAAAGTCTGCCCAGCAAAAGCCTTAGCAGAAAGACCCATAGACAGTCCTGTGGGCAAAAAAGTGCATAACCACTTCTAAAAAGTTTCCATTCTTAAAAAGTTGTCTATTTAGGTATCAGGACTCCAAAATCAAGAATGTCGAAAAACCAAACAAACAGCAATTTTGGTATTTCTAAAACATCAAAAATTTCTCTGACAATATATGCTGGTATTTGCTGGGATAGTTTATTTTCTTCACAGTGGCTGGAATGAGGCTGTGCTTTGGATTTGTGCTGAACACAGAGTCGATACTATAGAGATGATTTTGTTGTTGCTGAGCAGGGCTTACACAGAGCCAAGGCCTTTTCTGCTTTTTGTGCTGCCATGTTGGCAAGGAAGTTGGGGATGGTTGGGAGGAGATACAGCCAGGACAAGTGACCCCAACTGCCCAAAAGGATATTCCAGACTATGTGACATCATGGTCAGTACATAAAGTGGGAGAAAGAAGGAGGAAGGGGGTGATGTTTGGAGTGATGGTGTTTGTCTTCCCAAGTAACCATTACACATGATGGGTCCCTGCTCTCCTGGAGATGGCTGAACACCGGCCTGCCCATGGGAAGCTGTGATTTAATTCCTTGTTTTGCTTTGCGCTGTGTGTGTGCGTATTTGCTTTCCCTATTAAACTGCCTATATCTCAACTCATGAATTTTCTGGCTTTTACCCTTCTGATTCTCTCCCCGATCCCACTGGTGAGGGAGTGAGCAAGCACCTGCCTGGTGCCTGGCTGCTGGCTGGGGTGAAACCATGACACAATAACATTAAGCTCACTTACGTTCTCCTTGGCCTGTCGGTGACCCTCCCCAATCGCTCTTAAGCTTGATAAATACAGTTCTTCCAGGGCTTTCATCTTCTCATCCTGTGCCTTCTGCCATTCAGCCCTCAGTGCCTCCTCTAACAGATGCAGTTGTTCTTCTCTCCTCTGCTTTACCTTCTGCCTTATCTGGAAGGAGATATACTTCTGCTGCTCTCTGACCTGTAGAAATAGCATTTATGTTTTGTCAGCAATTCAAGAAAAGGACAATACTTTTTGCAGCAAGACTTCCCACAACATAGTCTACCCTCCTTCCATCTTTCCGTCTCATCTACTATTCCACTCACAATCTGTCCAGAAAATACTTTCAAGTTGCTGTTACCTTTTTCCAAAATTAATATATAAAATAATAAATGTAATCTTAATTAAACGCTTCAGGTAAAGTCCAAAAAGTGCCATATAAGTGGCAAACTGCAAAAACTGCTTGGAATATCCTTCCCTCCAAGAATACAACACAATAATTTATGAAAGACTCCTATTACAATTCAACATAGTTTAAAAAAAAAATCAACAACTATACCAAAAACTTAGTAAACATACTTTATTATCTTCCACTTTGTATTTTAGGATTTTTTTTTCACAGAGAGGGTTGTCAAGCACTGGAACAAGCTGCCCAGGGCAGTGGTTGAGTCACCACCCCATGAAAAGTTTAAAAGATGTGTAGATGTGGCACTTAGGGACGTGGTTTAGTGGTAGACTTGGCAGTGCTGGATTAATAGTTGGACCTGACCATCTCAAGGGTCTTTTACAACCTAAAAAATTCCACCATTCTACAATACTACTACCTTGAAATTTAGCTTACAGGAAATAATCTTTTCAGTTACTTTTCTTAAATTATTTGTTACATCATCAAATGAAATACAACACATGGAAAAATACAGGCATACCTGTTGTAGCCTTAGTTTTCTTCTTCGTTCATATTCTTCTTTCAGAAACATGGCTTCTTCATTAGGACTAAGCCTCAGTTTCCCAGCTGTTGCAAGTTTCCTCTTCATCTCTGGATACGTTGAATAATCAACTTCTTTGAGAACAGTGCAAAGAAAAAGAGAAATTGTGCACAAATTACACTGGCAAAACAGCTACAAAACCAGGATACTGCCATAATGTTGTCAAATCTGTCATGGTATCTGTGTGTGAGAGCTACAACTGTTCACATCTGTCCCAAATGGAGGTTGGATTTGATGATCTCAGAACTCTTTTCCAACTTTAATGACTCTTAACTGTGATTGACAGCATTGGCTTTATCTTTGTCACAATCACAAACAGAAACGCTTTTGAACTACTTTGAGCTATGTCCCAAACTCTGCAGTAGTATCACATTCACAGTCTACTCTACGGACCAGCCACGAACATTTGCAAAGTGAAGAGTGAACACCTTTCCACTCCTGGGAAGATTTAAAAACAAACCCACAAACTACTGAAAAGGACACCCCACAGTAAAGCAGGCTGGTCACTCAGGTGATTTGTACTGAAATACTCTCATAACTGTTGTAGAGAAGATGTAAGATACAACAGCAAATTTGTTAATGTTTTTGGCTGCACTCCAAGGTTTTCTGCCTTACAGGCTCTGAAACTCTAGCAACAGCCTGCGTTCCAAGCATTTCACTGGAAAGCTGGAGGTGCTCACTAACGATTTTTTATTCAAGTTTTCTTAAGAAGACAAATTTCAAATTATGTTTCCCTCGAGATTTTACTGTGAAAAAAGAATCTTCTGGTTCTACAGACTGCTTCCCATTTTGCTTGTAATTACGATTTTCATATGCACCAAAAAAAAAAAAATACTTTTTCCATCTGATATGTAGCCTAGTCTAAAATTCCCCTCCCCCCATATTTTTACTGGCTCTTCAAACATGTATAATCCTGGAAATATTCCCGCGAAACAAGCAAGCAGAGACTTTCAAAAGCCACTGTTCAATTTTTAAAAAACTAGTGAGCAACTCAACATAGCACAAACAGTTTAACCTAAACAAGTCACACTTGGAAAGATTTCTTTTCAGCATCATATATACTGATCTTAGTATATTTAGAGATAGATACAATATCATAGATAAAACACAAAATTCTAAGGAAATCAGGTGAGGTATAAAACCGAAGATCCCTAAAATACTTTCGGTATAGGGTTATTAAAGCAATGAATCCCAAGCTCTTTTCAGCATAAAGAGGGACAGTAGCATCCTGGTTCCTGCCAGCCCTGTCTTAGTCACCCGATGAGGTACAGAAGTTTATCACGGCACAAAATTAAATAAAAAATGACTACATTCTCTCTCACACACACACACACACACACACACTTCTAAAGAGAGGGAAAACGTAGAGGATGAACAATGCAAAGCCTAGATCTAAAGGATAAGAGCCGAGGCAGAGATTGCAAACGCCGCGCTTGCCCGGGCTCAGCCGCAGCACAACGCGGGTGGTGCGGGGCGCCGAGGGCCCCGCTCCCGACAGTCACCGGGAGCCCCCGCCGGGGCCGCACCTGGATCCGCCCGAGCTGAGGAGGGCCAGCGCGGAGGGAAGAGAAAGTAAAACAGCCGGGGAAAGGGAAAGGGAAAAAGAAGGGAAGGGGAAGGGGAGAAGCAAGCGGAGCTGCCCCACGCGCACCCTCCGCCGCCACCACCTCCGCCGCCGCCGCTGCCTGGGCCCTCTCGGTCGCCGTGGCGCCAACGGCCGCCACCCTCGCCACGTGACCTCGCGCCCCGCCACGAGCCGCCAATGGCGCATGCGCCCCCGCCCGTCCCAGCCCGAGAGCCCCGCCCCCGTCCCGCGGTGGCCAATGGAGGCTCGGGACGGCGGCGGGGGCGCGGAGATAAAATGGGCGCTGTGGGCGAAGAAGGCGTTTGCCCCCCAAGGGGCCGCCTCGCTGGTCTCTCAGTGCTCGGTCAGCCCCTTCCCATGACCGATCTAAGTGCGGACGGTGCCTCGCTCCCCTAACGTGGCAATCTCAGTGAAGGGGTTCGTCACCACGGCTCCCTCACAGCTCTGCAGCAGGAGCCCGCAGTCGGAGTTTCCAAGTGCTCTCGTGGGAGGGGCACTCACTGGCCAAGCCTGAAGTGCTGAGGGAGCGCAATAGAACTGAATCCTGCCAGTTCTGCCTCGCTTCTATGCAGGTTCCCTGTTCAGCGCACTCTTTGGTTGCACTGTGTGAGTAGAAGGAGCATCATAGAATGGTTTGGCTTGGAGGGAGACCTCGAGGATCATTTAGTTCCAACCCCATTCAGGCTGTAGCCGTGCCCCTGTACTTTAGTGCTGCTCTGCCCATCTTTTAGGCTTGCACACGGCTTCTGCAATGGGCACATCTGTGTTGCTGCCTCAACCTTGTAGCTAAATCTTTCCTTTATTAACCTAATCTGCTCTTTGTAAGTGTGATGCAATGCTTGCTTCTTTGCTGGTAGGATGTAGTCACAGGACAAGGGAGGGGGAATGCATTTAAGCTAAAAGAGAATAGGTTTAGATCAGATATTAGGAGGAAGTTCTTCACTGTGTGGGTGGTGAAGCACTGGCACAGGTTGCCCAGAGAAGCTGTGGCTGCCCCATCCCTGGAAACTGGATTCCCCAAGGCCAGGCTGGGTGGGATTTTGAGGAACCTGGTCTAGTGGAAGGTGTCCCCACCCATTGCAGGGGGGTTGGAACCAGACGATCTTTAAGGTCCTGTCCAGTCCAAACCATCCTATGATTCTTCCTTCCTCACGCTTCACCTTTCTTTCTAAAAGGAATCATTTATCATACGTATAAGATTTGCAGCAGCTGGGATTGGAAAATGGAGTCATCAGATGTGCTTGATTTATGAGGAATGTAAATGTTATTCGTATTGAGGGAAACAATTCTGCCACACATACAGACGAGGCAAGAGAGACTGTGTTAGACTGTTTCTTTGCATGGAGCACGTTCCAAAGGTCTGAGCTGCTGCTACAAAAATGGAAGAAATGTTCATGACTTGAAACAGACCAGGCACAAATAAGATCATCAATTGTCTTGTGCTGAAACTTGAGTGCAAAATATAGCTACTTTTTTGGCAGTTTCTTATAGAAAAAGGAAAAAAGTATTTTATAGTAGAACCTAACTGTCGTAGAAACCCACCATATTGTGCTCTTCAAGACTGAAACCAGGAGGGCTGAGATTACTTTGGTGCATGCTGATGCATGGCTGCACAGGAAATAGACTAAAAAATATATAGAATTGCGACGGAAAAGACATGAGCATAAGGAGAAGAGGTAGCATAGCAGTTTTATGTACTTTCTTCTCTGCCTTCTGTGTTTCACTGCTAAACTGCCTTCTTGTTCACAGACTTTTGCTTTCTGACAAGTGCCTGCAACTTGCTGCAAACTGCTGACTGTAATAGCTGGCACCAAGCTAATACCTGATTGTACATTAGACACACAGTTGTTTCACAGTATGCATATTGAATAAATTAGACTTAAGAAGTGCACCTCCAAATGTGTTTTCCAGTCTCCTTATCGGGTTTTTTGTCCTTCAGCATTTTCATTACGGCAGTGCTGTCCTCAATAACATCAGTTGTAAATAGCTTTATCCTGCAGGTCAACAGGTAAAAAAAAATCAAGACAGTCTATTAAGAGAGTAATTGAGATTATGGATTTTAGAATGCTCTACTTATAAAATGTGAAACAGGTCAAGTATATGCTCCTCAATTATACTGTTGAATAAAAGGGATATTATAAAACCTACATGTGCTGGGTAAGAATTTTCTTTCAAGGGTGTTTTCTGTCATTGTCTTGCAGAATTATTTCTGCTACTGCTTAATTTGCATACATATACTGAAAACCAGGGGTTTTAATACTGTAATGTTTTCTACTTTTTACTACACACATTTGAATTACCTTATTACAAACCTGCATTAATTCCTTCCCCCTGTGAAGTAGATGGTGTTCCTTTTATGAAAGGTGAATAGTGATGCAGCAGTACGGGCCCATTTAGTCAGGGATGTATAAAACTGGAGGTACTGGCCCCTCTGAGCTTCAATTACTGGTCACATTTCTCCTGGGGAAAAGGAATTACACTTGCAGGAGTTATCTACAAAGTCTCTGGACAGCCAGCAGAAAATCTGAATTTCTTTTCAGGAACAGAATGCTTTTCATACATAAAAAATGTCTCAGAGTGAATCTATGTGAAAACACAGATTTGAAAGAAATCATTTTAGTTTCATGCATTTGAAGAGGGGTTGTATGACTGTGAAGGCTGCTGATGAGTCGGCCTGCAGTGCACGGTCAGGAGCTCTAATCACAGTAAAGGCCTTGTGCTGTTCCAGAAAATGTCTTTTGAGAGTACTGTTTGTACTTCCCTATCACAGAAGATGTTTATTCCAGCAGCAGATGAACCATTGCAAGAGATTTTGGCACAGGCACGTTGCCTCAGTGTGCTCTGTGGGGCCGCTTGGTCTGAATATGAGATTCGTGAGGCTGGAGTTGACTTAGTGTGGCCTGAGAGAAAACATTCCCTGTCTCATGGGCAGGTTGGATAGACCAGCATAAGCAGCCTGTACCTTTCACTGCCACACAGGAGTACTTGCTCCTTTCTTCATTAGAAATTCCTCACATCCACTCATGTCTCTCAGTCACACAAAGGAAAGATGACCTTGCAGGCTTTTCTGCATCTTTAGCAGGGAAGCCCTGGTATTAAATGTTTTCTGACATCTAGTAATGGAACAGTACAAACACCGGACAGCTCACCCTTGTGCAGGACTTGGCACCCTGCATGAATTAAGTATTCTCCTTGAAAAACCCTGAAGGAAGAGCTTTTAAAAAAGTGTCATATTCAGACATTAAATCCCCCTGCCCTGAGTCCTCTAACACATCATTATACATTACTGCAGTTTTCTGCTTGTAGTCTCCTTCTTGCTGATAACTGAAGTATCAGAATGAAATGAGAATTTATCTCAGTCTGAATTGGCCTTCCTCTGCATTCAGTATTCCTGAGTGTCACATACCACACTGTCATATAGTCTTAAACGTTCCCCTATGGTTCATTTTGGTTTCATGTGTGATTACTTCTCCCATGCTGTTCTCTTTTAGCACCTGGCACCTGATGTCTAATTATCGTGACCGCCAGGAACTGACAGGAGGTGGTTTTACAAATGTTTGTAATCCTCCTGTTCATACATTTTCAAAACTGCAAAGTGCTTTTATGAAATAGTTTGCAATAAGTGCATTCATGTGTAAGCTTTGCAAAAAGACACAGAGTTTCCTAAGAAGGAAGAAGGGCTAATCTTTATTTTTGAGGTGGACTAATCTACCATGGTGAGCTGGTGCAAGCACAGCCTGTAATAGTTTCTGCCTGAGACTGATATGGAGATAAATTTTCTTGACAGATGTGGAAGAGTAGCTTTTGTTATTATACTCCGTGTCATGTAATAGAAAGCTGCAAAGCTACGCTTTCCAGTACCAAAGCAACTGTATCCAGAGCTGTGCCTCCATAAATTCTCAAGGTGCAGATTCTGTCCAAACAAAAGATGCTACAGTTTTAAAAAGAAAAGAAAAAAGAAGTGGAATATGAGGCATAAAAGGCTATGTAGCTGGCAAAAGGATAATTATGTGTAACTAAATTACATACAATGTACATCCTAAAATTATTGTTCTGGAAGGATATGTCTGTAAATTCAGATGTGGTTTTAGGTGTATATAGTGGTGTCTTACAGACAAAAAAAAGGCATGCTGTCCTATGACATTGATCCAGAAGCTCCTATTAGGGAACCAGACTCATTCTTTGTCACAAATGCTCCTGGGATTTTACCCAGCATCCTTAGCCCCGCTTAATGATTTGGGTCTCTGGAAAACAACCAGCCTTGGGGTGCTATGAGCAACAACAAGTGACTAAGAACTTATTATTCATGCATGAACCATGGTGCTGCCTAAGGTCATTTTAAAATGGGCTCTCAAACTCTCAAACAAATGTACTCTCCCAAAGCTTGAAGCCAACAGAACTGAGCTGGATTCAGGTTTTCACAGACAAAAAGGAACCTTGTGTACCTGTTGTACATCCTCAGAACCAGTCTGCCTGATTACTCAGTGATGCCAGCATGTGTAGATTTCTACAATGCAAACTTGGTGTGTGCACATTAATTTGCTAAAATTCTTGTAACCTGTGTTCACCCTTCTAAAATATATGGGAACCATAAACAGAATTTTCTCCAGAATATTCTTAAAATATGCACAGTAACTATGTGCACTAATAGGCCAATTATGCTCAGCCCAGTGAGTTTACAGCTGGTCTTTGCCAGCTTTTCTCAACTACTGTGCCATATCTTGTTTGGCTAACCTTTCTGAGTTTCTTCTTCTAATATCTACTTCTATTCAATTTCAGAAACTACATTGAACATTCTTTTCTTCATTGCAGGTAGTTTCAAGCAGAAAACTGGATTTTCTGACATTTTCTTTAAATAACAGATTCTACCCCAGCAAGACCTCTTAAATGGCTTAAAATTTTACCTTGTAGGAAAAGCCCTCCTTATGTGATGAAAAATTGTTTTTTAGTTTAGTCCTATGTTAGTAGTAAGTGTTGTATTTTCAGCATGTAGTACAGATGAAAGGAGAAAAGTAGGGTTTTTTCTAATTTTAAAACAATTACTTTGTCCCCAACCTAATTTGAATTGTTTTGCATTGTTTGCCTCCTCCATTTGATGACTTATGTTTATTACATTTTATACAGGAGGCATGGGAGTTTTCAAAAGCTTCAGTTTCTCTCAGATGGGCGTCCAAATGCTGTGCCATAAACAAAAAAATTAATGCAAAGACATCTTGAAGAATAGCTTTAAGTCCACAAGTCTCCAAAGAAGCGGTTTAATTAACATTCTGGATAAAATCATAAAGAAGTAAATTCTCAGGACCTGCCAATATATTGACTGATTTTAGCATAGAATCTCAGAATCCTTTTTGGTGTCTTAGTAGTTATTTATATATAAAGCAACTAAAAATGTGTGTTGGATGCTCTCTTTCCTTAACGCTGGCTTCTGCTGTCTCTCTGACAACTTACCTCTACAGAGGGTGACATACAGGATATGATACAGGATGCAGGTCTCCTCTTGGGAACGTACATGTCATTATTCTTGGATATCTGTTATAACATCTTAATATTGTTTATGAAATACCAGCAAAAGTGTTCACAGTGTAAAAGAGTAGATGCTGGTTTGATCAAGACCTTCATGCTGTAAATCAAAGAGACTATATGATCAGACAGACTTGTGATATAGCACATTACACTTCTACTGCAAATTAACTTTGATGCTTTCTTTTGTAGAAAGAAACTGATTATATAGATGAAGCCATTAAAAGGCTTTATGAATGAAATATGTTTCAAAGAGAACCTTACAAAAGGAATGGGTGGTGAAGAAAAATTTACAAGAAGTGAGAATGAATTTGCATCAAGAGAAGAAATTTGGAAAAGCTGCAGAGTGAACAAATGAGTTCAGAAGAAAGCAGTGAACATGGAGTAGTGATATACTGGTTCTTACTGCTCCCATTTTACACTTTTTAACAGAAACCAATCTCTCTAAAGACATGGAGACATTTTCTGTCATAATTTTGTTAAATATTATAGAAACCAAGGAAGGGTGAAAGAACAAAGGGTCTTTAGTGATTGCAAAGAGGTAAACTTAGAGTCAAGTCTGAGAAAAACAAATGTGTAAGGGAGCTATTAATGATTTAGATGCTGGTTTGGTAAACTGGAGTCTTGGCTTCTGTTTTCTACAAGATGAGAGATTTTTGTGCCTGTGATGCTGGTTTAGTAGCTTTGGGATAGATCTGATAAATGGAACCAAGTCCCAGAATCTTGATCCTGAAAAGCCTTGCTAAGCTATTAAAGTCTAGAAGCTGTTAATATTTTTTAATCCTAAAGATCCATGAGCTTCTAGATTTGCTAATCTTTATATGCTCAAGCTCTTCTGATGTTGACAGGACTGAAAGGCTCAGAATCTAAACGTGAACAAGATTCAGGAATTATGTCTTTTTTTATGTATAGATATATACACCAACATCTAGTGTACTCAATAGGATTGGTTTTTTTTAATGAGGATTCTGATATTCAGTAGATGTCTGAGGCTAAAGTTGTATTTTCTGAAAATCATACCTCTACAGATATGAGAGGTGCAATTCAAGATATATTCCTTTTCTCAGTATTTCCTGTAAGGCAGCTGGACAGCTGCACATGGTTCCCTAAAGCTGTGCTAACCTCTTTAGATCATACCTCGAGGTTCCAGCAAAGCCCAGGTGATATACCCACCAGTATGAGCCTACATCAGCCCTGAAACTGGAGGCATCTATTGAATCTAACTCTTTGTTTCAGATATTAAAGTACTACTGAAGTCAGTAAAGGGGACAGCAGCGGTAGCAGAGACAGACATAGGCAGCAATATCCTTTGCCCCAGTAATGTCCTTGGGTAGAGCAAAACCACTTTTTTCCCACTGGTCCAATAAAATTGCCTCAATCTGCTTATTTGGGTGATCAGTGCTCATCTGGAATTTTATCACTGTCCTTTTCAGAGGATAATTTAATTGTTTCACATTTATAGAGGCAAGGTAATAACCTTAGATTTACATAGAGCTAATTTCTTTCTTTGTGAGTAGGTTCCGCAGGATGTGAGCAATTAAGTTTCTATGGGAGAATACAGAAAACATGATTAATGGATCAAAGAGACACCATCTAAGGGAAATGGGTATAATACCAAGGGAGATAATGCTCTATTTCATAATAGTTATGCAAATATGCCAAATGTTGGAGAATTCAATTAATATTTGACCAATGGATTCTCCGTGATGCAGAGTAAACACATACTGGGGAAACAATAAAGCTCTATTGCACATTATCTGTTAACTTCCTCTCAGACAGGCTGGGTTGGCTGGTCAGGCATCTCATTCCAGTGCAGGTGGCAGGGAACAGCCAGGCACGAATCAGTGAAAGACACTGAGATTGTCTGGATGAAAAAGACTGACCAAGGTTGAATTGTTTGCATGCAAGGCCAATCAGCGCTTGACAATGTGCTCCGGTCTGCTGCTCAGTCCTCTGCCAAAAGTTAAGTTTTATTCCATGGAAATGAACACTGGTTTAAGAATGAAGGAGACAGAATTAGACAATGTTTATGTCCTTGATTTTATTTCTATAAAAGCAACACTAGTAGAAAAAGCAATGATCAAGTGAAAACAGAATGCCTGAGCTACTGGAAGACATTGGACTGGGACTCAAAAAAGCTGAGCTTCAGTGTCCAGTATAAAAGTAGGGTAATGCTAATGATATATAAAGGCAATGAATCCTTCAGGTACTGTAGTGATGGGACATGCACAAATATCTAGACTTACTGAAAACATAAGTTTCCTGTTTGCTTGCTAGCTTCCGTACTGCATATGGTATTTTAATCTCTATTCTAAAATGCTTAGTTCCTCTACTAAAGATTTAATATGAGGTTTTGTTCTCAGAAATCCTGATGCAGAGAAGGAAGGCATTTGACAAATATATTGAAGCATACTGTCCATTTCAGACCATACAGACTGGGCACTGAGCTAACAAAATGTGACGAGTTATGGAGGTAAAGTTTTAAGTATGAAACTCACGTTTGTCCTTTGGTTGCAACTGCCCTATAGCTGGTATCATGCCCTGCAGCCAGGAGCAATTCTAGGGACATGCCTTCAGTGCCTAGAGACAAGAAGTTGGGAAGAACATAAGAAATTAATCTTCAAAATCCCATGTTCCTCAGAAAACCCACTCTTGGACATGGCATGCCCCTACTTGACTTGGAAGCTCTCTCAACGCTTCAAATGAGACTTCTGTGTATTGCTCTTTTCTGTGATAGTAGGTGCCTGCTTGGTGAAAACAGAAGTCCACCATGAGGCAACTAGAAATGACTATGTGAGCTGTAAAATTATATATATACATATATATCTCACATAAGGACTGTGTTTTTTTCAGTGTAAAGCATGACAGCCAAGTTACCCTCTGCAGAAGTGATGCTGCTTTTGCTTCTTCAGTGCTGTTGCCTAGTGGTCAAAGCAGTTACTCAGGGCAGTGGAGATTTGGGGTTAATCTTCAGCCTGCAAATGCACTGTCTCAGGCTAGGAAAGCCTCTCAGGGGCACATCCTGTGCCAAATGGGCTGCTGTGCATATAGGAATGAGACTGGAAAGAAAGCTGACAGGGCAGTGCCAGAGAGAAAGGTGAGGGGACCTGGAAAGTCAGGCAAAGATTGAATTCTCTACTGTGCTCTGAATGATCATTGCATTTTACATTAGGCAATCATGAGATGAACTTTCAAAGCTAATGAATGAATTGAGACTCCAGGTTAGGTTTGTCCTTCAGCCATTCCATTCACCTGGAAAGAATGAGCCACGCTCAGTTAGGCTACTGCAGCGGTGGGAAGGCTCTGTTCTGCATGTTCTGAGCAGAAAGAAGCTCTAAGGTTCAGGAACAGAGGACTGCTCAGGCACTTGTTATCCTGAGGGTCTCATACTGGCCAGCCACTAAGCCCTTGTGGCATTCTGGGCTACCCTGGAAAGTGTCTAATTATTTTCTCTGAGAATATGGAGCTGCTGGCATGCATAATTTGAGTTCCCCTGCTGAGCCCAGACTTTTTGATGCGTAAATAGGCACTCTAGATCTCATCTTCACATTATTTGGTCGTGCATTTTCCCTTTGCTTTTGACTGTAAGGGAGGATATGAGTCCTATTTTCTACTTGCAAGGCATGTGTTCATTCATTTTGATTCACTATGGTCAAGTTACAAGATCCTAATAATACCCTAATCTCTTCTAATAAGCTGTCTGTTTAAATCAGAGGTGATAAATTTTAATAAACATCGATATTTTCCCAAGTTTATGATTTCTTTTAACATGCAATTTTGCTGTGATCTTTGAGTTATTGCCTCTAATAGATGACTTCTCTGTTGTCAGGGCTGATTCTATCTTGAAGTGTATTAATTTTAGTTAAATGTATCTTGGCAGATGTCCACCACAGGAATCTGCGCTGAACACCACGGAGTATTCTTCTAACTGGACATAAAACTCAGAGATTTTTTTCATATGATTCTTTGCTATACAGTGTGTGCAATTAGATTTAATGAGCATATTTTCAGGACAAGTTGGCCATTTAATTTATAGAGGCTACAGAAAAAGTTACTTGACAATTTTCTTTTCTAAATTAAAACTTTATGTGAAATATTGTTGCTGCTTTTTCCTTTTAGCATGTGAACATAAAAAAACCTAATTTTGGAAATAAAATGTTTACTCAGTGTGTGATTTCCAATGATTGTTGTAGAATTCTTGGTTTTTCCTTGCAAATGTTTTGGCAACAAAGGTAAGCCTAGCATGTTCTTATGTCAAGTTAATAAACCCAAGCTCTGTATCTTGATGACTGAGGAACCAGTAGCAGCGTAGCTCTCATAGCATGAATTGGGCATGAGAGCATGAATTGAACAAGCCAGCTTGAAATCCTGTGTAAACACTTGGCACCTGGTGCCCAAGCCCCTCTAACTACACTGCCAGCTCAAGAGTTCCATGTAAAAATATTCTTGGTTAATGCAGAACTGGTTAACAATGATTTTCTCTGGAGAAATTATCTCACTAGACACGTGGCTAAGACAGAAGGAAGCTTTAACCATTACTGTCTGTTTTCACCAGTCCTTGCAGGCTAAACAGAAACCTGAGCTGGTCCACGCTGGAAAGCTGTGTCCTACAGACCTGATTCAAGAGACCACAGGTGAACCCCTGGAAAGATTAGAACATGAGAGCTGTTCAATCAGCCTCCCCATCATTGCAGCACTAGTACAGGGGATAACAAAAGCAGACTGGCAAGTTGCTAGTTGAAGGTGCAATGCAAAACATCAGTGTTAACACACTGTTGAGAAGAGTGACACATGAAAAAATCCAGGAGATCCCAACACTTGAATCGGTCATTCATAAGGAAGAGCTCTGATGCTTCTTTATGTGGTATCCTTCTGTCCTCTACCTTTAATCTAATGCCAGTGGATAGATGATGGGAGCTGGTAGGCCAAGTTTCTCTTTCCATATGAGAAACTGGGTATGGGAGCAGCCCTGTGGGATGGCTGCTGCTGGAAATGCGAGCCCCACTTCTGCCCTTTTCTTCTCTGCATGCAGCTGCATGGATTCCTCTACCTCCTTCACTAGCTGTTTGGTTTAGGCAAGGCACTTGCCCCAGGGCCATCACTTTCCATATCTGCAAAATGGGAATAATGCACCCATTTTTGAAAAATGCATTGAGAATTACCAGCATGAACCTCAGAACAGGAGTGGAAATTATTGCTGTTGCAGTTTTACATGCTTCTACTTGCTTTGTGACAGTGTCCCACGAGTGCTTCATAAATTGCTAATTCTGAGTTACTAAGAATTACAGTCATGTTTCTGTTTGCATTGGATAGACACATACCAGGGCTTTCATGCCTGGTATCGTTGCTGCTTCTTATAAAGACACTTCTCATTTATATACAGAAATAATGAGACAGAAAAATGTTAAAAGGATTGCCTGAAAGCTCCAGATCACTTCTGGCAGCAATTATTTATCTGTCCACCATTTTGTTTGTGTATATTTTATTCTCTCCCAGTCTATATATAACAACAAATTACTTAGCAGAATCAAAGCTGCTTATTTTAAAATTATAACACTCTTTTTGGACTGGTACACAAGCAAGCTGCACAATGTAGGACATATGCACATGCTACGCTTGGTAATCTTTTGGTGTTAATTTATTTAAATGCATCTGGTTGCTTTCCTAATAGAATGGATCAGTCTTCCCTCCCAAATGAAAAAGATAATGGGAAAATTGGTTGAGATGTTGTACTGAAAGCCAGTATATCATGACGTGTCTTTAGCAGAGTGGGTGTCCAATGAGTACTTTGTGTGCTGTTTCTTTCACCTCCACAGTACAAATTTTGCACTAACAATTAATTAGCATTTTACAGAGTCAACACTAACTAAATATCCTTGACATATTCCCCAACAGAGGATAATGTCATTAACCTCTTTTACAGATGAGGAAACAATATTGGATTAGCATTGTAAACTCCATTGACTTCTGTGGAGTTATTCCAGATTTACACCAGTAGAAATAACACTAACTTTAGTCCTTGATATAATAAGTCATTTGTTCATGGTTATCTGGTCATAAAGCTACACACTCAGGATGAGTAGCTGAAGACATCCACGTTTCCTTTGCTGTTATAATAAGATTTTCTACTGATACAGCATCTAGAAATCTTTATCTAGGATATTTAAGAAAAAACCAAACACACACCACCACAGAATCTCACATTTTTCTCCTACTTGTGTCTAGAAACAATTGTGTCTAGAAAGACCTGCATCCTATGAAAACAAATGAACAACAATAAATTTTTTTATAAACTCCTACTTGCCCAGAAATGTGAACGTTTTTTCTGAGTAAATTTAACAACAGAAAAGAATAATGAGCTTCCAAAGACTGCCAATGAGCAAAGAATGTAAGTTAAAGGTCTTTTTAATGCAAATACTTCATTATATTTTGGGGGATTTCTTATTTTCTCTCTCTCTCCCTCTCTCTCTCTTTATATTTTTAATTGAAAGCAAAAGAACAATGGGACATCAGTTACTTCAATTTACTTATAAATGTCCAGAATTCACTTTCAACTTCAAGAATTCCAGTGGTACCTGTCAGCATTTGAGGTCTGGAGTAACATGGGAGTCTGCTGACTTATCTAGACAGAATGCTCTGCAGAAATTAGGTGTCTACACTATTTCTGATAAAACAGAAATTTTTTTTGCAACACATGTGTTCACTCCCAAATAATTGGTGCCAACAGCATTGTTTCTGAGGCAGTATAACTTGAAAATGCTTAGAAATACAACTTTTATGTCTGCAGTTAAATTAGTTCTAATGTATTAATTATAAAAATACTTAGCTCTCATTTATAATAGACTCGCTGCAAGTGTGGGAATTAGAGCTGAAATTCAGCCTTACACAGAGGATCACTACCAAGCTTCTTCCTTAAGCCCCATTCAGAACAAGGTTAAAGTCACACTCATTAATCTGCTTTCCTGGATTGGCCCTTATGCACTGGCCAGCGTCCTCCTACCACATCTCAGTGGTACCCTGAGAACTCAAACTCCTCTTGAAACCAGGTTAGGAGGTAACTGTACCTAAATCTTGAGTATTCCAGATGAAATAGTTATCACAGCAAGCCTTGTCCCAATCTCCTAGACCTCACCATTTACGCAGAATTTTTTTGACAACAAAAGACAGCTGGGAGCTTGAAACAGTTCCAGGATAAGATAGTTCTCCCAGTTCAGAAACAAAAATTATCACGTCCCCTCTCTTCTGAAAGTCTCATGGCTGCCACGCTCTTCCACAGATTTTCTTTTCGGACTTGGACAGACCAAACAAGAACTGCTCCAACTCCTTCTGTAGTCAGTGGGAACAATTCAGGTTGACTTCAGTCAGATTGGTTCAGGCCCCTAATCTCCCTGAATGTACTGGAATTTGAACAAGCAGCAAATACTGATCCTGCCAGAGAAAAGAACGATGACATGAATATATTTGCAAACAAAAGAGATTTACAGGACAGTTGGAATTACAGCACATTTATTTTCTTTAAAGTTAATGAGCAGCATGATCCAATAATAGTTGTATCTTATGCTTTTCATAAAGATCTCAAGTCATTTCATAATCAATTAATAGCTCAAGCACGTCATCATTACAGAACATTTTGCAATAAACCATTAGGAATTAATGTAGAGTGAGCTTTCCATCATCACTAAACAAACCGCTACACAGCTAGGATCCATGCCAAGCAGGCTTTGAATTTTTTAATGAAGATTATACATTCCCTGCAAGCACCGGATAAGTCCCTGTGCCAGAACTTTCTATTTGCCTCTTCCCCACCACCTGCAAATTATTTATGTTTAACCATTTTTCTGTACTTTGGTGAGATTAATAAAATGCAGTGCTCTGTGCTGCATTACCTTCAATTCAGATATTTAGGACAAGATGGATCACAGTAAATGCAGTATGGAGGAGTTATACTCCTGGACTGAAAATCAGTCCCTACAGCGATTTCATGTATTTCTGAAGTATTCCTTAACAGATCTGTGGGTAAAAATTCCAAATAAACTTTTGTTGCCTCCCTGCAAGTCTTGCTACTCCTACATTTTCTGTTTAATAATTCTGGACACGTTCCTACCTCCTCAGATTAAACACAGTGAAGAGGGAGACAGCACCTATGTAGGTTTTTTCAAGCTGTGGTTAGACCTAGAAATTAAGTGCCTGGCCCTCACAGGTATTTTAGGGCAGCAGTAACGCAATTAGGCTCCTTATATTCCAGAGATAATGTCCGGATCTAAAATTCAAGCTTGCACCTAAACAGCTCCCTCGCCTGGCAACAGCAGGCTATTCCTTCCCCACCTGAAGTACTCCTGGCTTCCCCCACTAATCTGCCCAGCAACAGTTTGTCCCTTCCTATCTGCAGCAACAGTCTCGTGTAAGCATCGTGCTCTGAGATCAGCTGCAGCAATTTATGGTATGATTTACAAGGGAAAAAAAAAAAAAAGCTGCTTCTTCAAAGATTCGACTCTGTAGACAGCTCACTTTTGGCCCCCACCCTGACAGCATCACAGAGGACGTAACTTTTAAGCTGTTTAAGCGAGACATGTTTTTGTTTCACAAAGACAGCACACAGTCTATGATTAATCTCTTGCATGACAGACATGGCAGTTTCCTCACTGTTATGCAAGACAATATGGTTTGATTGCTTCTGCCTCCTGTCAAGCCTCCAACTGGAAATGTGTAATATGAAATGAAGTGCAGTAAAACAGATAAGAACATGCTGAGGTAGTTAAAACAGTCCTGGAGTAATTAAGGATCTGTTTCTGTACTAGAAACAAAACAAGCCCGCTGTTTGGTTTATTAACACTGCAGGATTGTAAGGCTACCAATGACACATCTCCACACAAAGTAGAAGATGTGAGAGTCCAAAAGTTGTCCCAGTGGGAAGGTGTGACAGTCTAAGAGCTGTATGAATTGGAAGATGAGAGATACCAAGAGCTGTCCCAGTGTGTAGGGAAGAGGTACCAAGAGCTGCCCTAATGGGGAGATGTGAGAGTCCAAGAGCTGTCCCAAAGGGAAGTCAACAGACCAGAGGCTGCAATTCTGGAAGTACAGGGGCTGCACCCTGCAGCGTCCAGCCAGTTCCAGCTGATTCCAGCCTGTTCTGCTCTTGCTGGGCATGGCCCTTCATGATACAGGAGTGGCCCAGCCCCTCCATTACATGCCACCTTCACAACAGTGTCCTGCACGCTCACAGGCTGTAACAGTGCCCTGCACACTTGCACACAGCCCTAAAAGCAGGAAAGTTTGACAGAAAAAGGTGCACACTGGGAATACTTGATTTATTTAAGGGTTTTTAGGAAAATTTCTCCCCCGAGGAAAAACAGGAAGAGAAAACTGTTCTTGCAAGCAGCTATAGGAGAAAGCTATATAGTGACAGGTCACTATATTTTTACTAATATGTATTGTATTGTTATTATGCACTTAGAGCTGTGGCAAATGCAGCAACAACAAGGACTGAATGCCAGTGACAGAAAAAATCTAGCAGCAACTGACTATATAAAACATGAGGAATTCCTCCTGTGCATGACACATTAAAAGAAAAAGCCAAGAGCTCATTGTTTCCCTGCACCAAAAAAGATTAGGAGCTGCCTAGAAGAGCAGTACTGAACCATGACTTGCTCTTATTTATACTATACCATGCAACCTGGGGAAAAAAAAATCAAACCAAACAACTTGCTCTGCTCCAGATGGCTCAGAATCCAAGCAGTGGAGTGAAGCTTACCGCCAGGCATCTGATCCATCAGTTCTGTTTTTTTGCCCTCAGCACCCTGTAACCTTATAGGGATTGGTCCCCTCCTGTGTCCAGCCGCACTTCTTTTACTCTCAAAAAGAGTCATTAATTCCTGAATCTTTTGCAAAGTAATGGTCTCTCTTCTTTGGAGAAGAAAAGGAGTCTGTGCACAACTGTTAAGTTATACCCATAGCTGTGAGGTCTATGCAGTGTATGTGAAAAATGGGGAAAGGGTGGAAGCATAGAGTCCCATTGGCTTCAAACGGGATACATGACAATAAAGGTGGAAAAAAAGCCCTTCAAAAAGATCAAGGAAAAATGATTGAAACTATTCTCTCCAAAAGATATACTGCCTCTCTTTCTTTTCTCTCCTGCTAATCATGCCTTGTCCTGCATGCAGCCTTCATCTCTTTCCAGTGAGGGAGATACTCATGCAGTGTAGCCTTGCTCAGACTGAGAGTATGCTTACTACGTCTCCCAAAGTGAAGGTATCAATTGACCAAACCCATCCTCTGGAAATGGCTGTGCATGAGCCAGCCCCAGCTTTCTGAATTGTCAGCTGGATGATGCTCATTGCTGTGAAGCTCAGCAAAGCCGGCCCTTTCCCGGTGGCCAGCTACAGAGTGATAGAGCAGATGCAGACTTCCATCAGCTTTCCCAAAGAGCTACTGCTTCACACTCCCCTCGTGACACAGCAAATGTGGGGGGTGCTTTACCTTCATTCCTTCTGCTTGATCAAGAACCAAACCACTGCAGCCATTATTTCTAAATAATGATCAAATCCAGAGGAAGGCATACTAGTACCAGCCGTGGTCTTGTGACCAGTGTACTGCAACCAAACTGCTTTGGATTAGATTCAAGGCTGAGCTCTTCTGGGCCTGCTGGATGCTCCTGATAAGTGTTTTTACCTAACAACTCACTGATAAGGATTCGAGTTTGAATGCAGCCCAGGACAGAAGTGCCCCAGTTACTTAATTTGTCTTAAAGGTTTAAGCTTGTTTTCCCATGGAAGTGCCATAATGTCAAAGTTATAAAGCACTCTGAATGTCTGTGCCACCATCCCTGCTGAAGTTGTTTCCCTCTATGTAGAATAATTGATATTCACAGGGACCTGAGAGAATGTGACCTGTAACTTAGTGACTAAGGTGGGGGCTAGAGAGGGAATGGGGTTTCTTGTCTGTTTATCAGGGAGTATATGAGCTTTAATTTCCTAAGTATGTTGCGGAAAACTTAAGATGAATGCTAAGAAGGCAGTGCACAATGACACGCACTTCAATTTGCTCATAACGCTACGTGGAGATGAACAGCTGTGGTAGAGGAGCATCTTTACCGCTCACTTCTCCTATATGGATCACAATTGGATTCCGGTGCCTTGTGAAGTGACTTCACACCGTGATCAGTGCGACACTCTGGGATAATCCGCAGTTTTGGAGGATCAAGTGCAACCCATACAGGTGTAGTGCAGTGGAACAACTTCCTCTAATTACAAGTTAAGGGGAAGAATCAACATCTCCATGCTCCTTGGATGCAGAGTTTAAATCAGCTCCTGTTCCATTGTTCCTGGGCAACAATGTCAGGATGTGGCAAGCTTCAGTAGGTCCCTAAGATGAAGTGAAACCTATTTAAAGTTGTTGGGGTGTTTTTTTAATGAGCTTGACATATAACAGTTAGCAAAAATAATTAATACAGTCTCCAGAAACCAGAAGATTCCCATGGATTTCAGAGGGTCACAGATATAACTCCAAACCAACAATCTTCATTTTTAAGAATTGTTGATAAACCAGACTAGTCACACTTTTTAACATAAACATTTTGTTTGGAAAGCACCATTTCTACAGAAGTGGGGAAGGGTTATGTGAATTATCAATTTCAAAACAACTTCTATTAGGAAATAGTAAAAGCCTTCCTCTTTACATATTCTCCAAATTAGAAATGTTTATCCTCAATATGGTTTGCCATTTAGTGATGAAACTCATATAAAAAAATTAAATTGAAACAAAATATTTGGAATAGAGTAAGGTAAAACATGAGAAGTCATCTGTAATTATTCTTTTTTAATTAAAAACATTAATAGAGACAGTTTTCATCCCACTCACCTCCCTGCCCCGTGAAACCTTTGTCCCACTTGGAATATGGAAAACTTCTGTCCCATTGGGAAAAAGAAAAGGTTATTTCACAGGTGGAAAAAAATATTTCCTAGCTCTACCAAATAGCCTACTGTGTCTCAGAGCTGTAAATATAGTTTGCAAATCTTGCATCTGTTTTTTGTTTACAGTGATGGTAAGATACCTGTGTAGGTAGGTCAGGTTTTCCATGACAACAGTGTGTACTTCTACATTTCTAGCTACTGGTGGTTCTTGAAAACACAAGAGTAAAAGCATACAGAAAGAAAACCTTAAAAAAAACAATCCAGCAAGACTCTCAAAGGACAGAATTAGGTAATGCATTGAGTAACTGAGCTTGTTCAAGTAGGTAATTGTATTAGTATTGACTCAGTGTAACCATCTCTCTTTCATAAACGAATGCTTTGCATGACCGGTTTTCTGTGAGTATAAATGCATTGGATTTTTTCTTGTTATTGGGTTTTATAGGAAAAAACCTCAGCTACATAGATGGAGGTGAAGAGAACTAATCTCTAATATTTTGTATGAGAGGAAGTATCAAACACACATAGCAGTGAATCCAAATGTGACTAGAGATTATATAACACCTGCTAGGGTGTGTAATCATGTTTATCTCCACTGGGAAGAGATCCAAAGCCAGAACTCCAAATCTGAAGCCATCAGGAATGAACTATTTCAAATACTCCACCCCTGACTGTGGGCTTCTGTGTGGGTCCAGTTTCAAAATAGAATTTCATGCCCACCCCAGCTTGGTGAGATTGCTCCCGTAGTCCCTCATGCTGAGTAGCACCTACTCATGGAAGTTATTAGACTGAAGGAGAATGGGGTAAGAGTATCTCCCCACTTCACTTCTCACAACACAAAAANTGGGGAAAAAGTATCCCCCCCCTTCACTTCTAAAAAAAAAAAAAAAAAAAAAAAAAAGCATCTTTGCATTATAAGAACCTTGAGGGGAAAGAAAAGAGAAAAGTTATGAATTTGGCCTCTGGGATCCGAGGAACTGAATTATTAAGAATGTCCACAGATATAATATTAGATATTATATTCACAGATACAATGTGGAGAAAGACTTTGGAATTGAGCCCAGAAAGAACTGCTGATACAAGACAGTTCCTTATGCTTCTCCTAAAATCTCCAAGTCTGATATTAATAAATAAAAGGGTTTTGGGGCTGGAATTAAACCTGCTAGTTTTATGAGGAACAGGTCTTTACTGCCTAGTTCAATCTGCACGGCAATATAACCCTCAGACTCTGCACAAGCTTTCAAGAAATGTGGTGGTTGTGAAAGTCTTTACAGTCAAGTTACAAATTTCTTTTCAGCAGCAGGTCAACAGGAATCAAACATTCTCTTTTTATCATATTATTATCATATTTATAGTGACATCATTAGTGATATTACTGGAACCCATCTGCAGCCAGAATCTACTCCACTCCTCCACCCAAGTGTAAGCATAAACCCCCAATCCCCCCTTTCTGACAGAAACATATACAATCATCTTATGACTGATCTCTCTTCCTTAGGCCCAAAGCTGGGTCGTGAACAAGACATTCCAGTCAGCCAGTGTGAGATCTTCCCCCTCTCTAGCCACCAATCCATGCTGTCCAGCATCTCACTTTTGATGGGTTTGGTGGAGGAAAAGGTAAATAAAAGTACATCTGGCCAGTTTTGCCCAGGCAGGTGAGGGGGCAAAGAAGAGAAGACTTCCTAACCACTTCAGGAAATCATCTGATGTTGCAGTGGTTGCAGGGACGCAGAGAAAACATGACATAGATTTCCAGTGTCCATGAAGAGAATCCAATTATTTATTAATATACAGACAGGTTTATATCCCTTAGTCTCCTTCAAGTTTACTTTGAACAGAAAAGGTTATTGGATCTCTGGTCAACCGCCCCTCAGGGTATTGGTCAGTCCAGAAGACACCTTTTTCTAATATTTCCCTAGGCTGTATCATGACAATTTTACAACAGCTTGCACGTGTGAGATAGGAAATTTAGTTTACAAAAAACCATTAGCTTTGTTTTTAAATAGTTTGCCTGGGAACATGAGAACTCTCACAAAACGCTAGGAAAAGCAGGACTTAGGAAAAGCAGGATTTTTACAAAATGCTGGGAAAGCTAGAAAAATTCTCTGCTAAAAGCTTTTTAATATCCACAATCTGAAGTCCTGAGAGATGAAATTTAGTTACATATATTAGTGTAATACAGAACTCCAAGTCCTATGAGCAAAGCAAGGACTATGGGCACAATTCTGCTCACTATGCTACGAAAGGAAACTCTTCACGGATTCATGGTTCCTGAAATCAAAAGGAACTACAATGTTTCCAGCCCATAATCTCAGTACAGGGGCTATAAATTTCTTCCAGATGATTTAAGCATATTTTGTAAAAAATATATCAACTCTTACTTTCAAAAAAGCAAAGTTATAGTGATCCACCGCTTCCTTGTGAAAGCACCCTACTGTTTAATTATTCCCACAAATTGCACTTTATTTCAAGGTTGAATCTATCCCACTCTGCTTTTGCAATGCCATCAAATGTGAACGCCCATCACAAAGAATTACAGTGACATATATGTCAAAAAAGCACAGAACCCATCTTTGCGCTAAACTTGCTAAGCACAGAGCTGGATAATCCTGCTATGTGATTTTCTAATGTTATCTGGAGATACCCACACTCCCTTTAATTATATTATTTTACTTCCAGAGTCACTGTAAGGTGATCATCAAGGAAGGAGGAGGAAGCAGAGGGCTCTGTTATGTGCCAGAGAGAATGAAGGGCAGGCTGTAAACAAAATCTATGCACCAAATGCTACTGAATCTTTCAACAGATCATTGAGCAGTCAACAGCTCTGGTCTGGAAATAAACTGATTGCTTAAAGAAAAGTCCACAACCAAATCGGTCCTTTGGATATCTGTCTGCTATGATTTTGGAAAAATACAAAATAGCTCACAGCATTAGTACATTTATATACATAAGGGAAGCAAATTATCTGCTGAAATTAATGGAGCTGCACATTAACTTCAAAAACTAAAGCTTTTTACACATAAGTTCCTCCAAAACATTTTGTCCTCTAACATCAACAGCAACAGAAGAAGCTGATGGCTGGTGTGAGAATCTTAATTGAAGTGACAGCAAGACTTTGCCAGTTAAATATATTTTTATGTCAAGAAGAAAAAATAGAAAATGTCAAACTATACCTAAAAGTAACTACAAGCACATAAGCTAATAAAATTAGTTTGCGCTTCCTTCTTTAAAAGTCTCAGCTCTTCCTGTAAATAGTCAACCTCCTTCGATTCCTAAAAGATCAATAAGAGTTGAAAGAGTTTAGTAACTCACAGGAAGTTGCTCAGCACTGTGCCATGGTGTTTATAGAGCAGAGTTTGAAAGTCTGGTATGACAGGTTCTTCAGAGAGACACATCTTCAAACAAAGAAGATCCTTTCTCAAGTGTAAGTCTTTGGGGATTCACTGTAAGTCACATAGCTGTTAGCACATTTAGGTTGATTGAATGTGCGAATGTTATATGTAGACACCAGCTTTCAAAGCGGTTGTGATTTAGTGAGCTGCAGGTGTTGCTTTTGTACATTTCAGAGTTCAGTGCCAAAAGAGGACACAGCGTGAAAAATTATAAGCAGATCAACTACAGTATTTTTTTCAATAGAATGTACTGAAGAAAGCCTTGTCAACGTCTGTGACTTATCTTTCCACCTCAGTAAAACATGGTACAGATGTAACTGTCTAGTCCGACTTTTAGTCACAATATTTAGCTACCTGAAAGATAAAGTATAAATGAGACACTATACATTTCTCCTTGTTCAGTCTTCCCAGTTTTGGAACTGTGAGCCTTTGAAAGCAGATGACATACTCAATTGTTATCAAGTAAATTTTTTATCTGTGATTTGATCACTTGTGACAGCGGATGAAATGTAAAAAGACTAAACTTGCGCTACAGAATTAGCCTGCAAAATATACTGGTGTGTATCCAACACACAAAATATAAATTATCTCTCACAAGTTTCTGAATAATATTTTTATGGTTTTCAGATGAGATCAGCCAAAGTTCTGGTGATGACACTTTTCTATAATGTCTTTCAGAATGTTACATATCATGTTCTGCTGAAAAAGGAATTTTGAAATCCAAGAGTTCTACTGTGATCTGGAGTATTAGGGAAAAAGGATAGTGTCTTAGTGTGTGTTAGTCTTCGCTTCAAATGTTTATAGATCAGATTTTCTCCTTTTGTAAATCAATATAATTTCACTGGCTTCAATGGAGCTATGCCAAGTTAACACCAGCAGATGAATCCAGTCTTCTGTTTTCTATCAAAACTCACATCTGCTTCTAAAGTTTATTTTAGGCTCTGCGCTGGGCAAACTGTTGTGACTGTGAAAGTGTTATTCAGGTTTCAGAAAAAGGAGTTCTGCTGGACGGTGACAGTACAAACCAGCTTCTTCTACCTTGTCAATATGGTCCAGCTTGCCGTTTGAAGAGCTTTTTCCATAATGTGTAAAGTCAGAAGAAAGCACTGTGATCATTTACTTTGGCTTTCTGTATGTATAGAGGTCATCATAATTTCTGGGCCCAAATCAGGAAAACATCCTGTCTCAATTGAGACATCATTAATATTGACAATTTTTCAGGATGTATATTACTTTCCCTATTTATTTCCTTTCATGTTTTTAACTCATTCTTAGTGTGAAAATGTTGAGCCTTAACTTTAGTTAAACAGTCTGTTCCTAGGATCTTGTTCCATAGGTACTTCCAGTCCACAGCTGCTGTGCTCCTTAAAGCACCTCTTTGATGTACTTGTTCTAGCACAGACTGAGCTCCAAAGATCTCCTCTCCAGAGGAGAAGGAGCATTATAGTCTCCGAGACAGTTCAGTGAGTGACATCTATCATGAAGCAATCACTGAAAACACAGACTAAAGCCATGTGGATTTCTCATTCGTCCAAGACTACCAAACTACTTTCTAATAATAACTAATGGTCACTTGTGTTCTGAGGTAGCTGCTGAGCTTGAAAAGAAGGCATTCATTATCCATCACCTCAGGTACCACTGTTACCAGGACATAAAAATTTCTTGTCTTCCAGTACTGAAATTACTCAGTTTGTCTTTGACTTCAGTGGCAACGGAGGAGTATCAAAAGATGGAATTAATCTCACCTTGCTTTAAATGTCTAAACTTGATCTACTTCTTATGTATTTTTTGTAGTCAGAAAAAGATAAATAGGCACTTCCATGGCACCTCTGTCCCACACAAAGCTTGACAGATCATCTAGTCTGAGGGAGGTAACTGTGAGATTTCCATGTTGAATCTCATGAGAGAAAGAAGACTCTGATGATGAGATTTAGGGGAAGTTTCACAGGAGATTGACATGAACAGAAAATAAGGAAACCAAGAACCCAGAGCAAATCTGAAGAAAGTGTGGAACCAAAAAGAATTCAGAAAGGCAAAGGAATGCTTGGAAGGCAAAGACACCAGCAAAACCCAGGGGTGCAACTGCACAGAGGTAGAAAGTATCGGTGCTGTGGCTCCACCATTTGTTGGAGAAACAGTCCAAAACTGCCAGAGACTGTGAAAATCACAAATCCAAAGAGTCTTGGCAAGCAGCATTTGTTTCTTATTGTCACAAAATATTTTTCCATTTGGGAAGGATATTATCTGTAAAGTTTTGCCACTCTAAGTTCTCAGAGAAGGAAACAATATTCAAGGGAAAGGGCCTTTTAAGTGTACAGGTATATGAACCCATTCGATTATATTTTGTATCTGAACTTGTAATGAACACCACAGTTACTGCACTTCAGTTGCACTTTATGTGTGATTTTATTCTTGTCCTTTCCATACATGCACATATGTAAAACCATATGTATTTATTAAAAAGACTAAGCTGCTACTGTCACAGAAGCAGGATACAACAAAAGGACAAAATACTGAATTTGGCAATAGCATTTCCCATGCTTTTACAGTACTGCATAAAATAAATTTATAAATTCGGAGCAGGTTAAGGGGGAGATTACTGCACACTGATAGCTCAACCTGAAAAGATTTTTTTTTTTCTACCTTAAGAATAAATAATAAAGATTATAATCTTGGCAGCAGATTTTTACACCTACATCCAAGGACATGTAGGTTTATTAAAGAACAGTGCAATGTCTTAAAATGTGAACCAAACCTTTTACTGAGCTGTACTGCAGACTCCACTGCTGCAATCAATACTCTGAAGAGCCCTATTTTTCTTGGACAAAAGACATACATATATCCGATATTTGAGGAAGCCCGGTGAATAAATCAATAGCTAAACAAAAATGCACTTAGTCATATCTACTCTGGACAGATGCAGGCTGGAAAACCTATATGGCCCCTGTACTGTCTTCTGCTTAAAGCTTAGAAAGGAATCTGTTTCCTAAACGGCAACATCCTGTTGCTGGGCATCTCTAAAGCTGGAGTGATCATAGTAGCAAGTAACTGTGTGCCAGCCAGCATTAGACAGATCTACTGCTCAAACTTAAGTACAGGTATAGTTTGTTGTTGGAGTACTTTAGCATAAATACATAACTTAATAACCAACAAATTATGTACTTTGTAAGTTTAACAGCTTTCCTGGAATATGTAGCAAAGATTCACACATTCACTTTAACCTTCAATCGGCTTGGCTGCATTTTCTTACTCAGAGTCAGCGCAAGGAAGAATTTAATATACACACATAATTTATCTTTCCTTAATGGTTTTAAGCAGTGGCCATTATTGGACATTTCTCATGGCACTGCAAGTGATCGTTAAACACACATAATAGCCCTACTAAATGAGTAGATAGCTCTAATGCCAAAATTTTCCACGTTCAAAGGTACGTTTGTGCATAGAATGGCTGCTATGCTTAAAGGTGCCCCTTTACTTGACATTACTCAATAAAGCCCTTTGAGATAACCACAGTGTGAGAGATGTTTCAGAAAAACACAATTTTATTTCTTCTCTGCTTTAGCCCTAAGCGGTTCAGAATTATTTGAACATCAGCAACAGCACTTCTTCACGACTTCAAAGTCAGATCCTAACCTCAAATTGGCAGTGCACCTCGAGATTAAAACTCTGCCCAGCACTCTGAGAAATGGATGTTTTCCGCAGAAAGAAGAGCAACAGGAGGTAACAACACGACAGTCTAAGACCACTCAATTAGAAGGTATATTAAGGTTACACTAAGGTGCCTGTCATGAACACTCTCACAGGAAACACTTTAAGAAAGGCATGAGTAAAAGGATGAAACCACTAAGCTCAGAAAGAGTTCTGCAGCTGTTATTAACCTGGAATAAGGGCAAGATTCCTCCCAACCAACCTTTTCAGCAGAGAGCTGTGTGTCAGGTGCACTGCAACTGCTGCAAGCCCAAGTAACTTTTTTATTTTCAAAATGGGTACTCCTGACAAGGAGAGAACACAAATAGATGTCTGAGGTCTTCTATTTTCGACCAGTTACAGCTACTGTCCGTTTAGGAACGCGGTGAGAGGTCTGTTCTCCGTAGTAAGAAAGCAGTGTCTCAGTGACAGAGTCAGCCTAAGCCACGGGAGCTGGGAAGCAGCTGCAGGTGTTTTGGGGTGTCGCTGGTGCAGAGATAACAGCAGCTCAGGCTGCGTGTGACAGGGCTCCTCAGCACACCCAGTCCTCCCGCTCTGCCCAGACAGACCCTGTTCCCGGTGGACGTGGAGCCTGCCCTCCATTTTAATTTTCGGCCCATTATCGCAGAGTTTGATCAACTCAACAGGCGCTTCCGTGCCGCTGGTACGCAAAAAAAAAGAGGAACGGCTGTCCCGATCCATCTATGCTGGCGTTCTCCTTTTCAACCTCTCTCCCCTGTCCTGCGCGCCCGCCCCACACGGCCGGCGGGCCAACACCTGAGGGGGCCGGGCGTGCCTCACACCGCTCCCCGGCCCCCGGGGTTCCCTGCGGGCGCGACCGGCCCGGCGCCGGGGC